>CM060951.1:145917642-146125142 GCA_030765055.1 Mantis religiosa
TAATTAATTAATACTGCACGTATCGCTGCTCAGAAAGACATGAGTGTTCCACAACCTAGTCGGTTTAGTTATTGGACAGCAAAGATGCAGATTTAAAACTTCTACTGAAATTAAGTAAGACTGCTTTGAAATATTTATTCTAACCTATACTTAATTTGACTTATTATTGTTATATCCATTTCAGATTGCTAAATCTTTATGTAGGTATAATCATTTCAGTCTGTTTATAATGTAATATGTAATATGATTAAAATACATGATTCTTGTGCTAAAAACTATTTAGTCTGATTTAAATTGTGATTAGTGTTTACTGTTGTAAAGTTTCATTTCAGTGGAATGGGTTACAAATATTCTTCCATTAACACATACTTAATTAAACACACTCTGCTAAGAAATCTGTTATGACATTACAATTGAAGAAGGAATGAAATGGCATATACAAGGTATAAGCGTCATGTTTAGGCTAAGCTGTTACACTACATCAATTTGTAGAAGTAGAGATGCAGTTGAAATATGGTGTTATAAATACTTGTTATTAATGGCAGGTGTAGATGTTACCTCTGTGATAACACATGACAGTCATCCCATTCATATACACACACTAGGTGTCATTACTTAACCAACTGCTCTTAATTTGTGACAATATCATGTTAAGCATTTTCATAGGTTTGTTCTTGTGTCCCAAAAGATACAACTGATATATGATTTTTGACAGAAGTTTACTGAAGTATGATCTTATTGCAAAATTTGGCAGAAATATGGCTTTATATGCATAATAAAAGTATGCTTTTCTACAATAAATACCTGTATTTGTGCATAAATCAGGAAAAAAATACACGTCTTGTTATTAAAATCCAGGCACTATTATAAGCAGCTGATAAAATGCACAATGAAATGAATTCACACCAATTGAATGAACATTCATAACTTCGTTAATTTATAAAAGAAAAAATGTACAACTTCATACATATTTCAAAGGCATTTATTAGTGTTTAGCCTCAGCTATCATGAATTGCTTATGCATGTGGTTTCTTTAGAGGTTTTACATATCTGGTCATGACACCAGAATTATTGACCAGTAGATTAATAATTTTATAAAGAAATGATAGGGAGATAGATAAATAAATTGCATATGTTAAATCAGTGCATAATGTAAAAAACTCAACAAATAATTTGTCACTGGTTTGTCAAGCTCCAAGTTAAAAGAAAACCTATTAATTAAGTCATTGTAGCTAAAGCAGTTAGGTGTAACAGTAATATGATATATGATTTATTAAGTACTAAAACAAATACCTTTTGAGCTATCCCTAAGTTAGTCCCTGGCCCCTTTGCTAATATGGCAAACCTTCAATACGATTACATACTCAATATGTGTTTGTTCCTTTTAATAGTAATTGCTTTCCTTTTGTCTATCATGAACTAGCTTTTGTTATTATCAGAATATTTGTCTATACCTTTTAACTTTCTCAAATGTCCTCTACTTCTCACAACTCCACTCTAATTTCTGATCCCTTTCTGCAATATGTCCAGTCATATTAATTTTTCACTATTTGAAAATTTTTTGCCTTTACCTGATCATTATTTTCCCTTTATTTCAACTTCTTATTACTACTCATTCTGGATTTACTGTACCTTACTTTTTTGTTCTCATTTCTCCACTCCTCTTCCTATTACAGTCCTTAAGCTTCACTTGCTGCTTTTCTCCTTCCCCTATTATCCCTTGTTTCATCACATTTGCTAATATCTTTTCCTCTACCTCTCATGATCCCATTCTCTTCTTTCCTTTCTGCAATTTATCTATAATAGCCATGTTTTTACCTTGCTGATATGCCTCTGCATCTCAATATTCCCTTCCGAATTCTCACCCCTTTTCTAATCCCTTGTATCCCCACACTTGCTCACTCTGTATTGGCCACAATGCAGTTTTGTCTTTCTATATTTCCTTTTTCACAGCCGCCATTTGTGACTTTTCCTCCTCTTTTCTTCAGTTTGCACTGTTCATCACTTCCCCTCCTTCAGTGCACACTGCATTTATCCTGGACATTCACGTTATCAGCTTGTTTGTCTGTGCTTTGTCAACACTCGTGCTGTGCTTCTTTGATGTTACTTATGCAGCTTCTCTGCTCAGTCTGTTTGTCCGTGGATCTAAAGTTTGCTGCTTCATATTAATGCATTAAAATCCTTGTTTCCTCACCTTACTCATTTCTACAATAGCCTCCTAATTTGTTCTCTTTGTTTCTATAATAGATTGTTGTTGATATAAGTAGACGTTCTGAATTATATCTTCTCATGTAGTCTTTCATACCTTCCATTTTTATCATCCTCATTTTTATCTTCTCTAGCTCTTTAGTAGATCTGATAGACACACTTTTTAAAATTCTAATAGTAGTAGTAGTAATAGTAATAATAATAATATTAATAATAATAATTTATTTAACCATTTGGTATACAATGCAGTAGGTTTCGTCAGCATGTCATTAAAATGAATTTACATTTAATTACTCTTGTAGTGTATAAAAATTAAGTAACTTAATGCTACATTTAACTCTATTTTTAAAAGAATTTGCATTTACAATTTTCTTAGATTTAAAGGTAATTTATTGTATAATTTCACTCCAAGGTACAGATGAGAATCCAGAGATTTCTGTAAGCGAAATTTAGGAGGTACCATATTATTTCTACCCCTAGTATCATGAGCATGTATATCAGAAAAAAGTGCCTCATCTGTCTTTTGAAGATGAATGTAGTTCAAACATCAAATTCATACAGATATGCTACAGTTAAAATATGTAATTCTTTAAAGATAGGTCCACAGTGTTGGAGAGAATCACAGTTTTTTGTTATTCTAAGAGCCTTCTGTAGCAAAAATACCTGGTTGACTTCTCCACTGCTATTCCATAGTAAATTGCCATAATTCAAGTGACAGTGAAATAAACTATAGTAAACACTTAATAAAATATTAATGGAAACACACATTTTAAGTCTTCTTAAGAGAAATAAAACATTTGACAACTTCTTGCATATTTCTTTTATGTGGAATTTCCAACAAAGCTTGTTGTCCAACCATATTCCAAGTAGTTTAACCCTCTGCTCATAACTCTGTTTATCTTTTAAACTAAATAAAATAGTTGGTGGTTTTTCTTTGTTAATATGCAGACCATTTGCCCCAAACCAGTCAGACAGTTGATCCAAAGTATTTGACCGGTTGAAGGTACAAGTGAGGAACCCATAAGAAATAATCAAATGAACAAGCAAAGGATCCTTCTGACTCTCTTATTTAAAATCTACAGTGCAGCTGTGAGAGATTGTTTTCACATATATTGCAGTGATGTAAATACTGTTGTCCAACCATATTCTAAGTAGTTTAAGCCGCTGCTCATTACTCTGTTTATCTTTTAAACTAAATAAAATAGTTTGTGTTTTTTCTTTGTTATTATGCAGACCATTTGCTCCAAACCAGTCAGACAGTTGATCCAAAGTATTCGACCGATTGAAGGTACAAGTGAGGAACCCATAACAAAGAATAAAATGAACAAGCAAAGGATCCTTCTGACTCTCTTATTTAAAATCTACAGTATAGCTGTGAGATTATGTTTAAACATGTATTGCAGTGATGTAAATACTTGAACCTGATCCACTGTTTGTATTTTAATTTTGAATAGAAGGCAAGCATAGGCTGTCTGGCTAGTGAACCATAATGAAACTATTGGTACATGGGTGTTTAGATTTTACCTAGTAGTGTATGTATGTATAAGCTGTTGTTACTATAATTAATGTATAATATGAAACTAGTGTATTTCCTTGTACATATATGCTGATTATTAAAGGTCGGAGGGATGTGCACTCCCATACAATACAAGTTAGCTGGACACATGGTATGATGTCAGATGTACAGCACGACCATCAAATGTGTATATATTAGAAACAAAGTAATGTAGTACTGTGCGAACTAGTGAAGCATTGCCTTGCAAGTGTGTGCAGATGCAAGGTCAAGGCATAGTATAATGCGACTGTTTTGTTTCCTGTGGCAGTTAGGTGGTTGTCATGGTCAGACTACACCAACCTGCAGTTGTTAACATGTGCAAGCAATAACAGTACAGTCCATGTGCAGTATACTTATGGAAAAATGCACATGCCTCTGGACTCTACTGATTATGTACCCTGTTGAAGTTCAAATTCACTAGAATATCACTAGAAGTATATTTTTTGACAAAAATGAGACCTTTCCAACAATTAAAAACAGTAAAAGAATCTGGTTATTAAGTGTGTAAGTATAATGCTCTGAATTTGATGATAAAATCATTCAATTCAATTCAATTTATTCATCCTTTAAATCTCCTTTAATTTCTCCGGGATCTGCGGTTTTCCCCACCATCTCATTCCACTGGTGCACCATCTTCATCTCATATATTATCAGTATCATCGCCTGTGGTGCTGTATGTAGTAAAAGTGGTTGTTAAACTCTACACATTACATTTTCATTTTCCAAAACAGTGCATGAGATGTTTGAAAAATGATCTTATTGATCCAGTCCCTGGATGATATTTGAGTAGACAGGTGAACGATTACCTTAATTGATATTTTTGTCATGTTTTATAACAGTGTGTGTGTGTGTGTGTGTGTGTGTGTGTGTGTGTGCGTGCGTGCGTGCGTGCGAGATATAGTGCTTAAACAGTTTGTGTTGCATTTTCTTTCAGACACTCACTTCTACTGTTTTGTAGCTTTTGCTTGTAATTTCATTTTATAGAACCAATATGCCAGAAAATATGTCAAAGCCAACAAAAAGAAAGATAACAGTGGAGCCATCCGTTAATAAAAGCAAGGATTCACAGAGGAGACCAAGTGTCTTTGAACGTTTGGGAACTAAAGCAACAACAGTAAGCACAGGCACTAATCAGACAAATAATGATAACTTCTGCAGGCACTGGGCGCAAAATGGAAATTGTCAATATGGAAAAAACTGCAAGTATGTATTTTAGAATTTAAGCACACTTGAGTTATGGATACATGTATTTTTTAGTTTGATATGCATGCTTGCTTATTGAAGTTAAGAGCCACTTAAATGAAAATTAAACATTAACTTCCTGATTTAAAACTTAGGCATAAACATAATGGAAAATTGAAAAAAAGTTGCTATTTGTAGTCAGTTTTTAACACTCCGTTACTTATATTTTTATATAATTGAGAGACTAGTTTCGGAAGCTGTTGCTTCTATTTTCAACTTCAGCTGTTGATGTTGCCATCGTCTACTGTTGCCTTGTCTATGGTGTTGGAACTTCTATGAACCAAAGAGAAGACAACAGACGATAGACCTTCAAGATCAACAATGGAAGCAATAGCTTTAGTAATATGAAAATATAAGTGGTAGAGTGTTAAAACTGACTACAAATAGTTTTTTCTTTCAATTAATTTGGATATAACTGTTATTAAATTCCTCCAATCATGCATAATTAATGCAAAATGTTATCGTTTGCAACCACAAACAGAAATATAAAAAACAGCCAGTATGAAATAGTTGAATTATGGCTGTCTACAAAATGACTTCAGACTATAATCACAACAAAAGAGTTTATGTACAGATACAAAATGAACAAAAGCAAGCAGGCTGATCAAAGGATGTTAAGCTCACAAGAAAGCATCATGTTCCTACAGTTTGTTTTACTGCAACTTTTATTAATTATTTATTATTATTATTATTATTATTATTATTATTATTATTATTATTATTATTATTATTATTATTATTATTATTATTATTATTAATTATTTGTTTCAAATGGGAAGAATTCTGGAGTCTAGCTAATAAGATGCGTTAGAAAACTCAGCGTTATCAGCTTGTTACCCCCACTCTTTTTATATTTCCCTCTCTCTCTCGCACACTCGTACAATGTGTAAGTCTGCTTGGCACTAGACGTAAGGGTAACCAAATTAAATTTTCCAAACTTTTATAATGTTGCATTTGCCAAAATCAAAATTGGAAATAGCATTTTCGCAAATTATGTATATTTTTAAATACTATAATTATAGTTTATGAATGACCTGTTTTGCTAATCCAGTGGAACTGCCAGTGGCTCATCCATATTGCTATGAATGTCACGTCAAAAGACTATTCGCCATTGTCACTGTCTTCATCGTCTGAGTTTTGCAAATGTATGATTATAGGTTCCAAAATTTTGTTACGTGCTATTTCTTTCTTGAAATCATTTTCTTGTAGGTTTTCTGCATGTCTCACGCAGTAAGAGGGCAAGTTATTTTCTGTATAGTTGGAAATTCACCTTGGTCATAAAACACACACAGTTCTACATACAACGTTCTTGTCAAAGTCAGTTAAATTTGTAACCCTCTGCGGAGGACCAACAAGGTTTCTGGGTAACACTGACATTTGAGCACCACTGGAATCACATTTTCTTGCCCCTCCACAAATACTGGATACACTTGCTTTTCCTACACCACACGCTTCAGTAATAAGCCATTGAGAATTTTTTAAATCGAGCTGATTTCTAAATTCCTCATTGCCCAATTTTTTGAAGGATGAGTAGACCTTAAAAATAATACTTCCAGCCTGATTTCGCAATACCTGCCTTTTTAACATGCCTCTAAATTCACCGCAAGAAGCCATTTCACTATTTAACTCTCACTCTACTTTGTCTAAAGAATAATATTGAACTGAATAGTTCAAGAAGTTCTGAAGAATAATATTTAAATAATATAATAATAGAATAGAATAATATTGATTTGAACTCTCCAGAGTAAATAAACACTGCTTATCCAGCATTCATTCATAAATATAAGCATACAACAATCTGCAAGCTAACAGAAAATGAAGTCTCAGAAACTATTTGTAGCTGTTAATTTATAGATGAGTCGTATTTATTACACATCTGCTTCACTTTCGTACCTATTTTGAGGACATATTTCGCAAATCATCGTTTGCATTTTCGGCTCTTATGCGACTAAAGCTTTATCCAGTGGTGTGGGTAATTCTGGAGTTGCTGCTGCCATCTGTTGATTTAGTGATGAACTTAAATGTGGGATTCTCTTCTGGCGGGATTTCAAAGTTCATTAGTTGGTTTTTATGTTTTTCTATGTATATTCTCTCCCATATGACGAGTTCACTATGTTTTTGTACGTATTTTAGTAATTTGGTGCTATCTTCAATTTCATGATTTTCAGAGCAGAAATGAGCTGTTATTGCGGACTTATCAATATTTTTTTATCTTAAGTGCCTGAAGTGTTCTTTCTTTCTAGTGCCTATGTTTCTTTTTGTCCTCCCTATGTAAATTTTTTCACAGTCTTTACACTTAATCTTGTAGTGAAGCAGATGTGTAATAAATACAACTCATCTAAAAATTAATAATTATTTTGCTTCACTGTGGTGTTCCAATACAGTTAAATCTCGATATATTGATATTTATTTGTTTATATTATGAAAACTATTTGAGCTGATACACTTTTACATGGTTTTTAAATGGTAGAACAACTAAATAATACTGCTTTGAACACTAGAGTAAATAGAGAAATTACAAACCATTTATAAACACAGATATAATGTGACCAGACACGTTCTACAAGGCCAGGAGGAAGTGTACCGTTTCCTCTCACTCGAATTAAACAAACACCATGGCTTATTCAAAGTAATTCTTTTATGATGTCATGTTATACGTTTATGTTTCAATTTTGAGTAATTACAAATATACGTACATGCATACATGCCAACCAGTAATGCTATTCATTACAGTGCTTACGTTGCAATGCATTGTTATAATATAATAGTGATTTATTTCTTTGTATTAGGAACACTATTTGAGCTAAAAATATAGTTTTCATGGTTATATTAGATACATTACTCTCTACCTTCCACATAAATCAGTTGTGGCAAAATCTAAAGTTTTGTCTTAGCGCGAATAGTATTTAATAGAGATTGATTAGGTTGGCGCACGTCACACACCACTTAGGGATGCAATACGACAACACCACAAGACTCCAATTGGTTGCTCACCTAGCAGCGCTCAAGGACAAACATCATCCCGTTTGAAACAGATAGTAGATATCCAGTTACTCCTAGCCTATGACCTTGTACAGAAAGACAATTAGGCAATGGAAAAATCTGTTGTGAGATTAAAGAATAATCATATGATGAAAATTGCTCTCTGATTGGCATTTGTTTGATGTAGATATAACTTGAAAGCTTGGACCTTATAAGGTTCTAAGTTTGTTTAATTCAAAGCTTATTTTTATATTTACAAGATTTGTTATGATGTTTCCATTAAAATGCAAAGTTTGTTTGCATTGCAATGCAAAGTCTCCAAAGTTTGCATTTTGCATATGCTTAATTTTGATTGTGATGGTGATGTAGAATGTAACAATAGAACTCTGGTAATCTATGTAGGTAATATAGTGTTTTCAAATTCAATGGTATATAATTTCAACTTAATGACATAACTGGAAGATGTTTGAGCTCTGAAAGGAATTGTTTCACAGGGCTGATATTTTTTGTCAATAGTGCTGAATATTAATTAATATTAGTAATTCTTTCTCAATCCAGAGATAATAGAAAGCAGCTAAAAACATAACAGTTCCAGTTCTAGAATTGGGTTATTTAGTGTTATGTTGTAGTGTAAGAGTTTTCTAAGTATTTCTGTCAGATTGTTTTAACATAAATAATAATGTAATAAATATTTATCATAGTATTATCAAAAAACCATGAATTTAAGTTTCACTAAGGAGGTTGATAAAACCTGTACCCGCAGCATGAGAGGTAAGTGTTACCCTTTCATTGCCACATGATTGTTTTTAGCAAACTGTCATTCATTTGTTTAAAAGCCAATCCATAATTAATGAGCATGGCTATTTGTAAATACTTTCAATTGGCAGCTTGGATTAATAATTAATTTTCAGTTCAATTTTGTGGGCAACATAAACTTTCTTTCTTCTATTCCTGTGAAATAAAATTTTAAAAATTGTAAGTGTATGCTTTCATATATGCTTACTTTTCTGTCAGCTTTTATTTTACAATATATGGATTTTGAAACCTGCTGGTAATACCAAAAAGATCTTTTAATATTTTGAATAACACTTTTTCAGGTACGCTAACACACACACTTTAATAAGTCCTTCTAAACGAGCTGCTAAGAAGGAAGGTGATAATAAACAGAAACAGGTTAGTGCAAGGCTTAGAAGTTACATGATTTTAATGCAAACCTTTTAAAATAAATATTTAACTATTGAGAAATATTGAAGAGTGTTACATTTAATATGATTTTATTTAAAAATTTTTTGTTTATTTGTCTATTTGCTTTTATATATATAAGAGGATCCAAACATGCAGGGTGTCCCATCTAACTCTGCAACCTCAAATATCTCCAAAATGAAACAAAATATGAAAATTCCATTATTAATTTATAGATGAGTCGTATTATACATTATATTATTATACATAAATACGACTCATCTGTAAATTAATAATTATTTCGCTTCACTGTGGTGTTCCAATACAGTTAAATCTCGATATTGAAAATTCCAATTGACCAGGAATGTACATATGTTAGGGGCTTACACAATGAGAAGATATGCACAATCCATAAAGCTAAATAATGTTTATTGTCTAATAACCCTTCCAACACCAATTTTTATAAATGGAACATGTATGCCAATTCTAGCAAAATGAAAGCTAGAGCTACAATTAGTGGTAATATACTTTGTTTCACGTTTCTAAATCTCATACATTCTGAAATATGTGGCTGTTAGAGGATGGCAATGGCGTCACCATTTCTGACATAATGCAATGCATGTACTTCTGTGCTCAGAGCAGTGGTTGCTTGTACTGGCCTGCTGTAAACAAACCAATATCACTAGATTTAACTGTATTGGAACACCACAGTGAAGCGAAAAATTATTAAATTTTTAGATGAGTCGTATTTTTTACACATCTGCTTCACTTTCGTACGAAAGTGAAGCAGATGTGTAAAAAATACGACTCATCTAAAAATTTAATAAACCAATATCAGCTTGGCACATTCTAACTTCAGTGTACTAGTGTCTCCTGATCTGGTCCGCTGTCATACTGTAACGTAATTCATGTACGTTTTGGATATTGCTTTCCATATTGACACATTAAACCGTGTTTTCGTGTGGCGTGTAACAGATGCCGTCATCTAGTCGATATGCCGGCCTTCTGTAACGAAGAAAATCCGAATATTCTTTTAATTTACGGCAAATGTTTCTGAAATGCAATTGCAGCTGTGGCATTGTATCCTTCGCCTTGTACCATTGCCAACATCTGCATGAAATTCAGGGATACAGGAAGCTGGGCTCCTACAAAGCGACAACGTACAAAGACAGCGACTGGCACTGGAAATGAAATTGTTGTTCTGGCTGCTCTAGTGCAAATCCTGAGGTGAGTGTCTGACAGATTGCATGAGGTCCTGGAATAAGCTGCAGTAGTGTGGACAGAAATTTGGAAGGGCATTGGTTTCATCCGTTCCATATCTCACTGCACCAGGGACTGTACGGGAATGACTTTGAATCCTGCATTATATTCTGTCAATAAATAAAATGAAAATTTTCCACTTCAGTTGTTGCAAGGTAATCCAGCATTCCTAAGTAATACGTTGTGTATGGACAAAGCTTCATTTACAAATCATGGTCATGTGAATCTGCGGAACGTGCACTACTGGTCCATATAAAATCACCACTGGATTTGCCAAGTTGCTCATCAACAACAGTGGAGTGTCAATGTTTGGTACAGTGTCATTGATAACTGTATTTTAGGTCCCTATTTTTATCAAGGAACATTAAACAGACAGCGATATGCATCATTTCTGCAACACACTCCACCCCTCCTCATGGAGGATGTCGGATTGGAAACGTGTCTATCAATGTGGTTCCAGCATGATGGATGTCCCACACATTACACACAAGTTTCCAGAGACATGAATGCAAAGTTTTTAAGTAGGTGGAGAGGACGTGGAGGTTCTGTGCATTGGCCAGCTCGGTCCCCTGACTGGACGCCATTAGACTTCTTTCTCTGGGGCACAGTGAAAAATAGATTGTATCAAGAAGCACTGACAGTAGAGGACATGCAACGTCGTATTACTGCAGCATGTGCGGCAATATCTGTAGAAACACTGCAATCTGTGCAACCCTCTCTACCAGATTCCAAAAGTGTATTGATGCAAACGGAGGGCACTTCTAACATTGTTGAAGAGACATGGTTTCATCGGACAAGATGCTACTGGTGATTTGTGGGTGCATTTTCCATGCCAGATGTAATGCACAACAATGAAGTTTTTGAGGGCTATAGGCCACTAGTAAATGTGTTTAGAAAAGTGGAACCATGTCTTTTATCACTAATTATAGCTCTAGTTGTCATTTTGCTAGAATAAACATACATTTTTTTAACAATAACTACACTTATCTAATAGTTTAGTGTTCACTGTATATTATCACGTTTACTAGATACTACCCCTATGAGTAATTCTATTACAACAGCTTCATCACATTGGTCTTAACACCAAGTCCAAGGGCTTGGTTCTTTTCAGTCTTCGTACTGTGTTGCTGTTTGCTAGCATACACAGTACCTCTGTGTTTTCATGTGCACGAAACCGTCTTTCGTGATTAACCACAGCAACCTTAATTTCTTCATGAGAGAGCGTAGGCTTTCACGGCCGGAGTCAATATAACTGGAAGTTATTTCCGGGCTGTTATGCCGTGGTCTGCTGGATTTGTAGTTACCAGACGTTTCGTCCGCAACTGCGGCGGACATCTTCAGTGGCGTGGTCGTAGTCTCCTCGGAGAAGTTAGCGTAGCGTCTGAAGTGTTGACTGTCTGGGCTGCAGTATTTATTATGTTAGTGACCTCCGTTGATTGGACCGGCTGGCGGACGGAGCGAGGGAGTGGGCGGGCTTGGATAGGGGTGCTACCTTCTGGTTGGTTCGCTTGGTTTTCTTCTGTTCTGTGTTGTTTCTTATGTTCGATGACAGGGTGCCAGTTGCTGTTGAGCTTCAAAGTTTCTTCTTTCTTATTAAAATTATGTGGATGTTTATAAATTTCAATAGCCTCGCGTTGTAGCCGGGCATGGTAATGTGTTATAGATGAAAGAATGTTGGTGTCCTGGAATTTTATAATGTGTTCGCCCTCAGCTTCAATGGCGTGTTGGGCGACTGCAGACTTTTCAGTTTGTCCCAAGCGGCAGTTTCTTTTGTGTTCGGCGAGTCTGGTGTTAATGCTGCGCTGTGTGGTTCCAATGTAGACCAAACCACAGGAACAGGGAATACGGTATACACCAGATGATGATAGAGGCTCCCGAGGATCTTTAGCCGAGCGAAGTAGATTGTTGAGTTGTTTAGTGGGCTTGAAAACAGTGTTGACGTTGTGTCGCTGCAGTATATGTTGAATACGGTCGGTGACATTATTGAAATATGGCAGGAAAACTGTGCCATTATATTTGGGCCTCTGTGCATTCTGTGAGGCAGGTTTCGGTCTGGCAGGACGGCAAGCTCTTCTGACTTCTTGGATGGAGTAGCCATTGGATAAAAAGGCTTGTTCTAGGTGACGGAGTTCTGTTCTTAATAACTGTGGTTCGCAAATGCGTGAAGCACGATTTACGAGTGTATTTAACATGGCACGTTTTTGTCTGGGGTGATGGTTTGAAGCCTTATTCAGATAGCGGTCCGTATGGGTGGGCTTACGGTAAACAGTGTGCCCAAGGGTGCCGTCTGTTTTCTTGCTGACCAGGACGTCCAGGAAAGCCAGTTGTCCATCTTTCTCTTCTTCCATGGTAAATTGAATGCGGGGGTTGATGCTGTTAAGATGTAGTAGGAAATCTTGCAGGGCTTCTTTTCCGTGTGACCATACGACAAAAGTGTCATCTACATATCGGAGCCAGACAGTCGGTTTTAGTGGAGCCGTGTCTAAGGCATGGGACTCGAAGGACTCCATGAAGAAATTGGCCACAACCGGGCTGAGAGGGCTACCCATAGCAACGCCATCTATCTGTTCGTAGAACGAGTGGTTCCACTGGAAATATGTCGTGGTCAGAAACATGACACACAACTTGAACAGCACAACTTCTCGCCACAAGAAGAAGTTTGAACGCCTTGCAGCCAACAAGAAACCTTCTGCGACTCCGGATACTAGCCGCACAGTAATCAATTTATCCAACTACCAATTATCACCAGATGAAACTTCCTTGCTTGCCAAAGGAGGCAATTACGCAGTAGTCCCGTCTACGTTACCAGTGGAGGACATCATTTCCAGCATTGAGTCGGGAATACGTGGCCTTCCAGTAGCAACAGCCAATGAAATTCGCCGGGAGTCCGCCAGGATTCTCCAACATGCCAAGGCTCCACCCAGTAACCTCACATCTCAAGAGAGGACCGCCTTAAAGAACTTAAATAACAACAAAAGTATCATTATCTGCTCGGCTGACAAGGGAAATGCCACCGTCATTTTGAACCAATGTGATTACGAGAACAAAATCTCAGATCTTCTTACACCGGACACATACCGCCAAATCAAACGGGATCCCACAGCTCGCATTGTTCGAAACACCAATGCCCTTATTAAGAAATCTTCCCTACCAGCAGAAGACAAACGCCGCATCATCAAATCTGAAGCACAGCCTCCCAGACTTTACGGCCTACCAAAAATCCACAAACCGGATGTGCCTCTGCGGCCCATTGTCAGTGGAATTGGATCTCCGACTTACGCCTTAGCCAAACATCTAGCCTGCCTCCTACAACCACACGTCGGCTCAACAGATTGCTTCATTAAAGATTCCGGTCATTTCATCCAGAAAATTCAAAGCATCACACTACAACCTCACGACCTTCTCATCAGCTTCGATGTCGTCTCTCTCTTCACCATGGTCCCAGTGCAAGAAGCACTCGCACAGTTACAACACACCTTCTCAGACGACTTAATCGCACTCTTCCGTCATGTTCTGACCACGACATATTTCCAGTGGAACCACTCGTTCTACGAACAGATAGATGGCGTTGCTATGGGTAGCCCTCTCAGCCCGGTTGTGGCCAATTTCTTCATGGAGTCCTTCGAGTCCCATGCCTTAGAAACGGCTCCACTAAAACCGACTGTCTGGCTCCGATATGTAGATGACACTTTTGTCGTATGGTCACACGGAAAAGAAGCCCTGCAAGATTTCCTACTACATCTTAACAGCATCAACCCCCGCATTCAATTTACCATGGAAGAAGAGAAAGATGGACAACTGGCTTTCCTGGACGTCCTGGTCAGCAAGAAAACAGACGGCACCCTTGGGCACACTGTTTACCGTAAGCCCACCCATACGGACCGCTATCTGAATAAGGCTTCAAACCATCACCCCAGACAAAAACGTGCCATGTTAAATACACTCGTAAATCGTGCTTCACGCATTTGCGAACCACAGTTATTAAGAACAGAACTCCGTCACCTAGAACAAGCCTTTTTATCCAATGGCTACTCCATCCAAGAAGTCAGAAGAGCTTGCCGTCCTGCCAGACCGAAACCTGCCTCACAGAATGCACAGAGGCCCAAATATAATGGCACAGTTTTCCTGCCATATTTCAATAATGTCACCGACCGTATTCAACATATACTGCAGCGACACAACGTCAACACTGTTTTCAAGCCCACTAAACAACTCAACAATCTACTTCGCTCGGCTAAAGATCCTCGGGAGCCTCTATCATCATCTGGTGTATACCGTATTCCCTGTTCCTGTGGTTTGGTCTACATTGGAACCACACAGCGCAGCATTAACACCAGACTCGCCGAACACAAAAGAAACTGCCGCTTGGGACAAACTGAAAAGTCTGCAGTCGCCCAACACGCCATTGAAGCTGAGGGCGAACACATTATAAAATTCCAGGACACCAACATTCTTTCATCTATAACACATTACCATGCCCGGCTACAACGCGAGGCTATTGAAATTTATAAACATCCACATAATTTTAATAAGAAAGAAGAAACTTTGAAGCTCAACAGCAACTGGCACCCTGTCATCGAACATAAGAAACAACACAGAACAGAAGAAAACCAAGCGAACCAACCAGAAGGTAGCACCCCTATCCAAGCCCGCCCACTCCCTCGCTCCGTCCGCCAGCCGGTCCAATCAACGGAGGTCACTAACAGTATAAATACTGCAGCCCAGACAGTCAACACTTCAGACGCTACGCTAACTTCTCCGAGGAGACTACGACCACGCCACTGAAGATGTCCGCCGCAGTTGCGGACGAAACGTCTGGTAACTACAAATCCAGCAGACCACGGCATAACAGCCCGGAAATAACTTCCAGTTATATCTTAATTTCTTCATTGACAAACTATATTCAAGTCCCTGTGGATATTGTCATTGCATACATACCAAGGTGCTTTTACTATAGCCCTTAGTACCTTATTCTGAAAGTACCTTATCTCTGAGTGGTTTCGACATTTGTTTTCTTTGTGCAACCCCATAGGGGTATGCCGTACATCCATACACGTTTCAGCACTTGTTTATAAATCAACAATTAGTTGTGTTGACTTAATTCTGAGTAATGTCCCAGTAACCAATAAATTTCTAAATCTTACATCTAGTTCACTTCTTTTCCGTTTTACATACCTTCTTCCAGCTTTTCATCTAGTACAAGACCTAAGTATTTTGCCTCTATTTTGTAGGGAACAGTTTGTCCATTTAGTTCAATGGCTACTTTTTCTGTTTTCCTGTTTGTGAAATTTATGTGGACTGACTTTGTTTCATTTAATTGTGTTCATTTTTGTGTCCAAATACTGACTTTAATATTGTTTTTTGAAGTTTTTCTGTAGCCTTTTCAACAGTGTCACCCACTGACATTACTGCTGTGTCGTCGGCAAAAGTTGCCATTTCAGTTTCCTCATCTTGTGGGACGTCTCATGTATACTACAAGTATAATATCGGTTCAAATACACTACCCTGTGGCACTCCTGTAGTGATAGCTTTAAATGCAGAGTATTCACTTCCTTGTTTAACTCGGAATATTCTATCTTTGAGATAGGATTGTACGATTACACTGAATTCTCCAGGTAGATCTCTCTTTAATTGCAAAAGAAGGCCTTTATGCCATACTTTATCAAAAGCCTGAGATATGTCTTAAAAGTGCTTGCACACACTTCCTTTTCTTCAAGAGTTCTTTCAATTATTTCCACAATTATGTGAACTTTTTGCGTGGTTGAATGCTTTGGAAGTGGAATTGATGTGGAATGAGTTTACGTTCCTTAATAATGGGATTGAGACGTCTTAAAAGCAGTTTCTCGAATAATTTCGACTTTTTTGGCAGCAAGGAAATTGGTCGATATTGATTTTCTATCATGAGGATCTTTCCCAGGCTTAGGTATCATCATAATTTCTGCACATTTCCACTAGCTAGGGACATACTTTAATCGAAGGAAAGCATTTATAAGATGTAACAGTTTCATTAGTGCTTGAGGTGGTTTTAGTATTTGAACAGTAATCAAATCATAACCAGGAGCTTTTTTAGTGTTCAGGTCTTTTACTATGACTTCTTTTAATTCATTCAGTGTTATTAAAATTATAAAATAGAAGTATTTAGAAACAGTGGAGAGCTTCATCAATAAAACCTTTTAAAACCACTTGTCAAACTATAGTGTTTTTATAGTTTGACAAGTGGTTTAAAAAGGTTTTATTCAGTCATTGTTGTTTTCAAATGCTAGCCTTTGGTAATGAAGCCATTAAGCTCTCTTGCTATCCAATATTTCTTTGTAGTGGATCTGGCAGGCAGGACTTCACAGGTTAGAAGATGTTCTTCAGTTATTTCCTCTTCTTTGTTGCACAGAGGACGATTTGGACTTGTATAAATTCCTATTCTATGTAAGTGTTTGGCCAAATAATCATGTTCTGTACGTAATCTAAATTTTGCTACTGCAGCTTTACGTGTGATTTCTGGAATAATTTCTGGATTTTTAACTAAAATGTTCCATTTTTTATCTTTGGCTTTGTTATATATTGATTGGTTTTGTTTGTTTTTATATTTGGTTTTAATTAATTTTTTATGGATGTAAAGGATAAGCTTTTATTTTTATTCTGAATTAAATTTGCACCTTTTTTGGCAAGATAGTCAGCGGATTCATTTCCAGCAATTCCGCAATGTGCAGATATTCACTGTAATTTAATTCTTTTCTGTAGTTTGTGACATTCTTTAATTTGGATTTACCTCATTTTATATGAACTTATTGTATATAATGCTGCTTTAGAATCAGAAAGTATGACAGCATTTTTAAATTTATCTTTTCTGTATAGAAGGTGCTGGAGTGAAATATAATTCATTCATTGTAACTGGTTTAATCTTATCAATATTTTTAGTTGGATAAATTGTAACGTATTCGTTAGTTGTTTGTCTAGGAAATGGTCAGAAAGTCTCTTGCAAATACTCAGAGAAGACTTCTGCCTTCTCTCTGTCACTTTTAGCCCAATCATTGTTAGATTTTCTTAAAGGGGGCGGCATGTACTCGAGGTATTTTCTGCCTTTTCATCAGTTTTCACAGCGAGTAGTCGGTATCCTTTTCAGCTGATAGATTTTATAGGTATTTGCTGATGGATTCATTTTTTATTTGGTGAAGTTTTTGTTTGAGGTTGTTGCTTAGACGATTTAAGATTGTTTTATCCTGTGCCACTCTACTACATTACCACTTTTTACGAGCCTTTCTCTTTTCTGTTACCATTACTCGTATTTCGAATGGGTAATCATCATTCGATTTTTGTTTCACCATTGGTGTGCTGTATATTATTGTCGTGATGCCGTTATCTACAATAGCGCGGCTAGTGTACACAAAGAGCCGGCAAATAAAGATAGCTGAGATAAAGGACTTGCCGGCATAGATTAAGTTACGCTTCTGGAAAGTGATAGAATTTTCGGTTTCTTTATTGTTCCGGAAATATCTAGAATTTATCAATGAGGTATTTAAGAAGGCGACGACTTCCCAAGAGTCAGTCGCGAGAGTCGTGAGCAGTAAACAGCTCTAGAGTGTTGTAACGAGAGTTGATTGTTATTGTCATCGACCTTGGTAGACTGTGTGTATGTGACGTAGTGTTGTTACGTGAGAATTGAACAGTGTATTTCTATGGAAATAAAGAACATTTGGAATATCTGCAACTCAGACTTTTAATTCTACGAACCCACAAAGTCACATTATGTATGAATGCATCTCCTTTTCTAGCTGTTCAGGATATTTAATAGGTACACAAAGATTTATTGTGCTCTGCAATTCGGATTGAGGTGTTTTCCATCTTGTGTTATTATTAGTCAATTTGGCTGGGGTTTCTTTTTCGATGATTATTTCACTTATTGTAAGTATGATTGGAGTGTGATCAGAAGTCAGATCATCATACTCAGTCACTGCAATATAGTTCCTATACATACCCTTTATGATGAAAATGTCTATTAAGTCAGGTATTTTATTTGAATTGGAAGGCAGTACGTTGGTTTCCCTGATGAGTGGAATTCGCAGCCAGCCTCCATTCCTGTTTTATACGAGGCATGCTTTTTAAGTCAGTACCGTTTTGGAATTAAAAAAAGACATGCACAGATATCGCAATAATTTTATTTTTACATGAAAGCCTCTACCTTAATCTACTTTTCTACATAGTTTCCATGAATATTGAGGCATTTGTCATAATGTGGCACCAGTTTTTGAATACCCTCCTCATAAAATTCTGCCGCCTGATGTGTTAACCACTGTATCACAACTGTTTTGACTTCGTTATCGTCTTGAAGATGCTGACCGCCCAGATGTTTCTTCATGTACAGGAACAAATGGTAGTCGCTGGACGCTAGATCAGGGCTGTATGGAGGATGCTCTAGAGTTTCCCATTTAAAAGATTTGATGAGATCTTTGGTCCGATTAGCCAGATGTGGACGGGCATTGTCATGCAGCAAAAAGATACCCTTACTCAACTTGCCACGTCTTTTGTTCTGGATTGCACTGCACAGATTGTTCAATGTCTCACAATAAGACGCTGCATTGATTGTCTCATTACGAGGCAAAAACTCCACTAGTAATACTCCTTTTCTGTCCCAAAAACTGTGCACATGATGTTCCGGGCAGAAATTGTTTGCTTAAACTTCACTTTTGTGAGTGATGATGAATGTCTCCATTCCATGGATTGTTTCGATTCTGTTGTGACATAGGCCACCCATGTTTCATCACCAGTAACAGTTTGTGGTACCGCTCAAGGAAAGTCAATGCACTGCCTAAACGTTGGGTTTTGTGCAAATCCGTCAACATTTTCGGAACCCAACGTGTACACAATTTCCGGTACTTCAAGTTCTCGGTCACAATGCGATACAAAACACTACGAGAATATTGAGGAAAATAGTCGCACAATTATGAAATTGTAAAGCGTCTGTTTTCTCTCACCTTTTCGTCCACTTTATGCACCAAATCTTCAGTAATGACCGAAGGACGCCTACTCCGTTCTTCATCATGCATATTTGTGCAGCCATCTTTAAATGCTCTCACCCATTTCCTTACCATTCCATCACTCATAATGTTTTGTCCGTAAACTTCACAGATCTCACGATGAATATCGATCGGTTTTATGCCTTTAGCACTAAGAAATCGTATAACAGCCCATACTTCACAATCAGCGGGACTCACGATTGTCGGAGGCATCTTAAACACTTAGTAGCCAACGTCTACAATGAAGAATCAGATTGTAATGGCATCAGTGCGTAGACAAGAGATGTAGGTAACTAGCGCGCATGCGCGGAACGCCAACTGTAGCACTGCGGCGGTGGAATCGCAAAACGGTACTGACTTAAAAAACATGCTTCATACAAGGATTCTCCTTTAGGTGTAGTCAATCTTGAACCCCAGTAAGTGTTGTTCGCATTGAAGTCCCCACCAATAGTAAATTTTTTCCCTAATTTCGTAAACAAGTCAAGATATTCATTTCTTTGGATGTTAAATCGAAGAGGACAATATATAGCAGATACATGGAACTCTCATTTTTCATGTAAACAGACCCAGTAGTGACTTGCATCATATCACTCTGTATTTTTGTTTCTTCATAATGTTTGTATGAATCTTTTATTATTACTGAGGAGCCATTTCTTGCTACATCCAAAGGATGGGTAGTATGATAAGCTGTAGCCTGTGATTCTTAGAAAATATTATTTTGTTAAATGTGTTTCCAATATCAAACATATGTCTATCTTTTCATCAGGAACAATTCTAGTTCTTGAATCTTTTGCTGGAGGCCATTTGCATTCCATGTTGCTATATGGAGACAGGTCATTTGTTTACTTGCAATCTTTTATTATTACCAGGGAGCCACCTCTTGCTACATCCAAAGGGTGGGTAGTATGATAAGCTGCAAAGTCTCTTATTCTTAGAAAAGATTCTTTTGTTAAATGTGTTTCCGATATCAAACAGGTCTATTTTTTCAGCAGGAACAATTCTAGTTCTTGAATCATTTACTGCAGGCCATTTGCGTTCCATGTTACTATACGGACACAAGTCATTTGTGTTTACTTTCAATCTTTTATTATTACCAAGGAGCCACCTCTTGCTACATCCGAAGGGTGGGTAGTATGATAAGCTGTAAAACCTCTGATTCTTGGAAAAGATTCTTTTGTTAAATGTGTTTCCGATATCAAACATGTCTATTTTTTCAGCAGGAACAATTTTAGTTCTTGAATCTTTTGCTGCAGACCATTTGCGTTCCATGTTGCTATATGGAGACAAGTCATTTGTGTTTGCATGCACTTTTATCTTTTATAATATTCTCCAGTTGGTTTAATCCGTCAAATATTATTTTATTTACGGAACTTTGTTCATCTAATTTATTTAGAATGAGTTTTAAGGTTTCATCTATTGAAGAATCTTCTACTACTCTATTCTTTGCCTTCATGGCATATGTTTTTGACCTTGTAATTTGATTACTTTCTGAAACATCTGTTCTCTTTTCATTTACTTTATTTTGATCTATCATTTGCTTGAGTGATTGATAAAATATTGATTTTGCAGCTGTATCACGTCTTTATAAACATACATGTTCCAATTCCTTTCTTGGAAGTGTTGCAAACAGTGTTGTTATAATAAATTAAATTTAAAGGGAGTCGATTAATGACAAACAACACTTACTTTTAAATTAACTTTAAAGAGAGTCGATTAAAGACTTACTTTTAAATTTTTCCGGAACATGTTTTTTCAGAGACTTTGCCTCCATCCTCAACCGGCCAATCGACTGGTTATTGGTGTAGTTGACGATATTTTGTCATAGGTCTCCTCTGGTGGCGGTTCATGGAACTTGCTGAACAAATTTTTCTAGGGGATGTCGAAATTGAATACTTTGTTCCTATTTTTTGAAATGAAGATTTGTTCCCATGTGGATAGTTCTTGTTTGAGTTTGATTTATGAGTCACTATATTTACACTCAAACTTCACTTACTTGTTGTTGTATAATTGAAACGTTTTCAAGATCATTCGATCTCATCCTCAGCTGTTTATGTTTCTAAAGTGTTCCTTTGCTCTTGTTTCTAAATTTCTTTCGGTGTTTCCAATATAAATTTGACTACAGTCACTGCATTCAATTTGATATATACCAGATTTTTTGTTAGATGGAATGGCATCTTTGATGTTTGAGCAAATTAGGTTTTTTAAGGAGAAATGGTTGACAGGTGCTAGTTTAATGTTTTGTTTTTTGAAGACTTTTTTGAATTTATCAAAGGCCCATGGATGTTAAGTGAATTTTTTGAAAATCATTTTAGTTTCTGTAGCTGAGAGGGTTGTGGTTTCCTTTATTGGCTTCTTCTTTTTTGCTAAGTTCACTTTTTTGTCTACTAATGATTTGGGAAAGTCATTTTTTTTGTGCTACAGCACACAGACTGGTGAGCATCCCTCTCACAGCAGAAGAATACAAAACAGAATACAACAAAAATATTGAAATAGCACATAAAATATAAACAATTAGAAAAATCAGCAGCTGCCATGCATTTTTGGGAAAAAAATCACAACATAAATCCAGAACCAAAACTACTAAAACATACATCAGGAAAACAAGAACTATTCACATGGGAACAAATCTTCATTTCAAAAAATAGGAACAAAGTATTCAATTTCGACATCTCCCAGAAAGATTTGTTCAGCAAGTTCCTTGAACCGCCACCAGAGGAGACCTATGACAAAATATCGTCAACTACACCAATGAGAACCAGTCGATGGCCGGTTGAGGATGGAGGCAAAGTCTCTGAAACATGTTCCAAAAAAATTTAAAAGTAAGTGTTGTTTAGTGTCATTAATCGACTCCCTTTAAATTTAATTTAATACATGTTCCATTTTAAAAAAATGCAACTTGGTGTTGGAAGCGTTATTTGTTTATCTTTATGGATTGTGCATACCTTCTCATTGTCTGACCCCTGACATAGGTACATTCCTGGCCAATTGGAATGTTCATATTTTGTTTCATTTCCAAGTTACTTGAGGTTGCAGAGTTAAGTGGGACACCCTGTATAAGGGCAAATGAACAAGGAATCTAAAGACTGAAACTGTCTGATATTCATTCAAAGGATGAATGGAAAATCTAAATTAGAGTGTGATTTTTAAAAGAAGATACATGAAGGTCATCTGTTTCTCCACGTGGGTAGCTGCAATGTTGCCGACAAGGAGATAGCAAGTGTGCATACTCCCTCTTTACCCTCTCAACACTGAAACATGTGAACAAGTGTTTGAGGTTATCTCAACTTAACAAAAACATGCACTTTACTCTATATTAGCCTACTTTAAGATCAAAAATAAGCTCTCAATACACATTCATTGTGTTGTAGCATCTTTGCAGGTGTGAGAATTTGTTTCAATAATTAATTAACAACTCTGCCAATTGGGAAGGTCATATCAGCACCACCGGTGTGCCAGAATTTTGACCACCAAGAGTTCATGATCATGGTCCATGTCTTCCTTATTTCCAGTGTGTTTTTTATGTGAACAGCAGGGGAACATCATGAACAAAACCATGTGGCATATGATCGTGACCAGGAATAAAGCTGCCACCTTTTCCTATGTCATTTTGTGGTACAAGTTTGCCATCAGTCCAGCCCTCTGACACAGTATGGCCGGTGTTCACCCAGATTTCATCCAAACTCACTATTTCATGCAAGTTCTTATTCTGCATTTCTCTTAAAAACAAGGTGCTTAGCACTACAATGTACCATCCTTCAAGTATTAGTTTTCTGTTATTTATTTTTTGAACTCAAATCCCAGATCATGGAAGACTTTGTTCAAAGAGCTAAGTTTTCTTCAAATAGCTTTGCTTCTTTAAGAGAAGAAACAAACTGCTCTTTTCGAGTGAAATAGTCATAGATGTGCCTTCTTATGGCATCTAATTGAAAACTACGGAGATGCTCTTAGTCTTGGTTTCCCAGAAGTTACAATTTGTGATGGACCTGCCTGTAGTTGCTTCTCTTTAGAGATTCTAAAAACAGTCACCTCACTTATTTTAAGGATACATGCACTCATTTTTCTCACTTGATTGAAAGGAATAAGCACTTAATTGTGAAGAAGCAAATTCTCCTCTTCCTGCTGAGAGAATTTCCTAAGAGAACAGACAAATTCTCTAGATTGGCTGTGCAATAGTAATACCCCAACTGTAAGCTAATCTTTTGTCTTGGGCCATGAATGCTCTAATCCTACTGCCACTAGGTCTTGTTTCCATAGCAATGTATTTTAATAAATGTTTTGACAAAGTAGGCTAGCAATACACAAGACAACTGAACACTCAAGCAAAGTTTGTTTCCTTCACACAACTAGCAATAACTGATCTGAGGAATAGGTGATTCACCAGTGTAACCAATGTGGCAACATTTGTTTGCATTTATATATCAACGACCTTTCCGTCTTACCCTCCATGTTCCATGCTTGACAGCTGTCATGTATCTTCTTTTAAAAATCAGACTGTAGAAGAAGTGCAAAATTTGGCGTAATATGAAGCTTGGCCAATACTCACACGAGGCACTGTTGCAAAATGTAGCAGGCATGTACCAGCAGTAGTTCTGTACATCAAGCACATTTTACACCTTACTGCTCATTGTTCTGTAACTAAACACATTAAACATCCTTAAAATATTAAAGTCTTTGAAGTTGTTAACTTAGGAAACATCTTTCTCAAAATCATCCAAACTAATACTTAGTTCCAACTTTGTGGGTTTTTCCCATAGATTGAAATACACATACGCTATCTTTTTGTTCAGATGAAGCCACTTCACCACAGATTCATGACACTATGTGTCCCTTATGAACACCATAAGTTTACACAGTCAATTCCTTTATTTTTGAAACATCTACAGTTGTCCAATATTCTGGATTGGAAAGTTCTTCAAAAGTGTATGCATTAAATACAGTTTTCCTGCCCTGAAAACTGAATCAGTTGTCCCAGCTTTGATGGATATATTTATAAACTTGCATAACCAATATATGGAAAAACAGAAATACAATAATTTACATATTAACAGTATTTTATCTGAAGTTTGAAAAAAGACTTAACACATGCCTGTTCACTTTAATAATAAAATAACACACCACTACTCTGAATATAAAGTGAACATTAACTCGCTCCTTTTCAGACTGCATGGTTTGTATTTTCACTGTATGGTTATATTCAAGATTAGTGTTGCAAGCAAGGAATGGTATCCATTTTCAGGTTACCTGTGTAGAGTAAATGTTGAGTGATAATAACTATGTGAAGATAAAAAGTTTATAGTATTTCACAGGTCTATGTTGAATTAATGTTGAGTGATGATAACCATTTGAAATTAAAAAAGATATAGCTCAGCTTCCAAGAACCATAGAGACAGGATTTTTGTACAGCCATGATCAAACATTAAATTTCTAATTATAAGTTTAATAGCTATTATATTCAAGTATTTATCCAAATGTAATAAAAAACATCTCAATTGAGGCAGAAAATATGCATGTGCCCATACTTGATAGTTGTGATAGAAGGGACATGTATAATTCGATACAATCTTGTGTACAACTCTGTCTTCATAAGCTTTAAACTTTTGCACCTCCTCTCGGCAGTTTGGCTCAAGCATCTAGGTTCACAGAGTGACCTAGAAGTCAACAGGCTCTTAAAGCCCACACACTCGCACTAGATCCACAGAGTGACCTCTTCATTATGTTGATTTTTTTTAAAGGTCTCTAGAAAGAATTGTGCATTTGTGATGGTGACAAATTATTTTGCAAGAATGCAGTATAACATTTAATATGTGTTTTGTTAAAAAGCACTTATTACATGCAGAAAAAATACTGTAAATATAAATATAAATTTAGGGCACTTTATGAAAATTTGAAAAATCATAAATTGTCTTTGCTGTGGTAATCTGTGAATTAGGGGTGAACATCATTTACTTAACTTTCATTGTGTGTGCATTAATGCACTACTTACTCAGACAAGAAACATTTTCTCACCTGTTTAATTTTATTTCCAGGGACATAATTCTAGTTCAAAGATAAATAATAAAGATGACGTTAACAAACGGTTACACTCCACCGTAGTAGTGAAGAAAACTCATAGTCCAGATTTAAATTGGGAAAACTGGGACCAGACAGATCTAGAATATGAAGATGAAAAAGTGTTAGAGAAAAGAAGGCAGTTATTGCAGCGAGAATTGGAACTTCAGATGAAAAGAGAAAAGGAGGAGCAGCAGAGACAAAAAAAGGATAAAAAGAACAAAAAGGTTGGTAACAATCGGTCTCAGTACTCATACAATCAATGTTTGAAGCAAAATACATTTTCTTTTCTCCATCACCCTTACAACAATCACTGTGTATTAGCTCTATCTGTTACCTTCTGATCAAACTCTCAAGAAATCAGAAGCGTATTTATCATTTATAGGTGTTGCAACATTGTAATATAGATGATATACGTGATATTTTTATCACCCATATTGGCAGGAATGGGATAATTCAACAAAAGTAATCATCACCTCAGTGACACAGTTTTGGAAACAAGCTGTAAATCTAGAAAATAATCTAAATATTGAACCCCTGGAATATAAATGATTTATTTATATCAAATAATTAGTTATTCGTTTTGTTAGAAAGTAAAAGCCTGCAAAATACAGGATTATTCAGAAGTTCATGAAACATTTTGAAAATTCATAACTACCAAGCTACATATAAGTTAACAGATACTTTAATGCTAAAATAAAGAGAAAATCTCCAAATTTTGTTGTATGCTTCACCGATGATTATAGTGTTCCCTTTCTAATAAGACATACATATGATAATCCATCCTACCCATACTATGTGTTGTAGCACGTAACTGTCGACCAAAGCCACAGCAGTTTTAAACTAACAGTTAATCATGACAGTTAAATTCATTCTTTCTGTATTAATAAAATTGTAGATTTTCTCTGTCTATAGGCATATAAATTATCATGTTATGTACTTTATTGTTAAACTTTAAAATGTTTTGCAGACATGAATAACTGTACAATGTACCTAATAATTCTACTACTTTATACGCTTCAAAATATGTACAAGTATTTAAATGTTATATCTGCAGTTAACTTTTTATGTATCAATGTTTTATAATTCTTATAGGTTTTAAGTTGGCAACATGGTTGCACAAACGCTAAAAAATATTTTTAAATGAAAGTTCATTCTCAAATTAACAGAAAATTATATTGCATTAGGATTTATGTTCTTTTGAAACTAAGGAAAAAATATTTTAAAGAGTCCATTTGGCAAGCTCTTGGAAATACTGCTGATGTAAGAGACCAAGTTATGTCATGTGCTACTGTCCTTCTGAGTGAAACAACTTTTTTTTTGTGTACAAGAGCCATTCAGAAAGTAGGGTTACAAAATGTATAAAGAATTGAAAAAAGTTTGTATTTAATTTAGATTCACTAGTTACTTCACAAATCTATTAAACTGTTTTTCAACATAATTACCATCAAGATCAAGACATTCCTGGTTGGGTCAGTTTTGTATGACAGTATAATAGACTTTAGTCACCAGCTCCTTCAGACACTTTTTCACTGCTTCCTCAACTTCCAGATCATTAGAAATCATTTCCTTTCTTGGAAGTGTTGAAAACAGTGTTGTTATTATAAATTAAATTTAAAGGGAGTCGATTAATGACACTAAACAACACTTACTTTTAAATTTTTCCGGAACATGTTTCAGAGACTTTGCCTCCATCCTCAACCGGCCATCGACACCAGCGAATGAGAACCAGTCGATGGCCAGTTGAGGATGGAGGCAAAGTATCTGAAACATGTTCCGGAAAAATTTAAAAGTAAGTGTTGTTTAGTGTCATTAATCGACTCCCTTTAAATTTAATTAGAAAACATTTTCCTATTCAAAAATTCTTTAGTTTAGGGAAAAAGTGATAATCCAAAGGTGCCAAGTTGGGTTAATAGGGGGTGAGAACATGTCAGTATTCCCCTTCTATGGTTCTGAATGGCTCTTTGGTAACTCATGAACATGGAATGAACATTTCTGAATGACTCTTTTTTACAGTTAGTCTCATTGCATTGCACATTTGTGGTTGGTTAATGTTACACAGCACGATTACAACTGATCTTACTTTTAATTTTAAATTGTGAGGTAGTAGTCCAGGCAACTCTAATTCTTTGGGCTAGTCGATTACATCATCCTGGTTTATAACTGTCAACTGATTTGTACGAAAACAACTTCCCTGGAAGAAACAGGCACTTTAGAACACAATTCTTACATACCAGCATGACTATTAGCATTATCTGCGTTTCGCTACTCACCAGTGCAATCAGCACGTGACGTAGCTCATCACACTTTTGACTGACTTAAACAACCTAAATCAGGTCATCTTCTCTTTGGCACAGTAAAAAGGTTTCCATGAGCTTCACAAAGTCACAAAGGAATTCAATTAATTTTGTGTCAATTCAATTCACATTCACAAATTCCAAACACAAATTATAAAGAAGGTATCCAAGGATTCACCAATATTTGACAATTGTCTGTAGTCAAATATTTATAGTGTAATAGTGCGTTCAGAAATTAATTTTGTGTTCAATCTTTGAAAGGTATATCGTCATGCTACATAAAAAATGTCAGTCTTGATAACAAATGATAAACGTTATTTAATAAAATATGTTAAGTGAAATAGCTTTGAAGATTTTGGCAAGGAGTGGAATATATTTCTACTTTGTAATGCTTTTGTTTGTCGAAAATAAAAGAAGGTGTATGTGTTCCGTGAAAGATTGCATGTGTATTTTTATATTTAGTTAATAACCCGGTCAATTATAACTTCAGCTTTTTTCTCACCTTTTAAACCTTCCTTGGACTTATACAAATATTTCAAAACCAGAATTTGGCAATATGTTCAGCCATTCTCAAGTGTTTGTGAGACTAACAAACGTCAATTCATTTTTGTATATATAGAAGATTATTCTTTAATTGCAATTCTGTGCAATCACATTTTTGCATTGTATTTTAAAACATGATGAAAACAAAGAAAAAATATCTGAGTAATTGCATTCTATTTTAGGCAGATTTTACTGTATTTTAACCTAATGATTTTCTTTCATAGTTACTCTGAAGATGTGCCTTATTTTAATTATGAAGTAAGATTAAGAGGTATTTGTTATAATTAAAGTGAGACTGTTTGATACAATAGGGCATCAGCAGTTCCTCTTCAACATCAGCATCATCAAGCAGTTCAACAGAGTCAAGCTCAAGTAGTGATGATTCAAGTTCTACATCCAGTTCCACCTCTGGAGATTCGCGCAGAAGGAAAGGAAAAAGCAAGAAGTCCAAACGAGATTCCAGCTCCTCTGCCTCTGAAACTGATCATGTTTCTAAGAAAAAGTCAAACAGGTAATTAATTATGATTTACAAATTTAATTTATGATACAGATTATGATTTTGTTTAGTTTGAAACAGGTAAGACAGTAGTATAGAGTTAAAGAATATGAATAGCAGAAAAGTATTCTATTTCAACTGATTCTTTTAGGGTCAAAAAACAGATTGGTGCAACTAAACTTAATACTCGTAATAGTATTTTTAATGAGCATGGAGTACAGAGTACTAGTTCAACTCAAAATTATATTAATAGTAGTAGTTAATTTACAATATGGGATCTACTAAACCTTCACTTATCTTATTGACAGTCATCTCTGTCCTAGTAGAAGGGAGGCATGTTTGTGTAAGGGTCATTCCAATACAACTCATTCTGTTTACTTCCAAGAAAATTGAAATATGTATCTCTTATATTTCATTTTATATATCAGGTTTTCTGTTACAAACGTTTGTAATATATGCTTGTTACCTAGTCAGTTATCTTTACTAATTGGTAAAATATAACATTGGAGACACAATTTTTGCATTTTAGAGTGGTGGCATGATCATACACTGAAACGGTTTGTTTACATAGGGGAGAGAGAGGATGGCTGGTGATATGATGATTTGAAGCTCACCTCTCTGATGATCTTGAAGTTGTGTTCTACATGTTCCTCAGCTTCTCTCGCAATTGCATAAGATCTTACCTCCAGGCGTGATCTCGGTGGAGAAGAAGAAATTATATGATTTCTTTAGGATGATAAAATAATTAATCCACATTCAATTCCTGGTCAAACTGAAGTTTTAATTACAAGATATTTTTTAATTACCATGAACACTTTATAAAATAATCTCTTCTGTTTGTCAATACAAATACATTTTATATTAGAATTATTTAAGTAATTTTCTCCAATACTTTATCAATGATAGTAGAACTGTCCATTTTACAAAGAACGCTTGATGCATTAGTTATTTAGTTTTCACACACACACACGCACGCACGTGCATGCACACACATGCACACACACGCACGCGCACACACCACATAAACCATGCAAGCTATACATTTATATATAATAAAAAAAATAATCTCTACAAGATTTCAGATAGACACAACATACATCTGTACTCGTTGATGGTCACATGCAGAAGGAAGCTTCATTAGCTAGTTCCCTTCTTGCTCGTTCACATTGCTATGGTGATTTAAAATTTGTAGAATCATTTTATCTTAATTTCTTGTGCAATATTTTCTTTTAAACAGATTTAAATATTATGTGACTTTAAATAATTTTTCATTAGAATTAACGCTTTTTTGTAATTTACGTCCTCCAACATTAAGTCATGTTGGATGGTTTTAAATAATTATTATGATTTACTGTTCTTTTCCACTATCATTATGTCACATTCATTTTTCAGTTGCCACTTTAAATCTCATATCTTTTCTGTGACAATTTTAAATTAATTTTAAATTTAAATATAAAATAGCCATTTCACTTACATTGGTTAGATAGCTTCGTCACTTAGGCACTAGTTTTGTTTCTAGTGTTGCTAGAGTTTGTTTATTGATGTATAATCTTGTAGAGATTAAAATTAAGAAATTAATTGTAAGTTATGAATATAACAGGCAAAGAACCAAAGCTGAATACCAGCCATGTTCACCAAGCTTAGCAATAATAAATACATTTTAAACTATATACATATATTTAAATGTATATTATTTAAACTCTTAATTAATTTTCACTGATTGTTCTGTTTTGTGCAAATAATGGCATGTGGTCCTACACTCCACTAATGATTGAAGCAGTCAAGTTCTTTAATGTTGCTAATGAAGATTTATAAACAGTGATGTACTCCCTACATCTTGTTTTACACTCTAGAAAATAAATAAGATACTACTTTTAAAATAAGACAAGCAAAATTAATGTGTAAGAGCTTTGGGAATACATTTGCCATGCATATCTTACAGTTTAAAAAGATATAGTGGGAAATTTTGTCCCTACATCTTTAGTTTAACCTTTAAATGTTATCAAGTTGACATTTGAAAAGTACATAATATAGAGATCAATTTGCAGAAGATGAAGGAACTAAACACAGAGAAGCTTGATGCATTAATAGAAGACAGATGAGATGACTTTAATAGTTTCACATACTCAAACATTTCAGAGCATGCTTCACAGGCATAATCAGTTCATTGTCAACTGCTGGAGTTGGATAATTTTTCGGGTAAGAACTCCTTTATAAAGATCTTCTCCCATATGCAGGGATTGATGGTCTTATTTATTTTGAAAATACATGACTCCTGAAAAAAATTTGCAATTTGTCATTACTCCAGTAATAACTGTACTTCTGACTGAATCACAGATAAATTCTTAGCAAAATCTCAATGAACCTCTAAACATAATTTGTTTAGTCTGAACATATCCGTCACTTCTTAGTGTGTTGCATTTTCTTCAAATGTTGGTGTTTTGATGCTGTAAGATTCTCAGAATTTTTTATATTGTTTATTTTGAAACAAGAACATTAAAACAAAAAAGGCAGAAAGGAATTGCAGCAAATAAATTAGCCATAAAAGTTGGAATGTGAACATTGTTTATAAAATCTTTTCAACTGAAAAGTGGTTCTCCTTTTCAGAAAATGTAGCACTGTGTGTTACTTACCTGTTGTAATTTTGGATTGGAATTTTTAAAGAAAAAAAAAGCTTATTTTTTACTTTAAAAAAATTCAGAAGGCTACAGTAAGAGAAATTCACACATATTTCAATAAAAAAGGTATATTAAAATAAATTATTACCTGATAGATAGAATCAACATAGAAAATTCAATGCCACGGCCGGGATTTTAACCACGGATCTCCTGATTTCCGTCCATTCGCTCTAATCCATTGAGCTACCATGACCAACTTGCTGTTATGACATTAAATTCTCCATTTGACTCGTATATTTCCCGAGTAAACCACTAGGGGCTCTTGCATTCGAGATACACCGCTTGTGGCAACTTACTATCATAAGTACTTGAGCCCCAGGCTCAGTAACTCTTATTATTTTAGTTAATTGATGGAAATTAATCATTTCTTCACACTAGCCATATATAGGCTAAAGTTTTTGGTAGATAGAGTCAACATGAAAAATTTAATGCCACAGCCGGAATTTGAACCACGAATCTCCTGGTTTCCGTCCAGTTGCTCTAACCCATTGAGCTACCATGGCCAACTTGCCGTCATGACATTAAATTCTCCATTTGACTCGTATATTTCCCGGGTAAACCACTAGGGGCTCTCGCATTTGAGATATACCACTTGTGGCGACTTACTATCGTAAGTACCTGAGTCCAAGACTTCATCATTTAACTCTTATTATTTTAGTTAATTGATGGAAATTAATCATTTCTTCACACTAGATGTATATAGGCTAAGGTTTTTGATAGAGTCAACCTGAAAAATCAATGCCACGGCCGGGATTTGAACCTCGGATCTCCTGGTTCAAATCCCGGCCATGACATTGAATTATTCATGTTGATTCTATTAAAAACGTTAGCCTATATATGGTTAGTGTGAAGAAATGATTAAATTCCATCAATTAACTAAAATAATAAGAGTAAAATGATGAAGCCTGGGACTCAAGTACTTACGATAGTAAGTCGCTACAAGCAGTGTATCTTGAATGCGAGAGTCCCTAGTGGTTTACCCGGGAAATATACGAGTCAAATGGAGAATTTAATGTCATGACAGCACGTTGGCCATGGTAGCTCAATGGGTTAGAGCGACTGGACAGAAACCAGGAGATCCGTGGTTCAAATCCCGGACATGGCATTGAATTTTTCATGTTGACTCTATTTATCAAAAACCTTAGCCTATATGCAGCTAGTGTGAAGAAATAATTAATTTCCACCAAATAATTAAATTATTATCTTTAAAATAAAAACAAACAACAAAACATCTAGAACTATTACAGAAATTGTAGAAGTTTAATATTTTGCAGAAAATTGCATATGAGAACTGGGGACTCAAATCCCATTTTTGATGAACTGTAACTGGACCAGGAAATTTTTGGGTTTACAAAACAAAAAAAAAACAAAAAATAGGTTTTCATACTTTGTCCTGAATTTTAATATATCTTTAAGTCTATTCATCACCCCTATATGAATTAATATGGACTAACTAGAATTGTATATATGAAACAATATGGGAAGTTATCTTTGTACATCATTCTCCTGTAGTTTTCTGAAAGAGATAACATTTAAAATCACCTAACACAATCCCAAGATCATTTTGATTAGTATTGTATTTGCAGATATTAGCTGCAAGCCAAGAAAGTAAATGTGTTTAGATATAAGAAGTTTGAGGTATGTCATAGTACTGTGCATCTTTTGTAGATAGATTTTAAAAGAATCTTGATAAATTGTTTACAATATTGAAACAGCTTAGAAGATACTTTTTCCCTCAGAAGTGGTAAAGTTCCTGTGAAAAGTTCAAGTCCAAGCTTGTCAGTTAAAAAGGCAGCTTTACCTCGTAGAGGGGAAGAGCCACGACCTCCAGCTGCTAAGAGAAGGGAACCTTCACCAAGAAAAACTGCACCACCACCTGCAAAGCAAGGTCCTCCACCAATAGCTAGAAGAAGATCACTGACACCAAATGGACGAAGTAGTAGCGGTCATAGGCGGAGATCACAAACTCCACCACATAAGAACAAAACTTCAGCTGCATCTAGATCATCACTTGGCTCAAAGCCAGCAGGTAAAGTTATTTAATTGCTTACAACTCTATAGACAGGACCAGCAACAAAGTATACTGCTGCAAAATTGCCTTATAGACATATGAACAGTGGCAATAATACCAAAAAGTATAGAGATGTAATTTTAGGACAATCAGCAGGCCTCTCATATATTTATTTGCATTTATTAACAAAGTAATATATTCTTTTGAAACTAATTAATTCATAAATTATTCAAGAAGTTGTGAATAACATCTGAAGTACTAGAAAGAATATACACCAGTTTATCAGTGATGTACTTAACATTTTATTTGGGGAAGTGATTTTAAACATGGAGAAGCTACACATTCCTTTTTTTTCCCCCCCTCCATATGAGTTGATTCAGAGTATTTAATTTATGTGAGTATTTTCTTTTGACTTTCTATAAGTTAGTAGGTAAATAGAATATTTTGGAATATAAGATTATACAAAGTAGATTAGATGCTTTTGTGAATACCTATTCGATTAATATTGGTTGCATTATATTTAAATAAATATTGCTGTAGATCAAAAGTAGAATAAAATGAATAAACTATGCTTAAGAATAATGTTGGAGGTTCTATGGAGCAAAAGTATAATAGAAATTAACAAGCAACTTTCAACAGTATTATGACTAAAGGCTGGAGAGATGTGCACTCGCAGTATGAATGACATCAAAAGTACAGCACAGCCATCAAATGTGCAAATGTTGAAAACAATGTAATGTCGTACTCTGCAAACTAGTGAAGCATTGCCTTTCAAGTGTATGCAGATGCAAGGTCAAGGTGCAGTATAATGTGACTGTTTTGCTTTCTCTCGCAGTGAGGCAGTTCTCATGGTTAGGTTGTACCAACCATATTGTTTACATGTGCAAGTGACAACAGTACAGTCCATGTGCAGTATACTTATGGAAAAACATACACGCCTCCGGCCTTTAGTTATGATATTTGCAAAATTCTTCCTCATTCCATATGTGGAAATTATTCTTTCAATCACTAATTATTTTTGGCTTTTTCGATATTTCTTCTTGGAATCTCTATTGACTATGAATTTAAGGCCAAAGGTACGCCAAAGTTCTTTGGCTACCTTCAAGTTGACTTCCTAACTGATATCCAAAGTGGCACTTAGTTCATCACTAAGATTAACCAAAGGTTGTCATTCAGAATTTGGACTGATTCTTAGAAATCCTTTTATGGAAGTGTTGAAAACAGTGTTGTTGTATAAATTAAGTCGATGTCCGGCTGAAGATAGAGGGAAGACCTCAGAAACCGGTTCCGGGAAAATTTAAAAGTGAGTGTTGTTTTGTGTTATTAATCGACTCCTAATTAACTTGATTCTTAGAAGATTGTTATACAATACATTAAGGATGTTTGCACTCTAACAACTTGAATTAAATATTATTGCTTAAACGTAGAAAGTCCTATCTCCTGAATGGAATTTGGATCTTTTCAAAAAAAATTGCTATCATCATATTCTTGAAAATGATGCTGTATATTTGTTGCAGAGATTCTCAACATAAAATGTGCATGAAACTAAAATGTATTTTAAAACGATAATATGTTGTGTTAAAATTAAATATAGAATTTCTGAAACACATATTGAACTAAAAAGAACATCAAGGAATGTATGTCACAATTTGTATTTGAAATTTTTATGAACATAATGCACTGCATAAAAAATATAGTTTCAGTTTATAATAAATAAATTTGAATAAATAAAGTCAAAAATACTTGTTAATGTACGTGTCTATAAAGCATGTGTGCTATATAAGTTTTTGAAGCTCTAAGTGTTAATTTTGACTCAAGATTACTCAAATTCATAGTATCAGTTGTTTAGACAAATGTTCTTAACAGCAGTGCTAAATTACTATTTATTAGACTTTCAGCATGCACAGTGTGTTGCAAGGGGTTTGTTGTAAGTAAAATTGTCATTATATGTAAACAGCACATAAAAGGGTCTGTATAGATAACAAAACTTTATGCATTTTGTCATAAAGCTTCCAGATATTCCATTTAAAATGCTGTCTTTAGATAAGTTGATGGATGCTGTAACCAGCATTTTAGCTTATTAGCAAGTTAACACATGCATTTAAAATCTAATGTGAATTAAATCTTTCTTATCAGGGATCAAGAGTAAAGTCCAAAGGAGTTGCTTTACCACACAGAAATGGATTTAACTTTTCACATGAAAGAAACAAAATGTATTAATATATGAAGAAAATAACTTACTACATAAACTCTATAGATATTTTATTTGTTAATATCCTTTAGAAATTATTATAGCTATTATTGATTTGGAAACTTAAATCATCTCTCAAAAAAAATATACTTTTACTAAGTGGCACAAAGAAATAATAGGTTTTATTCCTCTTAGCTACTACAGCTAACATTTGCTAGTCCATCTCTGATGGTTATCGCTCTCCTAACCTAAAATTGATCTTCTAAAAATTAAATCTTGTAATAATTTTTTTTTCAGCTGTGAAACATAATCAGTCGCCTCGTCCCAACAGATCACTCTCACTAGATCGCAAAGATAAGCATAATCGCAGTGTTTCACCAAGAGCAACTGGACGTGATCGTGATAGAGACCGTGATCGTGAAAGGGAGAGAGAACGAGAGAAAGAAAAGGAGCGGGAACGAGAAAGAGAAAAAGAGCGAGAGAAAGAAAAGGAAAGAGAAAGAGAGAAGGAAAAGGAACGTGAAAAGGAGAGAGAACGTGAGAAGGAGAAAGAAAAAGAACGTGAGAGAGAAAGAGAGAGAGAAAAAGAAAAGGAAAGAGACAAAGAACGCATTAGAAGCCGTTCTCCAAAACTAAAGGCCAAGGATCGTTTATCTCGTTCACCTAGAAGAGGTTCCAGACCTCCAAAAGATGTACGAAAGAAGGATTCTCCAGATTCAGGAAATTCCAAAGATAAGGGATATAGGTAATAAATCTACTTTTTAACTGTTATTGTTTCTGTTATGTTGACCATAGTAATTTTTACCTTGAAATAAGCTTATATCAAATTTGATAAGCAGGCATTTCTTAAATATATGTGCTTGTCCAGTATGAATGAAGTTACCAGGTATCGTGTCTCAAGCTCAAGGCTATTGAACCAAAACATAATAAATTTTTACTTTCTTTAACATTAACATAGTACTTAGAGAAGATAATGCATTCTACCAAAAAATGTGATAACAAATTTTACTGAAAATACATGTTTTGATTTCTCCCAAATCCAAAAGAAAGCATTTTTAGAAAAAGGTCTATGTGTGTTTGTGAACAGCATAATTTAAAAATGGAAAGTCTGTTAAGTATCAAAAGGATATTTGGATTTAAGTTCAGCATCTGCTAAGAATGCAATTCAATTTTCAAGAAAAATTTTTACTCAAAACCAATCTGTATCTAAACAGTTTTTTAATTTTAAAAGGGAGTAACTTTTTAAAATATAATTATAATAAAAAATTATTAGTTGGATTTTCTCAAAAATAAATAATGATTTTAAGTAAAATACCACTCAAAGTATAAACTTGAAAGAAGCGTAGGGACAGTGAAACACAAATTAGTACAAAAGTGAATCGAGAAGATATTGACACATTGCTTCACTCACACTGTTTATTCACAGGACATGTTTCAAGAGCTCTTGCTCCTATCATCAGCTGATACTCGATTAGTGTAAGTTGTAGTGGTTTCCTCTTTCTCCGTATTGTCAATAGATGGCCTGATGTACTTGTCAAAGATGTCCGGTGGTGGAGTTTCAAAATTCATGACTCTATGACGATTTTTGTTAATGAAGATTTTTTCCCGTACGGAAAGGTCTATGGGGTGATTAACATATTTTATTAGAGATGTTTCCAAGTTGATGTCATGTCTAGTATTCAAAAAATGAAAAGCCACTGCTGATTTTTCTGTTTCACCATTTTTAATGTTTCTTATATGTTCTTTAGTTCTGATGTTAATATTTCTTTTTGTTTTTCCATGTCCTCAAAATAGGTACGAAAGTGAAGCAGATGTGTAAAAAATGCGACTCATCTAAAATTTAATAATTGAAAACTATATCGCGGACATTGAAATAGTGATATATAATTTGCCCGATAATAAAAAATCTACGATCAGAACACAGTGCATAGAAACTCTAGATCATATTCAAAATGCAAATTCAAAAAGATATTCATATAAAAAAATTAATCAAAAATTTAAATGAAAAACCGGTAGTCTACACAAAGGCAGACAAGGGTAACAAAATAGTAATATTGGACGAAAAAGACTATCGCAAAAAAATGGACAACCTTTTAAATGGAAAAGAATTTGTTAAACTAGAAAACAATCCATTAAAGAAAGCATGCAAATCTGTGGAATTAGCAATTAAAAACAGTAAAATCATGACTAAAAGAGATAAATTGAACAATAAAATAGACAGTCCAAAAACACCATACATATATGGTTTACCCAAAATACATAAACCTGAAATTACCCTCAGACTAATAGTTAATAACATTGATGCACCCACTTACCAACTATCAAAATGGCTGGTTCAAATCTTCAGATCCTTCACAAAATTTGAAAATTTAAGTATCAAAAACTCGTTTGAATTGTTAAATCTCCTGAAGGACACAAAGATCAACTCTATAGATGCTTTAGTTTCCTTTGACGTAATTTCTTTATATCCAAGTATACCTACCAATGAGCTTATTCCACTTCTCAAAAAATGGCTGGAATCAATACAAATAACATCTACAGAAATAGAAGAACTTTTACAACTTACAGAAATTTGTATCATTCAAAATTTTTTCAGCTTTGATGGACAGATCTATAAACAAAAAACGGGCCTAGCTATGGGCAACCCATTGTCTCCCTTCTTGGCAGATTTATTTATGAGTGCTTTTGAAACACATATCACAAAAACTTTTCCAAATTATTTCAAAGTGTGGTATCGCTATGTTGACGACATTTTTGCCACAGTACCTAAAAAACTCATACAAGTTGGTCTTAGACTTTTGAATATACAAAATCCAGCTATAAAATTTACATTGGAAACAGAAGAGGATGATGTGCTCCCCTTTTTGGACATCAAGATCAAAAAAATGAACAACAAACTCACTTTTGGTATTTACAGGAAACCGACACACACAGATAATTACATTAAGAACAACAGTTTCAACCCAAAACAACACCAACATGCCATTTTCAACAGTTTAATCTTTCGGATGATCAACTTTCCACTAAACAGAGAAGATTATCAAGAAGAATACCTACACATAAAAAAAGTAGTGATATCCAACGGTTTCAACCCAAATTTAGTAGACAAAACAGTTAACAGACTCAACAAAGCTAAAAAAATAAAAGAAACCACCACCCTAGAACCTACAGGATAAAAAGAGAAAAAACCTTTTAAAAAATTCACCTTCCACCCATCAGCCTATAACAAATTCCAAAAAATCTTCTCAAAACACAACATAACTCTTGCACCTCAAAATACGTTTAATATCAGAAATTTGTTAAAAGGCCCACCCAAAAATTCAATCACTACCAAAGAAAAACCAGGAATCTATGAGATCAAATGTGAAAGTTGCCCTAAAATTTATATAGGAAAAACAAAAAGAAATATTAACATCAGAACTAAAGAACATATAAGAAACATTAAAAATGGTGAAACAGAAAAATCAGCAGTGGCTTTTCATTTTTTGAATACTAGACATGACATCAACTTGGAAACATCTCTAATAAAATATGTTAATCACCCCATAGACCTTTCCGTACGGGAAAAAATCTTCATTAACAAAAATCGTCATAGAGTCATGAATTTTGAAACTCCACCACCGGACATCTTTGACAAGTACATCAGGCCATCTATTGACAATACGGAGAAAGAGGAAACCACTACAACTTACACTAATCGAGTATCAGCTGATGATAGGAGCAAGAGCTCTTGAAACATGTCCTGTGAATAAACAGTGTGAGTGAAGCAATGTGTCAATATCTTCTCGATTCACTTTTGTACTAAAATACCACTGTTTAAGATATCTTCATAATAAGTGAAAAGTATATCTTGAATTTTCTGGGAATAACCTATAAAGTCCCCTTCTGGGAATAGCCTCTGAGGCTTTTGAATAATTCATAAATGTAAGAAATATACAAAATCTTACTACATAAAAAAAAATGTGAATCTTGCACATATTTTATGCCATAAATTATTTTGCCAAGATATCCATTTCTAAGATATTCATTGTTATTGGTTTGAATTTTCAAATACTTATACGTTTGAAAGTAATGTGTCGGTAATTCAAAAACAAACATCACTTAAATTATCCATACTTGGACATGTTTCGGAGAACGTTTTGTCCCCATCGTCAGCAGTTATCCGAAGGGTTGGATCCTTGTATTCTTGAAGTGAGTTGGTTGTCTGTGGCGGCATCTATTGTCTATGAGATGAACTTCCAAAGAGAGTTTTCAGGCGGCAATTCGAAATTTAAAGTATACTGTTTGTTTTTTATAATTAGCAACTTTTCCCAAACATCAAGTTCGGCTGCATTACTGGCTGATTTTAATAGTTTTATATTTGGTACAATTTCATGATTGGTAGACCAGAAATGGTGAGCTATTACTGATTTTTCTATTTGTTTGTATTTCATGCATCTCATATGTTCCTGAAACCTAATATGTAAGCTTCTTTTGGTTTTTCCTATGTAGAACTTATTGCAATCTGAGCAGTTGATTTTGTATATACCTGTTTTCTTGTTTTCAGGTACTGGGTATTTTCAGGTTGTTCCATAATAAGTTTTTTAAACTGAATTTATTTATTGGGGCTAGGGTGATATTGTACTTCTTGAATATCTTGTTGAATTTATGATGCATTCTGGGATGATATGTGAATTTCTTGAACTGTGTCTTGGTTTTTGATTCTGTTAATTTTGTGGTATCCAATATGTGTTTCTGTTTCTTGAATTTCCAAATTTTCTTATCTATTAATTGTTTACTGTATCCATTAATTGCAGCTATGTTAATCATGTGGTTATATTCTTTGTTGTATTCACTCTTTTTCATGTTGACTAGTCTATATGCTAAGCTGTCCAAAACTGCATATTTGTGGGTTGTAGCTATCATTCTTGATGTAATTATCTGTTTGTGTTGGCTTCCTGTAGATGCCAAAAGATATGTTATTTAATTCATGGATTATCTTCAAATCTAAGAAAGGTAAGTAGCCTTCTTTTTCTATCTCTATTGTGAACTTGTATTCCTTAAAACTATTGAACATACAGAATAGAGCAATAAAGTTTACAATAGAGATAGAAAAAGATGGCTACTTACCTTTCTTAGATTTGAAGATAATCCATGAATTAAATAACATATCTTTTGGCATCTACAGGAAGCCAACACAAACAGATAATTACATCAAGAATGATAGCTACAACCCTACACCCCACAAACATGCAGTTTTGGACAGCTTAGCATATAGACTAGTCAACATGAAAAAGAGTGAATACAACAAAGAATATAACCACATGATTAACATAGCTGCAATTAATGGATACAGTAAACAATTAATAGATAAGAAAATTTGGAAATTCAAGAAACAGAAACACATATTGGATACCACAAAATTAACAGAATCAAAAACCAAGACACAGTTCAAGAAATTCACATATCATCCCAGAATGCATCATAAATTCAACAAGATATTCAAGAAGTACAATATCACCCTAGCCCCAATAAATAAATTCAGTTTAAAAAACTTATTATGGAACAACCTGAAAATACCCCGTACCTGAAAACAAGAAAACAGGTATATACAAAATCAACTGCTCAGATTGCAATAAGTTCTACATAGGAAAAACCAAAAGAAACTTACATATTAGGTTACAGGAACATATGAGATGCATGAAATACAAACAAATAGAAAAATCAGTAATAGCTCACCATTTCTGGTCTACCAATCACGAAATTGTACCAAATATAAAACTATTAAAATCAGCCAGTACTGCAGCCGAACTTGATGTTTGGGAAAAGTTGCTTAGTTATAAAAAACAAACAGTATACTTTAAATTTCGAATTGCCTCCTGAAAACTCTCTTTGGAAGTTCATCTCACAGACAACAGATGCCGCCACAGACAACCAGCTCACTTCAAGAAACCACGGATCCAACCAGTCGGATAACTGCTGACGATGGGGACAAAACGTTCTCCGAAACATGTCCAAGTATGGATAATTTAAGTGATGTTTGTTTTTGAATTACCGACTCATTACTTTCAAATGTTAAATACATCACTGTTTCTAGCCTTTTGCTTCAAATAATACTTATATGTTTCTGAAATAGAAGGTCGTTATTTGTTTATATCCTGGCTATGCAGAGCTCTGTCATCCCAGTGGGAGGAGCCCTTTGTGGAGCACTGGAGAATTAAATTATATTATTCATTCATGGCAAACTATACACCTAAATGCAGACATCAATTTCAAGAGGAAAAAGTGGTACATGTAGCATCATCAGCTTGTTACCTAGTCATTAGTAGGATGAAAGAATATCATTCATTTTTTAAAAGTGAATCTTTCGATATACTGCCTGATCAAGATAAAATTGCCAGTCCAGTTAAATTCTGTACACATCTTTGGAATGGCTTATTATTGGTTGAGAAAATATACATTCTACCAATTTGATAAATTGCTCAAGACCAAACTGTCCTCTGATATTCTATGTGCAGAAACACTACAGCCTAAGCTTCTCCAAGGATGTCATTACCACTCACTTGTTGGATGTTAGGCTGGAGGAGGAGATCAACGATTATCTGGCAGAGCAGCATGTGACAGAAGTGTATCTTGTGTGAGCTAAGCATGATGGTGTTCAGGTTTCCACCTGCATGCTATTTCTTACTTTTGATCACCTCTATTTGTTTCCCAAGATTAAGGCCAGTTGTGAGATTATTGCTGTTAAGCCATATTTCCTTGCTTTGTGCATTGTCAGCGCTATGGTCACATCAAGATGTGTAAAGTTTCGATATCTGTTAGTGTCAACTGCGATAAGGATGCCCATGACAGAACTTGCCCATCTCTTCTGAACATCGCTCCAACCTCAGTCAATGAAAAGTGTGCCTTCACAGCCACTTCATTCACTTCATTAGCATTCCCACTCTCATGAAACCAGAGGGGTAATGGAGTCTAGCAGGAGTACCCTCCTCCCAAGTTTCTTAGTAACCAGTTCGATGCCCTGACTTCTGTTTCCATTAGAACTGATTCTTTTCCTTCCAAAGGGCCAATGTAGCAAGAACAATCTCCTCCAAAAAGTCCTAGTCCAACCTGCCACCAAAAGGGCAAGTTGCATTTGTCCAAAGATCTCTATTGTACAGTGGAATTCACATGGTATATTCACACTGGGACCTCACTGCAATGACTTGACACTATTATGCTGTGCCTATAGGAAACCGAGCTTTGCCAATAAGACTCCTTTACATTTCATGGTTTCATTCTGCTGTGCTTCGGTCTTCCACTGAAATCAGATACTCCTGCACATGGAGGTGTTATGCTCCTACATGACAAATGTTTTTGCCAGCCTCTCATGCTTGCCACTAATCTGCAAGCTGAAGCTGTTTACCTGACTCTTTCTGGGTATTCTTTTCCCTTTATTCTGTTTATCTACCACCTTTTATTCCTTTCATGTTATAGACCTTGCAGATTTGGTGCCCCCCTCCCTGCGCTGTACCTTCTGTTGGGAGACTTTAATGTCCAGCATGCTTTCTAGTGCTCGCCCTAGGCTTCTGTAAGGAAGACTCATTTTGCAGAGTTTTTCATGCCGAACCATCTTTGCCTTTTCATTACTGGTGACCTGACATTACCTTACCAGCACTCTCTCTCACCTGGACTTATCTATATGCTTGGCACAGCTTGTACACCATCTTCAATAGAACATTATCTCTGACACCTCCAGTGAGCATTTCTCCTGTATTATTCTCACCATGTCCCATCATCATGTATTCATAACTGGCAAATAAACTGTGCAAACTGGGCTCTTTACTTTAGTTCAGCTGTTTTTGCCAACCCAATAGTTTGATGATGTTGACCAGATTGTAGATCACCTCACTTCCATCGTCTTTTCTGCTGCCAACATGCTATACCCCGGGCATTCTCTCAGCCAAGATGCTTTACCAGTCCCTGAAGGATGGATGAATGCTGGGCAGTGGTTCGTAATCAGAGGACCTGTTTTGGCTCCACCCTATGCTAAACAATGTGGTCCAATTCAAGCAATTTCCGCTGCACTCGCCATATCACAGGCCAGTAAACAGACATCCTGGCTCCATTTTGTGAAGTCATTTAATAATTTGATATTGTCGTCTGCTTGGGACATGCTCTATGCTGTGGCTGGCAAGGTTTTACAGTTTACCATAATGTAACTTAAGATTCATAATAACACCATCATTTGCCTTAGAGCTATTGCTGGTAAACTGGACAGCTTTTCACATTACCACTTTCACTTGATATCTCTTAAGAACCAAATTGAGGCACACAAAATATCATTAATTCTTTTAACTGTGAATGCTATAAATGTCCATTTCACCATGCCAGAGCTTGAGTGGTCTCTGGCTTCCTCCAGGCCATCTGCTCCTGGGCTGCACAGTATTCACATCTTAATGTTATGTGCCTTTCTTTGTCTAGAAATGGTTATATAACCATATCTGGAGTTCCACTATTTTACTTTGGCTTTGGCAAGGATTGTGATCTATATTCCAACCATTGCAGAATCTCTCCCACCAGTTGCATCTGCAAGGTAATAGAGTGCATGATCAAAGGTGTTTGACATGTTGGCTTGGTTCTAAACATTTGCTGTCCAATGTTCGGTGCAATTTTCATCACTTCTGTTCAACAGTTCACAATTTAGTCACATTATCCATGTACATCCATGGTTTTCTTAGAAATAGTCAAACAGTTGCTATATTTTTGCCCTAGAAAAAGTGTATGAAACTGGCTGGAGGTATGATATTCTTTATAGCCTGCAAGGGGGCAATCATAGTCGTATGCTACAAACACTTTTGATTATCATAAAGTATATAAAAGAATATGCATTTTTAAGAATAGTAGGTACAAGAGTGAATAGAGAGAGTCATGTGAGTGTAACAGATCAGGTTTTTATTTTTGTAAATTCACAATATAATGTTCTAGTTCAAATAATGTTGTGTAACCTCTAAGGAAGATGAAAGATTTGTGGATTCAGCCTTCTGATTCCTGACTGAAATTTCTTAACTTTTATGTCTTACGGCAGGAAATACTTTTGTTGACAGAGTTTCTCCAGCAAAATCTCGTGGCAGTGTAGGAGGTGGTAGAGGAAGAGATAGCAGTCACGACAGCAAGAGGAATGTTGGTAAAACATCTCCTAGAGATTCAGACAGAAGAGATCCTAGGGATACTAGAGATTCATGGGGTAAACACAGTGATGGAAGGCAAGTATTCAAAATGGAAATAGGTATGATTCTTAAAGTAAAACCCAATTTATACTTTTTCAGAAGGACATGGCTAAAATAATGTATAAATGAAAGAAAGTAAAAGTAAATTTTCTTATGGAAGTAAAACTGTTTTATTAGATTATTAATTGAGTATTTAAATTAAAATTAAAATTGCATGGTTGGACTTAATGACAGCGATGTAAATTAACAATTTAGTCGTTATTTAGTATAACAAGGAAATAACTGAAACACAAATAATAATTAATATAATGTATTACTCCTATTAACAGTACTTATGTACATAATGGTACTGTTATTCAAACATTAAACTAAAAAAAGAAATGAAGATTACTGATATAGTTTTCCATTTATAAGGGCAATCAACAATATTATTCTAACTTACACAAACCGTGTGTAGGTTAACTTTAAAACTTCAAATAAGAACTGAATATCTTCAACATACACACAAACCATGTGTAAGTAAATTTTGAAGGTTAGAATCAGACCTGAAAAACTTCAATGCATAGCTAAGATTTGAACCACAAAAGACCTAAAAAGCCCAAGATTTAAGTACTTATGAATTGTGAGTTGTCATTGGGTTAAGTGATCTGAAATTGATATTTCCTCGTAGTGTGCCAGGAAGATGTGAATCAGCTGGAGAGCAGCCACACATAGAGCAGAAGATCTGTGGTTCAGGTCCTGGCTATAGCATGAAGTTTTTCAGTTCTGATTCTAACATTCATGATTGCTAGTACTCTTAAGTGGTTTAAAAACAATTATCAGATTTTCGTTGCTATCGTCAACACATCGCATTCTGAAAATATTGATGCCTCAACTAACATGTTCATTGTTTTATGCTGCAGTAGGAAAGTTATAGTATGATGCTATGTATAATATATCTTAATATAGCATGAATATAACATATAAATGACTAATATATTAACCCTTTCATTGATATGGACGTCATATGACATGCAAGTTAAAATGCCACAAACCTTAGACATGTATGGAGGTCCTGCACATACATACATACATACATACATACATACATACATACATACATACATACATACATACATACATACATACATACATACATACATACATACATACATACATACATACATACATACATACATACATACATACATACATACATACATACATACATACATACATACATACATACATACATACATACATACATACATACATACATACATACATACATACATACATACATACATACATACATACATACATACATACATACATACATACATACATACATGCATGCATGCATGCATGCATGCATGCATACATACATACATACATACATACATACATACATACATACATACATACATACATACATACATACATACATACATTTAATGCTTCTTTAACACCAATTATTTTATTCTTTCTATTTTACCATAAATTTAAATTAGTTGAATAAGAGATGAAAACTTACCCTTAAACGTTTCCTTTTGAATGGCACACCTCAAAACCTGGATAAACACACAAGGCACATCTTCAGATTCACAGCAAATAATACTGGTTTCCTTGCGAACTTCTTTTTTGTGATACAGTAGACATTTTTTAAATGGTCGTGACGTTTTTGGTTGTGGGTGGTATCCTTTTAGGAAAATGTTTTCTCTCAAGTATGAGGGGTGCTGTAGTAGTAGATTTCTTACCCCCAGTATGAAGAGGAGGCCTCTGAATGTTATAGTACTCAATTAAGCTGTGAGGTATTGAAACGTGTAAGTCCAGATAGGTCATTGTCCTACATGAATTTAGAGCTTGGCAAATTACTAAACAATTGTCTATGGTTACATCCAGTGGTATAAAAATACTATTTTTTTACCATTTAAGTGGTTTTCATAAAGAGGGATAGCTTGTAGTAACGGATCCGCACCACCCATATTTGACCCATTATTTCCCCAAAAGTGAAGCAGCTAACATGCCATCTGTAGACCAGTACATGTTTAATGTAGGTTTACAAATAACATCTACACTGTCCACTTCTGAATTTTCCTCTTAGAACACCATTGTTCGCATGAGGCCTGGGAGGCCTGCGCTATATTTATGCGATGATATGCCTGTATTTCCTTTTGTTTTCATTTTTCGTTTTTTTTTCTCCCAGTTTTTGGCATTATTTAGGTTAAACAAACATGACTTTAATCATTATAGTCATATTAAATACATCAGCTAAAATATAATACAAATAGAGTTTACATTATAGTTTGTATCAAGTATACGTAAAGAGAAATAACCTATTCTTTGAAAATACATCTTGTCATTGAAAATGTTCAGTTACTCAGAGTCATCAGCTATTTGTTCTGCTTTCCCTGACTAAGTAGTTATCACATATAATTTTGGCATGTTTTCTCAAACAGAGAGAAGCGTTGCGTTTCCCACTTGCATATTTAGTTTTGCTGTTCTTTTTGTCTTTACTTCAGGGTTCGTATTGTTTCTTTTTGAATGATTCTGGTGCATTCAGCAACTCAACTACTGTTGGTTGTTCAGCTTTATATTTCTTTAGAAGCTCTTTCAGATCATTGGGTAGCTTTGATGCTGTTGCTCTTCTCTGTAGCTGTTGCAACAGTAAAGCTAAGGACAGCACTTTCAAATATTTCTGTCCTGTGGAATATTTGTTTTTGGTTTCCAAGAAAGATAACTCTAGAATTAATACCTGCATTATTGAAAATATAGTTAAAAATTACCATTGGCCACCTTCATGTTGTTCTAGCTACATTGTACGTAGCACACAATTTATCTATTACATTAACTCCAGATTTAGTATTGTTGTAATACATGATTATTTCAGGCTTTTTTTCACCACCTTCTGACAGTTGTTCCGACGAAACATGTAGACTTGTGATCAAAACTACTGTTTGACCCTTTTTGGAACATATGAAACAAGTGTTTCATTTTTTGTGAAGCCAAATATGCTTTCAATGTACTGTAACTTATTGGAGAAGTAAAATTACAGGGTAATTCCTTCTTGTTCTTATATATTGTACCTATGAAAGAAAGTTGTCGTTTGCCCAGCTCATTCACCAGGGATACACTAATGAACCAATTATCTGCTGTAACATTTCTGCCAGTGCCCTAGATCGGTTCAGTTAGTCTTAGTACTACAGCCACTGCGAAATTATTTTGCAAATGTGGTCCGTCCGGCTACTGTCCATAATAAATTTCCATATTAGTGTGTAAAACATTTCGCATTACTCAAACATAATATTTTTATGCCATATTTTTTTTGGCACAGGTGATATATATTGTGTATAACTACATCGACCACAAAATGCAGGTAATTACCTGTCGACTGTGACGCTTTGTCCAAAGAGAATAATGCTTGTGACATTTATTTACTAATATTGTGAACATCTCTGTAACATCAGCTATTTTGTCCAATAGCAATGAATACCTTTGGTATTCATGACGAAGTACTAATGGCTCCTTCCACTGGCAAAGCAATAGTCTGCAACTTACTATCAAAGAAAAACATGTCATCCTCCTGTAACGAAAGTAGGCGCAAGGGGCCGGCTAGACCTGTACGACACCTTACTGCTGATCCGTCATTCTTGCAGCTACAATAATAAACAGAAAAAGTTGTTGCTGCAGCAAACATTCGAGTAAGGTGTAATGTTAGGTGTCCTAGACAGACAATTGTGTAGGTGTGTTTGTTCATAAAATACAACATTTAAATAAAGCTGGGTGCCTCCCAGACCCCACACGACTAATGGAGGGTTAAATAATTTAACTTCTGGATTTATTTCACTGTTAAATTACCAAAAAATCTACCACTACTGACTTATCAATCTTTTTATATTTAATATTACTGAAATGTTCCTTCACTCTGATTTCCATATTATGTTTGGTCCTTCTAGTATTAATCTGATTACAATATAAGCAGTTAAATTGATAAATGCCAGATTTTTTATTATCTGAAATTTTATCCTTTTTAGGAAAATGTAGTGCATTTTTTATGTTGTGTTTATTTTGAGGAGCCAGTATTATATAAAGTTCTTTAAAAAAATTTGAAATTTTTTATTTGTTCAAGGATAAGTAATTTTTTTAAATTGTAATTATCTTTTATTTGTTTAAGGGTAGAAATAGTGTTTACATTTTGTTTTATATTTAAATATTTCTATCTTTTTATGATTTTAATTGGAAAGACCAAATGTAAATTGGAAATCATAGTGAAGGAATATTTTAGGAATATTAAATATAAACAGATTGTTTAAGTCAGTGGTGGCAGATCATTTTTGGTTAATTACTGTGGTTAATTAATTGTTTGTTTGAAATGTTTGTAAAATATATAGTATTTTGATAAGGAGCACTATTCTTAGGAGTTCTGAACATTTTTATCATCCGTAATGACAATAATTAGGGCCTTATGCTCCTTTCCTGTTCTGTCCCCTCCATTTCTTTCCTTGCTAACTTTCCTCCTTTGGGAAACGTACTTTCTAGAGAGGATGATCTATGCTTTGACATGCCAGAAACTTCCTGAAGTAACAGCTCAAATAGGCACTATTTCATCATTTCTTTTTCTAATGTTATACTTCACTGTCAGGTTTTCTTCCATTTTGCATTCTTGGTGTTAACTACTATGCACTAAAATATTCACAAATATGTTATTCAAATATATTATTCTATATAATATTAAAACATTGTAACAGAAAATTATTTTGGTCTGTTTTATTTAATGAATGAAGTGACAGTGGAACTGGGTAATATCGTCATAGCAGAGTTCAGCATCTTTGCATTCCTTCTCTCCTTTAGCTTTTGAACTGGCCGCGCCGTGGCTCAGTGGTTAGACCGCTTGGCTCTCACCAAGGCGGCCCGGGTTCGATCCCAGGTGACTGCAAAGTCAGATTTGTGGTGGACAACACGGCACTGGGGCGGGTTTTCTCCGGGATCTCCGGTTTCCCCCGCCATCTCATTCCACCGGTGCTCCATCTTCATCTCATGTATCATCAGTGTCATCGCCTGCAGTGCCGTATGTAGTAAAAGCGGGCGTTAAACACTACACATTTCATTTAGCTTTTGAAGACAAAACCTAAGTCCATGAGTGCATTCCATAGGTTCACCTTTTAATTTGAGGTGAGGTAATCTCTTCTTGAATTCCGATTTTCTCCCTCCGAAACATTCTTTGACTTGTATGCTGTTGTCAGAATCATAAGAATCATCATTCATTTTGATTTAGCTTGCAGTGCTTTTATACGCACTAACACAACCGTATCAGCTGAATACTTGATTGAAAGTAAGCTGTAGCGTGCGAGGGGCAGAGTGGTCTCCGACTTTCTGGACAGTAACAACCTGGTTCTCCTGAACACCGGAGAACCCACGTTTGTTTCCGATGCATTCAACACTTTCTCCCATCTGGATTTGGCAGTATGCTCACCGCAGCTAGCAGTCTCCCTACAATGGAACGTCATCTCTGACCTACACTCTAGTGACCACTTCCCCTGTCTTATTAGTCTCCTAGATCAGAACGTGTGTTCCACGCGCTTGCCTACCTGGCGTTTCGATCAAGCCAACTGGGCCCTTTACACCCAGTTGGCGGTTTTAGTCACCAAGAGCACGCCTCTGTCAACGAATTGGTCGAACATCTTAGCGAGCAGATGCTTTCAGCCGCAGAATGGTCTATTCCGCGTACGTCTCTGAATCCTCGTCGACGTCCTGTCCCATGGTGGACGGATGAATGCCAGGATGCCATCCGTGATCGTAGGCGTGCCCTACGGGTTTTCCAATGCCACCCCACGCTGGAGAACCTTATTCAGTACAGGAAGATGCGTGCCAGGGCTAGGCAAGTTATTAAGCAGAGCAAAAAGAGATCTTGGAACGCTTTTGTGTCATCTTTCAATCGCCATACACCTTCATCTGTAGTATGGGATAGGTTTAGGCGCGTGGCCGGAAAATCAACTCGCCTACCCATAGCTGGTTTGGAAACTCCTTCAGGAGTCGTTGTGGATCCGTTTTATGTGGCTAACACCCTTGGAAGTGCTTTCGCTCATGTGTCTAGCTCAGATAATTATACACCTGAGTTCCTCGCAACTAAGAATCAGGTGGAGTCTCAAGGTTTCTGCTTTCTTTCTAGAAACCTTGAAGACTACAATCGCCTGTTCACCATGGCGGAGCTAGAACACGCACTTTCATCCTCCCGACCATGTGCACCAGGACCAGACGGTATCCACGTGCGATTATTACACCATCTCTCTCCTGAAGGGAAGGCTTTCCTACTCGAGGTCTATAACCGTATCTGGGTTGACGGCAGTTTTCCTGAAAAGTGGCGTGAGGCCACCATTATCCCAATTTTGAAACCTGGAAAGGACCGCCATCTGGCTTCCAGCTACCGTCCTATTTCCCTCACCAGTTGCGTCTGCAAGGTGATGGAACGCATGATCAATGGGCGGTTGGTGTGGTGGCTGGAAACTCACAACCTACTGACGAACACCCAGTGTGGTTTCCGCCGTCGCCGTTCGACACTAGACCACCTCGTGTCTATGTCAACGCACATCATGAACGGTTTCCTTAAGAACTGTCAGACCGTTGGCATTTTTTTTGACCTCGAGAAAGCGTACGATACCTGTTGGCGTGCAGGCCTCTTACGCACCCTGCACGGCTGGAATATTCGTGGACACCTACCTGTGTTCCTTCGGGAGTTCATGAACGATCACATTTTCCGAGTAAGGGTCGGCTCGGTCTATTCAAACCTTTTTATTCAAGAGAACGGGGTTCCACAAGGGTCAGTGCTCAGCGTTACACTGTTTGCTATAACCATAAATTCTATCGCTAACTGTGTACCTCGGGGGGTTTCATCGTGCTTATTCGTTGACGATTTTGCAGTCTACTGTACTTCTCAGCGTACTCCGTTCCTAGAGCGTCATCTACAACATTGCTTAGACAACCTTTACATCTGGAGCTCTAAGAATGGCTTTCGGTTTTCCACTGAGAAGACAGTCTGTGTTAACTTCTGGCGTCGGAAACGTCGACTACCACCCCTGCTCCGACTTGGTCGTCAAGTGCTACCATTCGCCGATGAAACTAGATTTCTCGCACTGGTTTTTGATAGAAAGCTGTCCTGGTCCTCACATATAGGACAGTTGAAAGCACGATGTGAACGTTCTCTAAATCTTTTGCGGGTACTTAGTGGGAAATCGTGGGGAGCGGATCGTGCAGTACTGCTCAGCTTATACCGCACACTAATCCGTTCAAAGCTGGACTATGGGTGCATCGTTTATACTTCAGCTCGTCCATCAGTGCTGAAGCTCCTAGACACGGTCCATAACTCTGGCATTCGTATCACTACTGGGGCGTTTCCAACTAGCCCAGTCGTCTCTACGCCGAAGCGGCAGAACCTCCTCTGCGATATCGGCGGGACGTTTTGCATGGGAACTATGGCTGTGGACTACTTAGTATGCCTGGGCATCTGACGTTTGCATCCTTCACCGAAACGTGCTATGACATACATTATAGGAACACCCGATTAAGTCCTAAGCCGCCAGGTTTTCGCTTCCGGGAGCTTCTTCGGCGGCATGCTCTCGAGCTACCCCGGTTGCTTCCTCGGGGTGAAAGGGTGTATCCACCATGGCTGTGTGCTGCACCTGCCGTGGATCTCAGTATGGCTGCGCATGGCAAGTCCATAACCCCCACGAGTACTCTCCGCACTTTGTTTTTAGAATTTTTATCGAATTATGAACACTTTATTTTAATTTTTACTGACGGGTCCAAGAGCTCTGCTGGTGTTGGATGTGCGTATGTCCATGGGGCCGAACCCTTTACATTCGGTCTCCACGGCAACACTTCCATTTACACTGCAGAGCTCCATGCAATATACCGAGCCATCTTACATGTTCGCCGCAGAGGGTTGGGTGACTGCCTCATTTTAAGCGACTCCCTTAGCGCACTCCAGAGCCTCCGTGCGCTGTACAACCACCATCCTCTCGTACAGCGGATCCAGGACGCCCTCCATGTTTTGCACGCCTCGGGCGTTAGCGTGGTGTGTGCCTGGGTTCCTGGTCACGTGGGCCTGCGCGGGAACGAAATGGCGGATTCGGCAGCCAAGGTGGCAACCATTGATCCCAGTGTTACCATCTCATGTGTGACGGCGGAAGACTTTCGGCTTGTTGTGCGTAGGGCGGCGCTCTCGTGCTGGCGCGACGAGTGGTCTGCTCTCCGTGACAACAAGCTCCGAATGGTAAAGGAACTTCTGAATCACTGGGTGACCACCTGTCGCGTATCGCGGCGGTAAGAGGTCATTTTGGCTCGGTTGCGCATTGGACACTTATTTTAGCCATAACTTTTTATTAAACCAGACACCGGCTCCAACCTGCCCGTTCTGCGGTGCCGAACTGTCGGTGTGCCATGTATTTTTAGACTGTTTTAGATTCGCACGTCTCCGGAGGTCTCTCCAGCTGCCGGCCAGCTTGGCAGAGATACTCGCGGATGACGAGACGGCAGTGGGTAAAGTTTTAGCGTTTGTTTTATCTATAAATTTTAGAATTTAGGCCCTAATAACCTGGATATTTTAACCATTCTAACCTCTTTTCTGGTTTTATTGGTTTTTGGTTTCCTTTTTTGTTAGTCTTTCCTACCGTCGTGCGGGCGTTTTTCTCTTGTTTTTTAATTGATTGATAGCCTTTTAGTCTCCTAGAGTTTTTAGTCTTTTAGTCTTGTAGTGTTTTAGCCTTTTTATTGATTTTTAGCTCCGCTGGTTTTTATGGGCGCTGATGACCCAGCAGTTGAGCGCCCTTAAAACACAATCATCATCATCATCTCATCATTGCTCTGACTGCATGAAGTCTGTTTGCATCATTGTTTTCTGCTGGTATATATTGTTACAGTAATGAGTAATATGATATACTGCAATCTGATGCACCAGTCTAGTCCATTATTACCAACTGCATACCAGGGAAAGAGAGTTGTGACACTTGTGAATAATTTTATTGCATTTGTAGACTTTTGCTTTAACCCTTAGAATGCATATATCAGGATTTGCTAAAACCTAGAAATTTTGAGCACTTATACACGCTGCATTATTCGACTAACACTGGGTGCAGAGGTTAATGTAAAAGGTCAAAATTATGCCATTACTATGCCTAACTCATTTTTTTTTTTTTAATTTTACATTTATCAAGTTATGAAAAAAATGCTCCTCAATTTTGAGAAAACTCTAAAATTACAACATAATTTAACTTTTTTGTAATTGTAAAAAAAAGTTATAAAAGTAGATTATAAATACTATATATTAATTTTATAAATATTCAGACAATGCTTATAATTCTGTGTGAATTGCTTGGCTAATAAATAAATAAAAATGTTAACATTTCCTACCCTTGAATTGTGTATGGATATTAACAGGAAAGACCATGATCGAGGACGTGATAAAGATGATGAGAGGAAGAAAGATGATAGAGACAACAGAAGAGACATACCAGATAGAGGACCAAGAGATGGTAAAGACAGAGGTTCCAGGGAGACTACTCTAGAAAGGGGAGGAGGAAACCGGTCATTGAAAGATGAAGGAGGTCGCAGGGATGATAGAAAAAGAGAGTCACAAATGTTGCCTGGAATTGTAGAAAAAACTGCACAAGATAGGGATTACATTCCTAAAGGTAATACTGGCTATTTTGTGGATATTTTACCCTTTACATAGCAAGTGGCATTTGCTTTCTAACACAATAAGTAATTACTGGAATACCTTTAGGATCCCCCCAAAAAATGGCATGCGCCTTCTTGCTTTGTTTATGTAGCCTTTTATAGCTGTATAAAACTATATTGCACTAGTACAGAAACATTCTTTGTTTTTGCTTGCCACTTTTTGCTGGACAAATGTAAAGCTAGGCACATAGTAACACTTTAGATTTGAAATATTCAAGAAAAATGTTAATGGTATTTCTAGATAATTGCATGACTGGTTGTAAAATGAGACACTAAATACAGAATTCAATTAGTTCCATAATTTTTTAATATTGTGGAATATTGCATTAAAAGCAATTAGAAGTCAGAAGAGTAAGTAGAACAAGAAAAGGGGGAAACAGTAAGTATCATATATTGTAAATTGCAAGTATTATAATAGGTGCATTATAAGTTGGTGATTGGCGTTTTGCCTCCACGTGCTGTTCAGCTGCGAAAACAAGGAGAGGAGATAAACACGTCACTGACACGTCATTGCCGTCGCCTAGCAACCAGCAATCCACCCATCAAAAGTAAACTGTTGCCATAGCAACCCGAGCCGCTTATCCTATGTTGCCAACTCTATCGCACTACATCACGTGCTTTATGCATGACGCTATTCTATCGGCATGTTGAGGTTTTCAGTAAACAGACACTGCTCCTATTGTTGCTTCGCTTATGAATCAGCAGTATCACAATGCCGTCGTCGTTCGTTGCCCTTTAGTATGAGACGGAATGCGTTGTTGGAAGGGAACAGGTGTGGATTTAGTTTCAAGGAATATCTTATGACGTTTTCTGGGTCAATGACCAACCTCTACAGTTTAATGACCAACCCTTTCTTAGGGTATTTTTCCCTGTCATCACTGCCAAACTAAGAGTGTACTGCTTCAGGTAGTGAATGTTTCACACAGTGTAAACAGCTTTACATTTTCGCAATATAATTCGTGTGTTTCAGTGATCAACTTCAGTGTTTCTGTGATCAACTTTAGTGTTTCAGTGCAACTTTAATATTTAGCTAATTATCGTTACTCATGGCTACCGCAAACACTTGTGCTACAGAAACAGACAGAAAGAAACTATCTGCGAAGACCACAAAAATGTTTTTGCGCACGGAATCCCAATTAAAGGACAAGCAAGGGAAATTATATGTTCCGTAAGAAAATCTTTTGAGGATGAAAGAGACAATTGGGGTCCAATAATTCCCGTTTTAAAAGTACTGGACAGAACCTCAGCTGCTGTTGGTGTAAGTAAGAATACTATAGTTAGAGTAGAGAAAGAGAAATACGCTAGTGCAGAAAATCATGCGTGTACATCGCAGTTACAAACTCCAGGGAAGAAGAGGAAGCGATATAACCCGGTCACTAACCTGGATCCATTTCAACAAGATGCCATTCGCTGTCATATTTATGCGTATTATACCAGGAAGCAATATCCTACACTTTAAAAACTGCAATCATCTCTACAAATGGATGATTTTTTACAGGTGGCAAGACCTCACTTCGAAAAATAGTTAAAACCTTAGGATTAGGCTATAAAAACCTAAATGGATGTAAGATCTTACTGGAGAAACCGGACATATGTGCCTGGCGCTGTAGGTTCCTACGAGAAATTATTTCTTGTGATTTTGAGAATATTGTATGGATTGATGAAACCTGGGTGAGCTTCCGAAGATTTCGTATGCTGTACTTAGGTAACTGCTCACTTAAACGTGTAGACAGTCTTACGGCAATCTTACGATTAATACTGCAGTATGCAAATTTCTAGGAATATGTGCGTGTGCATTACTGCAACGGACTGCAACCGAACCTCCACCTCCCCTCTTCCCGTCACCTTCATTGCCTAGTACGTGGAGAGGGACGGTAAAGTGGCAACGGTGCTATCCCCTCTCTTTCCCCACTCCTTCAACTGTCAATCACCAACTTATAATGCACCCATAATAGTGATAGAGGTGCAACAGCACAGCTTTTCTCACTGTGAAAGCTTTGGTTTCCTTTTTCATGCATTACCTGATAATTCCTTGGTTGATAGAATCTGCTCATGATTTAGGTAGTGTGAAAGTGATGGTAATGTCTAATGTGAAGGTCTTAGTGAAATATTTCAAATATTAAGGAAAATAGACATAAAACGAAAATATGAAACCAAAATTGTAAAACAGTTTGGATTTCTATTTCAACATTTTTTAAAAATCCTGAAAAGTTTGAAGCCCAAGAATTGCATAGTCTTAAGCATGAGAAAGAATGAAAAAAGAAAAAGTCTGCTCCCCTCTCTCTGGCAATGGAACAGCTCCACCACCAGAGAGAGGAGAGCAGATGACAACAGATGCTAGTTGGAGAGAGGTTGAAAATGGAGACAATGGCTTCTGAAACTAGTCCCTCAATAATATAAAAAACGTAAGTGATGAAGTGTCAATAAACTGACTACAAATAGTTTTTCCAATGTAATAAAATATTTACAAGTATTAAAACCTAATATAATTTTGTGCTTCAATGTATCATAGTCCAAACTCATTAAGAATATTAATTAAACTTGTTGATCTAGAAGATGAACTAGTTCTAAAATGCTGTTTGAACACTTGCTTGTTAAGAAAAATGGATCAAGTTTCATTAAATTTGTAATTGTAATACAGTCAATTGAGACTGTTCAAATCCTGGTTATGGCATTGAATTTTTCAGTCTGACTCAGCTTGACCTGTAATATAGTCAGTTTATAATCATTTAATATACAACCCTTTGGCAAAAGTTACATTATTAATACATTTCTACTTTTGGCAGAAATTTCTGTTTTTAGAAATGGTCCAGATGGCAATTTCTTTTGTACGAGAGTATACTGAAAAGTAATTCCTCCTAATTTTTATTTAAAAATGATATAGTTGTTTGAGTAGAAACAAAGTCTAGCACCTTCTGCAAATCTTACTGTTAGTGCTTGCATAATTATTTTTCCCACATTCACCTTGGCAATGTATATTCTGCTTATGGTGACAAGTTTCTTGATGCCACCACTGTAAAATGTTTGACAGCAAAACTACAGCCTCACTTCTGTCTTCACTGCATTGTGAGCATTATAGTGATGTTCTCTACCATATTCTTTAAGTTTTCGAAACAATTGAAAATCTTGACTTAATCCTGTTGCATTCCATTGTAGTATGTTCAAATCTCCAAATACAGTCCTCACCCGGAGATCCGAACGGGTGACTATTACTCCGGATTGTTTAGTAGAAGGAGACATAAACGTAGTTTATTGAGCAGGTTTCAACTGTTTCTTATGGACACCTCTTTTTTATAAGTAGGCAGTTGAATCGTTCCTTCTTAACCCTCATATTGTGGAGGGAACACACCTGTCATTGGTCTACGGATCCACCGGATCAGGCTTGGCAAATCATTATGATATCACCAGCCTTTCCTTCATTTGCCAGATGAAGGACGTTCCTACTGCCATGACAGGTCAGCAGTAAATTTATAAATGGCATTTCCTCCATTTTGATGGAACAGTTATACCCCTGTAGCTCGGTCCCCAGAGTCTCATCTGTTAAAGCAGGGTGCACCACGGGCAGGAAGAGGATAGGATTTGGATAGGAGAGGCTATAAGAGGCACATCACTATCCCTTACACCCCAGCATGTTGGAATTTACTTAACAAGTTTTGATGGAGAAATTGATGCAATTTATACTTCCTTACAAAATCTATTTGCCTGGACAAATAAGCTTTCCAACATAGTTTTCTTAACAGATTCTAAAGCAGCTATTCAGGCTATTATTTCAAATGACTGCCCAAAAGCCGAAAAGATAAATGAAATTCATAATATAATTAAACATCTTCAAAATTTAAATATACGTATAGTTTTCCAATGGATACCATCTCATTGTGGAATTTGTGGCAATGAGCAAGCAGATATGTTGGCCAAGAAGGGTTCCAAAATATCTCAAACAACGAAATAAAATATCCCCTATGAAACAGTTAAAATATTAATCAAAAACATCTTCACAAAACTATATAACAACTATCTAGTTTCCTCTGAAAAACTTAATTGGAAAGATCTCCAAAACAAACTAAAGACAATTCCAGATCTACCTCGAAAATCTTCAGTAGCAATGTTCAGATTAATCACAGGCCACGATTGTTTGAATGGACATTTATTCAAGGTTGGATTAACAACTTCTCCACAGTGCTGTTTATGTGGTAAAGACGATTTAATGAACATAGATCATCTATCTGTTTGTGAAACTTTCCAAAATCAAGAAGATCTAGTCTCCAAATATTGGGAAGCAAGAAGAAAAATGATTTTATTGTCAAATTCTGAGCATTAAATGCACACACACACACGCACACGCACACGCACATGCACACGCACAGGCACAGGCACAGCCACAGACAGACAGACAGACAGACGCACACACGCACAGATGCACAGACGCACAGAGGCACAGACACAAATTAAGACACTGAAACTGTCGCATCTGCAAATTTTTGAGAATTCCAGTTTCATAAATTATCACCTGCACATGCTTCCTTGATGTGCTTGACAAGGTGTTCCTGTGTTGTGCAGCGATTCACTGACATGATTTCAATCAACATTATCAGTTGCAGCACATGGACTTCCAAAGTGTCCCTGGTCACATAATTGAGTATGTACCAGGTGCATTACAAGCACAAGCTTACCAATGTTTCATACTACTGATGCCAATACATTGATCACCATTCCATAATCTGGCTTTAATCATCAATCTGTCAATTGAGGGCACATTCTCTGCAGTTAAAAACTCTTATCACAGCATGCCACTTTAGACACACCAATACACTGCTAGTACATTCCACCATGTTTTAATGTATAATTTTGAACTCCCTATTCACAAAGGTAAAAAACTTATGTCACCAAAATTGAGAAAGTTAATTGAACAAAATCATCTATCTAATCATATTTCTAACTATATTCACATACACGAAAAAATAGGGGCCATTACTCTTCAGCAGCCCCTTAATGTTCACTCTATTTCAAGATATGATGCATTTCTTGATCATCTCAAAAAGTAACTCTTGATTTTTTGTCAGGTATTTCTAATTTATAACTAGCTCTAGAATGATTCCAAACCTATGGAGTTTTGTAAAGATATTTCTGTAGTAGTTAGCAGATCTTGATATAATACTAATTTAGATACTATGAGGACCATACTGAAAGTCATAAGCAATTCATTGAAAAATTGCAGGATCATAATTTCTGGACTTTACACACATATAGCCTCATTTTGACATTGTTAGCTTATGTCATAGGCAGTAATTCCAAAATGGCAAACTCAATGCTTCGTTTTGAGAGCTTGCTGTAATTGAATTCCTTTTAAAAGAGAAAATTTGTTCCTAAAATTCACCTCAGACTTTATTGTACCTAGGAAGATGTCTGCATGTGTGCTAGCAGTGTTAGGAGAGGGTGAAGCATTTCAAAAATGGGAAAACAAATACCCAAGATAGGCTCGCAGTGGTCGCAACAAGGAAACAGTTGTTGATATCAGTAGAGCAGATAAACATCACTGTAAATGGAATTGCTGTACATCTTGTAGTGGACATAGTTTAGTGCAAAAATGATACAAAGCTTAGTAGTTGAAAAGTTTATGCCCTTGGGTCCCACATTTATTGACCTGAAGACTACAGACTTCAAAGAAGAACAATAAGCCGAAATCTCCTTCAGAGATTTCAAAATAAAGATGATGGTTTCTTGACAGGTATTGTGACAGGCAAGGAAAGCTGGTTCCATAATTATACTTGAAACAAAATGCCAGAGTATGGAATGGCACCATTTGAATCCGCTTTCAAAGAAGAAAGCAAAGACAGTGCCATCTGCTGAAAAGGATATGATAGCCTCTTCTGAGATGCACAGAATTGCACTCTGGTTGATTTTCTTGAAGCTGTACAAATCATAAATGCTGTCCATTATATCCAGACATTTCGGAAGCTCTGTCAGTTGTATGAAAACACCCTTGAAAGAAGATCATTCTGCAACAGGATAATGTGTCTACACTCTGCCCGCATCACAAGGAGTTGATCAGAACATTTGGATGAGAAACTCTTTCACATCCTCTCTACAGTTCCAACTTGGCACCCTCCAACAACCATCTTTTTGGTCCTGTAAAGGATCATTGCAAGGCCAACATTACGAAAACCAGAGGATTTTCAGAAAGCAGTGCATGAATATCTTCGTGCAGCCTGAATGAAGTTCTATCATAAGGGTATTTTCAAACTTGCAGAACTGTGGTGAAAATGTGTGCAAAGAAATAGAGATTATGTTAAAGGTGAGAGAAAAGTCCTTGAATTATGATGATTGTGCTTGGCTTATCTAAAAAATAAAGGTAAGATTTTTTTTTTTTTTAAATTGTTGCTCACTGCTTTCAGTGTGACCCTCGCATTATGAGTCTTGAAAACCCTTAAAATGATGCTCACATATATTAATATAAGGCAGAACATATGTTATGAATAATATATGTTGTTTTTCTTTAAATGCAGTCTGGAATTATATGTTTAGATGTCCTAATTACATACAGTATATGCATGTTTAATTTTAGGGCGAGACCATGGAGATAATGATAGAGATAGAGACAGAGAAAGAGACCGAGGCAGAGATTCTCGTGATGTCAGCAGAGATGCCAGGGATAGCCGAGATATGAGGGACAACCGTGATGCCAGGGATGGACGAGGAGATGGCAGCAACAGAGATATAAAAGATGGACTAGATCGCGGCCTGGGTCATGATAGCCGCAGTACACGAGAGAGTAGAGAGGCTGCACGTGAGAAAGAGAGAGAAGAAGCCTTGGAGCGATGCAGAGAACGTCAGCGAGAACGAGAACGTGAGAAGGAGCTGAGCAAAGCTAGGGAATATGAGAGAAAACTTCCTTCACTTTTAACAATGATGACACATGAACCTATAGCAATGCAACAAACACCGTCATTGTTACCATCACGAGGTGGTGGCAAGGGTTCTGGGCTGGACCGTAGTTTGGATGCACGTGCAGATAGAGACAGGGTCTCCGAGAGAGACAGAGATAGAGGGCTCGATAGAGTGCCAGAAAGAGATAGAGGACTTGAACGTGGATCAGAAAGGGACAGGGGATCAGAGAGAGAAAGAGGTTTGGACAGAGGATCAGATAGAGACCGAGGAAACAATAGAGGTCTGGATAGAGATCGAGGTCATAGCAGAGATAGGGATAGAGAAAGAGTAGACAGACTTTCAGAGAGGGACAGAGGTCTAGACAGATCTTCAGATAGAGATAGACCTTCAGATAGGGACAGGGGGCTGGATAGAAACTTGGGGAGAGGTTCAGAAAGACTTAACAGAAGTTCAGAAAGATGTTTAGAAAGAGGACTAGCACGTGGTTCAGAAAGGACTTCAGATAGGGGATTGGAGAGAAGCAGTGAACGTGTGCTGGACCGAGGACTTGACAGAGGACCTTTAGAAAGGGGTTTGGAAAGAGGTTTCGACAGATCTACAGAGAGAAGCTATGATAGGGGTTCTGAAAGAAGTCTGGATCGTGGTTTTGACCGTGGCATGGAAAGAAGTTCTCACTTGGATAGGGAACGTGATCGAGAGGGCAGAGATAGTCATAGTGATAGAGATTACCCACTCTCATCTCGCAGCAGGGACTCTGATGCACGCAGACCACCACCAGAAGACAAAGGTTATGATAGTCCATTTGAAGGAAGAAGAGGTAGGTGAACCACACAAATAACTATTATATGTAGTTTACAAACTTCTTTCCTCATTGCATGGTATACCGGTTTAGTTTAAAATTCAAATCCAGGCATCACCTAATTTTCTTTAAATTATGAGTTTCATTTACTTGAAAAGAACTAAACGATAATTATAAAATCATCAGATCATGTAGCTATGACTAGCTGCAAAATAAAGTATGATTTTTGTTCATTTGGCAGTGAAAATAGTTTTTAATTTCCTACCTCATATTAGTTAATTGAAGTATTTTTGAAAAAAGAATAGTTTTTGAGAAAGAGCAGCATAATCTAAAATGAAATAAACTCTATATATAGATTTATATATAGTACTAACTCATCTTAAAAGACAAATATATATATATATATATAGAGAGAGAGAGAGAGAGAGAGAGAGAGAGAGAGGGAGGGAGGGAGGGAGGGAGGGAGGGAGGGAGGGAGGGAGGGAGGGAGGGAGAGGGAGGGAGGGAGGGAGGGAGGGAGGGAGGGAGGGAGGGAGGGAGGGAGAGAGAGAGAGAGAGAGAGAGAGAGAGAGAGAGAGAGAGAGAGAGAGAGAGAGAGAGAGAGAGAGAGAGAGAGAGAGAGAGAGAGAGAGAGAGAGAGTGAGTTTATTCACTGTTGTGTGCATGAGAGTGAGAGATACTCAAACTTGCAGAGCTGTGCAGACATGTGCAGACATGCTACCATCTACGCTACCGAAGTGGGCAGCCTTAAGGAAATGTCCAGGATTTGAATCTCAGTACATTTTTCATCTCAGTACAATCAAACTATTACCAGTTTTGTAAAGGAGAAAGTGCTCATGTGAACATATTTTTTTGCAATAATTTGGAACGAAATATTGTTGGAATTCAGAAAATGCCAAAAAAAAAAAAAAAAAAAAAAAAAAAAAAAAAGTAAATTAGGTGAAATGCTCTTTGAGTGAAATATAAGGAAACATGCCTGCAATGGCTGTAATGACCCTACATATTGACTGTATTTATCACATTTAAAGAGTGACAGTCATAAAATTGTCCCTATATCTGTTCAGATTCATGCCCTGTTTTTTCCTGATCAGTAGATGCACCTCCTCTCAAGGTACTATACAAAGTACTTCAATTCTTCACGTATGTGTGGCATTTTTAAATGACCAAAATATCACAAGATTAAACAAAATTGTTTTTTTTTTTTTTTTTTTTTTTTTTTTTCCTGTCCTATTATGGTCACCTTGTAAAATAATACATGTAGTTCTAGAATTTCAGAAAAAGTTCCAAGCATGAATGAAAGCATATTATTGTGGTGAAAGATAACTTTCTTTTTCATAAGATGTAGATTTTAAGCCAGATTAGCATCCCTTAATTAGTCAAATAATGAAACCTAACATTCCCAATGGTTGGTTCTGCCATGCTGGAAGTAGTCTATGAACATCACCATGAGAATGCTGAAATCCCATGCATAACTTTCCTGCAGGCATAAGCAATTTTGCACTCTTTGGTACTCTTTTACATGCTGTCACCTACTGTTTGCACTGCTTCTTTGTCTCTGGTTTTTAGTGATAAATCCATGTGTCATGTTTGTTATAAAATGGAGAAACTACTAGAATTACATTTAAATATCCTAAATACTTTGGAGAAATGTGTTTCAGTCCATTGCAAACAAACACAACTCAAGTGGAAAGTTTTCCCTCACTGAAAAACATGTGTAAAATATAGTGGACACAGCCTGCTAAGGTCTTCACAGCATGACAGCCAATTTGTATTCATTTTATCAGTATACATTTTGTATGACATGATTTTTGTCATAATCTCTTTGGTCATATCAACTTTTAAAGGTGCTGAATACTCCTAATTTAGAATGGATGTAAGACCATAATTAAACTCAGTAACTCATTTTATAATCATTGAAAATGGAGAAGAATCCTGAAATGTTGAACTTCACTTCTTTTTATATCTCTTGGGTTTAAAAGCTTCAAAGTAAACTACTGTTTTAAAGCTCATGTTTCAGCTTTATACATTTTGTAGAAAACATTAACATCTATTTATTTATACAGTTAACACAAGTTCACAATCAGTGATCCATCAAATGCATACTGTGTATGTGGATAGAAGCAAACAGAACACTTTTTGGACATTTGTTGTGAGCTTTGAGTTAAGGCATAATTTTCATTAATAGCTCAAAGACAAAGTATTTTCAGGCATGGATATATTGAGTTTGTTTCTTATTTGGATGTGAGCTATCAAGTTTGTTAAGGCAATTTTTGATACATGCTTTGTTGATATTAAAGAACAGCAGTTTATTTATGTATGTATTTATTTAAATAGCTGGCAACCAGCTACCTTATTTATTAATGCTAGGTAATTACTTGTTTATTAACTTTAAAGAGAGTCGATTAAAGACACTAGACAACACTTACTTTTAAATTTTTCTGGAACATGTTTCTGAAGCTTTGCCTCTATCATCGGCCGGCTCTCGACTGGTTCTCGTTGGTGTAGCTGACGATATTTTGTCACAGGTCTCCTCTGGTGGCGGTTCAAGGAACTTGCTGAACAAATCTTTCTGAGGGATGTCGAAATTGAATACTTTGTTCCTATTTTTTGAAATGAAGATTTGTTCCCATGTGGATAGTTCTTGTTTTCCTGATTTATGTTTTAGTAGTTTTGGTTCTGGATTTATGTTGTGGTTTTTTTTTTCAAAAATGTGTGGCAACTGCTGATTTTTCTAATTGTTTATATTTTATGTTTCTAAAGTGTTCCTTTGCTCTTGTTTCTAAATTTCTTTTTGTTTTTCCAATATAAATTTGACTGCAGTCATTGCATTCAATTTGATATATACCAGATTTTTTGTTAGATGGGAACAAATCTTCATTTCAAAAAATAGGAACAAAGTATTCAATTTCGACATCCCTCAGAAAGATTTGTTCAGCAAGTTCCTTGAACCGCCACCAGAGGAGACCTGTGACAAAATATCGTCAGCTACACCAACGAGAACCAGTCGAGAGCCGGCCGATGATAGAGGCAAAGCCTCAGAAACATGTTCCGGAAAAATTTAAAAGTAAGTGTTGTCTAGTGTCTTTAATCGACTCTCTTTAAAGTTAATTTATCATAACAACACTGTTTTCAACACTTCCAAGAAAGGAATTACTTGTTTATTAGAAACCAGTGTACACCAGTTTCACAATTTAGCTTTAAAATAATCTGCAAACTTTCTTGCTAATGTATTGGTGTAGTATTAGGAAATCCATTGTTAGAATCAATTGACAATTCCACATCTTTCCTAGAATTGAGAACTTTGCAAGTTATTTCACAAATATAAATATTTGTTACAAAGGCTTCACTTATCTTAAGAAATTTGTGTTAATACTTCTTTCTAATGGAGATCGATTTCACAAACAGATCGTTTGTATCTTCAGACCACAAACAAACTCCCTTGTTTGTAACAAACATTTATATTTGTGTAATATTTATTGCTTCACTGTAGCTAGCTTCATTATCTACGTAATTTGCAAGATATGCTTACTGGTTTTTTATAGCTTTTGGGTGTCTTACTTCTTCTCAAAAGCACTTGTCAAAAATCCCTCAACACAGGATGCAAGCATTTTGATAGTATTTCTTAACATTCTATGTACATGATTTTGGTTTTAAGTGATTTTCAGCCTGCCTAAAAGTTAAAAAGTGTTTTAAGTAATTTTTATTTTGTAATTCTTTTTAAGTGGGATTTACTAGAAATATGTTATTCCTAGGTCGAGAAGAACGAGGTCGTTATTCAGATCAGCTAGACAGAAATCGCTATGATGATGCCCCATCACAAAGAGATGATCCTCGATCACTAGTAGATAGACGTTTAGGTGTTGACCCCAGGAATTTTCCAGAGGACAGAAGAGGGTAGGTTTGTTACTTTATATTTGAATTTCCCTGTGTTTATTCATACTCTTTTATCCATATTGCTAAAATTTGTTAAAAACATTGAATTTTTAGTATACCTTGCTTAACTGCTGTTTATTATCATTTTGAATGTCAATTCTTAGTATTTTGTAGTTACGTTGTTGTTTCTTTTTGTTTTTTGTTTTTTGTTTTTTATGCAAAGAACTGTAGTACCGAATGGTAAATAGACCAATAATGCAAAATGTACCTCTGTATTACTGGAGAGAAGACCTGTTCTATGTCAGAAATAATACAGTAGTACCACTGTAGCAAGGATTTAATCATATGGTTTTAAAAGCTTTCCTGTAGTAGTATTGAGATTACAATTTGATCAGTATAGAACAAAATACATTAGTACAGATGATGAAATACCATTGAAATTCAGTGTTTATGAAATAAAAAAGGCAAAAGCCATTGGAAAATCAAACAAATTAATAATTGTATTAAATCTGGAGTCACTGAAGAGTAATATTAAAACTACGAATCACGCCCTTATATAGCTTCCAGATGTAGAGTTGGGCAAACCAAGTGTTTTACTCAATTTATTAAACATTAGTTTCCTTTAACAATAGAATATTTTCATTTGGTGATTTTCATTTAGTTTGGCATTCATATAAACATGTTGAACTATGTGTGTTTGGAGGAATTTAGTAACAGTGACGTCAAAATTAATATAAAAATTATTTGTGGTTGGTTTATTGACACTCGTCACTTACTTTTTCATATATTTATGATAGACTAGTTTCAAAGGCCCTGGCCTCCATTTGAGTTGGGAAGAGATTGAAAATGGAGGCCAGGGCCTTTGAAACTAGTCTCTCATAAATATATGAAAAAGTAAGTGACGAGTGTCAATAAACCAACCACAAATAATTTTTATATGTTGAACTATACTGCACAATGAGTATGGTGTTCATTTGATAGTCGTAGTTTGTATAGTATTTCGTTCTTAATTGCATTATACTGATGACAAAGTCTTATTTATATTCCTGTAACCATATTCATTCAGAAAATAATCAAGTGAAAGCTACTATTTCTTTGAGGCTCAATAATATAATTGTTAAGGTGAATAAAACATTGTACACTGATAGAAACTTCTGAATAATTTGGTTGTGCAATGCGTAGTTTTCATTTGGATTGCCCAATACTGTCCAGAGGCTTTTGACTTGGAATTTGAAATCATTCATCATGTACATAATTAATTTCTTTGTTCAAACTTATGGAATAGTTCCTGAATTCATCTTATAACTATTTATTCAATTTCCATATTTAAATCTTTTGAGAGTCTTAGATCACTGCTCTTGTAAAATTTGTTGCAGGCGTCGTGAAGGCCGCAATAGCATGGAGCCTATCCGAGGTGCACGAGATCCTTGGGACGGCCATGAACGTGATAGAGATCGCGATCCAAGGGATAGAGAGCAGAGAGATAGAGACAGAGACCGAGATAGAGACAGGGATAGGGACAGAGACAGAGACAGAGAGAGAGACATTCATGACCGTGACCTACGTGACCGAGATAGAGATCGAGGCAGAGGGTATGATCGTGAAGAACCTCGATCATCTGGAGCATCCATTAAGGGTCGAGACTGGGAATCTCGAGAGTATTCAGAGAGCCGAAGAGAATGGGATGGAAGAGGAAGGTAATATTTCATTCAAAGTATAAACTTGGAAGAAGCGTAGGGACAGTGAAGCACAAATTAATACAAAAGTGAATTGAGAACATATTGACACATTGCTTCACTCACACTGTGTCAATGTGAAGCAATGTGTCAATATCTTCTCGATTCACTTTTGTATTAATATTTCATTGTCTGTTCCTCTCACATAGATGCAAAACATATATTTGACAGAAGTGTAATATGCAAATATTTTAAAAGATGTGGCTGTAAGTAGAGGTGTTTTGTTATTAGTTATGTTACAAGTTGCATTTAAGCTTATGAATGCAATATCTGTACTCCCAATTATCAGCAGTACCATATTTACTCACCTATAGATTCCTGTCACTTAGAGTACTTAAGAGTGTTTATATAGTGTTATTACATAACAGACTCCATGGTGATGAATGGTGCAGTGAAGCAGTTCAAAAGTGCAGTGACTCCAAGCTCTGAGCCAAGGAATCGGCGAGCAGTGTAACTTTCACTGAAGCTGTTTGCAAGCGAATGTCAGAGTAGTTGTGTTCAGAGTCAATGTGCAGCTCTGTATACATCAGAGAGATTATTAGCAGCACAGTAGGTGCATATTAAAGAGACATAAAGAAACATTAAAAAGACATGTTGAAGCTTTGTATTTATGTAAAATAGAAGGTGGTTGTACAAAATGTACAACAATTTACGTCAAATTTGTAATTATTCAACTTGATCATAACAGGGCTGTAACTATAACAGTTGATGTCTGTATGGTATCCAATAACGAATACATTTGTTATATATTGTACAGTATGTGATCACATACCTTTCCAAATCAATAGTGCTGCTAAACAAGAATGTGCATTGTACCAATTCCTTTTTTTTTTTAATGGTTTTGGATAATATGATCAAGAAAGCCATTAATAGAAGATGAAGAATACAATGGGACCTATATGACAGATTAGAAGATTAAGATTTTGCTGATATATAATAGCACAAAGCTTTCAAAGACATGGAAAAAAAATTGTTCGACTTGAAAATGAAAGCCCAAGATATTGGCATGAAAATAAATGAGGCTGAAACTAAAGAAATGAAAATAAATTTAAAAAAAAAAAATAGTAAACATTGTATGTAGACATATGAAATAGAAAGAATTGAATATTTTAACTATTTATGTTTCTCCTCCCAAAATGGAGGAGCTAACCTAGATAAAGCTAACAAAATAAATAAAGCAAAAAATGGCTTTTCTCAATGTAGAACAATATGAAGCTCACAAAATATACATAGAAATACCAAAATTAGAATTATTAAATCAAATGTGATAGCTGTGTTGTTATACAGCTGCGAAACATGGAGAACTATATAAGAAACAAATAAAAACACCAAACTTTTGTTAATCACTGCCTAAGATACATACCGATAATTTTGGGTAAAAAACCATCAGCAATATTGCATTATGGGAAATTACAAATTACACACCAATTGATAAAGAAACAAACTAAAATGGATGTGGAATGGACACATATTAAGAAGAGAACCCGAAAGTATAACTAAAGGGGTATTGAAATGGAATCCATAGGGAGAAAAAGAGAATTGGAAGACCAAAATTACTTGGAGGACGGTTGAAGCAGGATTAAGAGTAATAAATAAGTCCTGGAAGGAGAGACAGGTTGTCTTAAGAAATACAGTTCAATGGCGAAGATTTGTTATGCCGTGTGTTCCAATTGGGAATCAAAGAAATTTATTTATTCATATATTTATTTATTTATTGGTTGATTGATTAATTGATTTATTGATTTATTGATTGTGTGATCGATTGATTGATAGATTGACTGATGTGATCATATCAATATAGGCTATGTATTCTTTACTGCAGATAATACCAATTATTCTTGAACATTGTATTTGAATTAGGATATAACAGACTTAAGCAAGTTATTAAAATATGACAGCAACAAATAAATTAACACAAGTAATATTTTTCATTGAATTCAATATAATAAAATATCAAATATTTAAAGAGCTGTTTTAACAAGTATAATTGATGTATTACCATCCGAGCATTAACATTCTGTCACAAATGCAACTTAATTGTTTTTGTGTTTGTATTAAATAAATTTTGTTTTATAATTATGGCTCCTCTCAATTACAAATTAAATGATATACAATTTGATATTTTGGTGTATGTGAGTTACCCCTTTGTTTCTATTATAAATACCTGTGTATTGCATTTTATATATGAATGCTGTTAAAGAGTCTACATTTTAAAATATCATTAAATAACTGATGACTTACAGTGATAATTGTTTTTCATTTTTCTTCCCTTATTTTGTACTCGGGTTTTGCATTGTTCAGTGTTGCAATTCCTGATGTACACCTCACTAATATTAATGATATTGTAATGAAGTTTTTTGTTTTGTGTGCATAATACCTCTATATTTGTTGTTCTTCCAATGTTGCATCTACCCGGAGATCTGATTGGTGAACTATTATTCTGGGACACATCATAACCTTAATTATAACCGTTTTTAATGGAACATCAATTTTTATGTATCAGTGATTAATTTATCTAATCATAATCCACTATACCTGGGAAGACCACTCTTGTTGGTTGATGGGTCTGTTAGTTCTGAGTTACAAGGGTCAGCTGATAGGTCCCTGGCCTCACAATATATAAAAAAAAGGAAAAGAAATGTTTTCTTTATTTCTCAACATAATCTCCAGAAAGGCTAATGCATTTCTCATATTGGTGTTCTAATTTAATTAAACCATCTCTGTAATGCAGTTTATCATGGTCCTCAAAATAGCTGTTTACTGCATTAATGACCTCCTCTTTGCTGTGAAATCTTCGTCCTCCAAGAAACTTTCTGAGGTTCAGTAGCAGGTGGTAGTCACTGGGTGCTTGATCTGGCTAGATCTGCTGGATGTTCAAACAATTTGAACTTAAATTCACACATTTTTCCCATTACAATGAGTGAACAATGGGCTGGAGCATTGTCGTGAAGAAACAAGATTTTTTCTTTGCCAAATGAGGTTTTTCCTTTTCACCTCATCACTAAAACTTTGCAGTAAGCTTGCATAGTAGTCACCAGTGATACTTTTACCATTTTCCAAGTAATGAGTAAAAATAATTCCTGTGCATTCCAGAAAACTCTTAACATAACCTTGTTAGCTGACAATTTGACTTTGCCTTTTTTGGAGTTGGTTCACCTGGTGCAAACCACTGTTTTGACTGTGATTTACCTTCAGGAGTGTAGTGATGTATCCAAGCTTCATCCATGGTAATAAACTGTCTCAAAAATTCACTGGTATTTTTACAGATAGAACTCTAAATTCTTAACAGAAAAGTTTTCCTTGCAACTTTTGATCAGGTGTTAGCAAATGCAGCACAGACATAGGACATAGGCTCACATTACTGGACAAATGTCCATTTTGCGTAGGAATAAAAATATATAATAAATTGCCACAGTTAATCAGAGATATTTAACCCCCCAGGGGCCTACTGAGGTAGGTACATGATTGGCGATCCCAGGGTCCCGAGCCAAATCTCTTGATGGGGTGCCTCTGAGTGGTGAGAAAGCTAATGCCAAATGCCCAAACAAGGTCCACATCCGTGTTTGACCCTAATCTAAGTAAAGTAAATTAAATTAAAGTCAAAGCAAAGCCAAAGCGGAGCCAGAGTGGAGCCTGAATGAAGCCAGAGCAGAGCCAAAGCAAAGCTAAAGTTGAGTGGAGTGGGGCCGGAGCTTAGCCAGAGCCAAGCCAGAGTCAGGTTAGAGTGAATTTAGAGTGAGGTTAAAGTGAAGACGGAGCAAAGTCAGAGCAGGACTGGAGCAGTGGCCGGAGCCTAGCTAGAGCCAAGCCAGAGTTGGGTTGGAGAATGAGGTTAGAGTGAGGCCAGAGCAAAGCCAGAGCGGGACTGGAGCAGGGGCCAGAGCCTAGCCAGAGCCAAGCCAGAGTTAAGTTAAAGAAGTTAGAGAGAGGCCAGAGCAAAGCGAGAGCGGGTTCAGAGCAAGGGCTGGAGCCTAGCCAGAGTCAAGCCACAGCCAAGTTAGAGTGAAGTTAGAGTGAAGTTAAGAGTGAGGTTATAGTGAAGCAGGAGAGAAGCCAGAGCAAAACCAGAGTGGAGGCAGAGCAAAGCCAAAGCAGAGCTAGAGCAAAGCCAGAGCAAAGCCAAAGCAAAGTCAAAGCAGAGTCAGAGCAAAGTCATAGCAAAGTTAAAGTTAAAGTGAAGTCAAAGGAAAGTTATAGTAAAATAAAATACAGTTTTTGAAAGAGCGCTGAGTTGTGCGCCCTTGTATATAAATCATCATCATCAGAGATATTTAAAATTGAAATAATTTTAAAAGGCTGTAAAAGGCTTACTTGTTGGTAAGGCATATTATTCTGTAAATGAATATCTGGAAGATAACTTTGAACTGATCTATTGTTGGAAATTGCTCTTCTACACTGTGATGTGTCACCAATTTATGGGGATTAGCTGAACTATGTGTTATATGATTAATATATTACTTTTATTTCTTGATTTATTTCTCTGTATTTCCTTTTTTTCGCTATTTTAATTATGTTCTATTTATTTTATTTTTTGACCTTTTTTATGAACTTTTTAAATTTGTATTGGTTGGGATGATGCTACTTCAGTCATTTCCTGCATCAAGATAGAAAAATAAGCATTAATAGCAACAGTTTGTAGAAGAGTGAGTAGAGAAGATGCAATTGCAATATAATTAAAGTATGGTACATACAATACCAAAGCCTGTTAAATTTAATGCAGAGAAAATGGGATGACACTGGAAAATCAGATTCAGATGACCCATGGATGTCCATCATTTTTGTTTCAGTTATGTCACTAACATCGAAACTCTGTTTTCTTTACATTCTTTTTGTTTCTGTACATTGGTTTAGGAGAGGTGCACCACCAGAGTGGGACAATTCACGTAGGACAGATTGGGGAGAGAAAGAGGTTGCTATTCCCATAGCACATGCATTGCCACATGGAATACCACCAATAGAAGGAGAATGGGGTTGTTTTCCTGGCCCACCCCCTGGAGATTGGGCTCCTGGAGACCATCGGGGTGGCTGGGTTGATGAGTGGCCAGATAGATCTGCCCTGGGAGGTATGGTACCTCCAATTGGTATGACTGGTCCAGCTGCTGTAATAACAAGTAGACCACCACCACCACCACCACCACGCATGTTGCCTCATCGTGATGACGGTCCACTTCTAATGCTACCAAGAGATGTAAAGGAGGAGCTTACCCATGATGACAGGTATCTTTACTTTATATCCTTAATGTTGCATGCCATTTGCTGTTTCATCTTTGAGTAGCACATGTTTTTCAAGAAACTCTTATGCAGAAGTCATAAAATACAATTAAGCATAAAGACCAGTAGGTACATCAAAACTGAAGCTACTAATGTGAAGCAATTACAATAAAATATAATATGTGATAAGCTTCACCCACCTTTTATAGTAGCTGTGTTCATTCCAACCCAGACGGCATCAAAACTTTCACTTCTGACCACAGATCCTCACATCGAAGCAATTATAAGGGTCTTCCATCCTCAAACGTATGGGGTGGTCCTTCTCAATACGTTCACCAAGTTAAAGCACTGTTGCAATATTTTTCTTGTGTCCTCAGAACTGCAGTACCTTCTATTAGCTTAGACTGTGCAAATGTGCTTCTTATGTGTGTTAATTAAGCCTATATTTATAGAAGTTACATAGTGTGTTACTTAGTGTAGTTTTATAAATTTATTAGTGTTTAATAGTTATTGGCATTTAGCACTTGCATAATTTAATTAAGATGCGGAGGCCGTGGAATTCGAACCTAAGTGTTGATAACACTTAATGTTAATCGGATGATGAGCCGATGATGCGAACGATGGTTCGCAGAACATGTCCTCAATATAGGTACGTAAGTGAAGCTGATGTGTAATAAATACGACTCATCTATAATTTAATAATTATTTTGCTTCACTGTGGTGTTCCAATACAGTTAAATTTTGATATGGTGAACCCATGTTTTGTCATATGTGGTGAAGCGATTCAGAAAATCCTAGCCTTCCCTTTCTTAGCAGTCCTTCAGTTTTCTCTACAGACTTCAACTCTTCTGTGTCTGTCAAAAGCAGACAGCTGCTTTGGGACCTGGCATGCACTCACTTTTCGGAACAATAAATGATAATGAATTATTGTGTTTACCGTTACTAATGACAGATTACACACCCTTGCAATTTCACGACAGGTTATGTGATGATTGTCTAGGATCAGCTGCTCCATGCATTGAATGTTCTCAGAAATGACTACCATGGGCATGATCCACCACGACCAAGATCATTAGTGATAGAGATACAGACATCTTTGAAGTGCTTACACCATTCTGATGTCTTACTGTGACTGAGTATCTCATCACCGTACTAAGCCTGAAGTCTCCTGTAAATTTCAGCAGGATTTATGCCCTTGTTCACTAAAAACTTCATCACAACATGCTGTTTCAAGTGGCCCTTCACACTGTTGTCCACCATCTTGAATAACGGTCTATCCAGAAGCACAGGAAATGAGCCATATAAAAGGACATGGTGCCACTGTCTACTGCATACAAAACCTCCAGCCTAGGCATCTATTTAAACCTGGAAAAAAGAAATGTCCTGGATTGACCTGAACAACCCTCGTACAATACTTGCTTTTCAAGAGGTGCCAAATGTTTAATTACTGTCAGTCAAGTTTAACACTAGGAGGACTGAATGCAGGCTGCTATCTATAAGAATCCTAAAGCTAGATTGGCTCCATGCATTATTTTTTCTCTTTTTTTTCTTTTCTTCTTCATGTGGTCAGATTTGTTTTTACAAATAATACAATGAAAGCTACATACAGTATTACTCCCTTTTTACACTTTTCTAAGGACCAGGAAAATAGTGATGTAGACAGGGAACGGATGGGGAATGTAAATTGTAGGAAGCCACTGCCATAGGCAAAATCGCCCAGAGAAAAGGTAATATTTCCCAAATGCACATTGTTAATATTATAGATTATTTTGTGCTTATTCCTGTTATCTCAGATATGCAGAGTAAACAAATTGCTAGAACTACATTGCTTTTATAACTCAACTTATTCACTGGCTAGGAGAAGGGTAGTTAATTGTGTAATAGCCACATACTTTTCATTTGATTATTTTTTATAGTATGGTTATATAATGACCTAAGATGTAATAAGTAAATTTTTTTTCATGTAACATTTAAATGTTAATAATTACTTAGTATAGAAATGACAATATGTTTTTTTGTAATTTTTACGTCCTCCAACGTTAAGTCATATCGGACGGTGAATGAAAGGGGTGAAATGATGCTCAAATGTGTCCAAGGTCCATGAAGCTTAGAGCTACCTGACATTCGTGTGTGAGGATAAGGGAAAACCCTGGAAAAAAACCTTATCCAGGTAACTCACCCTGACCGAGATTCGAACTCGGGACCTCTTGAACGTGAGGCAGACATGCTACCATCTACGCTACCGAGGCTGGCGACAGTATGAATGAAGTTTTATACCAGAATGAAAACAAATACTGCTTCATACCAAAGTAATCCAAAATGGATTTCTGTTTTCATCTTTCATTTCTTTATATTTGCCTGCAAGTTAACACAGATTGTAAAAATTATTTTCCTCCTTACAACAGATTAAAAATGTCTCTGCAAAACCTCTACCACTGCACTTACCTCAGTATCAGTAGGCATCACCAGATTTCCATATTCTTCCTCTACTTCATAGGGTTGGCTGTCTTTCATTCCATTACAAACTCCTACACTTCTATTTCCTCAGCGATAATTGTGATTATTCACCTGCAGAATTTCTCTGCATCTACCATTTCAATGAAAGCATCTTAGCTCTAATAAAACTATAAATACAAGTATTTATAAACAGTGGAGCTTCATCAATAAAACCTTTTTAAACCACTTCTCGAACTATACAGACACTTACATTTAAAATTAGGACATGTTTCAAGGACCCCGCGTCCCCATTATCAGCTGATGATCGACTATTCTTCAGGTCTCCCTCTCCTGGCGCTGTTCAATGAGTTGAATGACGTCATCTACTATTGGTATTTCAAAGTTCATGACTCTTTTTATTCTTAAAAATGTGTATATGTTCCCAAACTGATAATTCCCAATACTTTTTTGCCAGTACCAAAATTTTTATGTCTTTGGAAATATTATGATTTTTTGACCAGAAATGATGGGCTATGGCTAATTTATCTGTCTGTTTGTATTTTATATTTGTATTTTATATATATAATATTTATAATATTTCCAAACACATAAAACTTTTGGTACCGGCAAAAAAGTGTTAGGAATTAACAGTTTGGGAAATTATACACATTTTTAAGAATAAAAAGAGAGCCATGGGCTTTGAAATACCAATAGTAGATGACATCATTCAACTCATTGGACAGTGCCAGGAGAGGGAGGCGGTCACCTGAAGAACTAGTCGAACATCAGCTGAGGATGAGGATGCGGGGTCCTTGAAACATCTCCTAATTTTAAATGTAAGTGGAGCTTAAGTGTTTGTATTGTGACTTTGTGGGTTCGTGAAATAAAAAGTCCAGTTACACCACTCAACAATGTTCTTTATTTCCACCGACTTACAGTTAAACTCTTGCCAATTACACAGTATTACGTGCTGCACACAATTACAATTCACCAGTTCGTCCGTTACAATTTTACTTGTACTCGCGATTATATAAACTCCGATGCACATACCAGTTACGTACAGTCTTCCGTTGCACAATCTTCTCGTTCACTAACTCTTACACCAAGAACTGCGACTGTCTCCTCGCTCACACTCACTAACCAACTGACTAACTAACTCTGTCTGTCTGAAACCCCCCTTTATATAGGAATCTCGCCCACTTCTCCGCTTTTCTGGTTCCCAGGCGAAGATTCCAGTAAACGAAAGATCGAGAATCAGGTGTAGGAGAAACAGATGGCACAGTCATGTTTTTCCTCCGTCACCACCGCCTGTCACCACTATAAGACAAACGAGGGGAGGGCGTAGCTAACCGGACCTCCCTCGTCTCCCGCTCTCAGCTGCTTTCATAGGGTGTTCCAGCGCTCGCGTTACAGTATGGTTTGAGAAGTGGTTTAAAAAGGTTTCATCTTACCTCTATTTGATCCTTCTGCTTGTTGCTGTGATGATCGCTATGATGATTGGCTTTTAAGTTTTCTGCCATGTGGTTAGCAAATTGTCATCTCGTCCTTGATTGGCAGTGAGTAATACATTGGATGAGATTATTAATGAATCTGGTCAGTGCATTAAAGTTTTTCACTTCTTGATTACTGATTTTGTTGTTCATTCATTACATTCTATTTTGGTTTTTCTTGTTGTATTTATTTTTTACGTTTTTCTTCTTGATATTACATACATTGTTGTATGAGTTGAGTGGCTAGTTATTTGTCGTGAGCTCTTTGTTCTTTGATATCTTATTTGTGATGTTGTTTGCCTTATGTTTATATGTTTTTGAGTCTCTTTATCTGTGTGTGTTGTGAAAATTAGTATCAAGGAGCTAATTTGGCCCCTCTACCCGTCTAGTGCTAATGATATACATAATTTCTCTTCTCTTTTATATTTCAGTGGCAAAAAGCTGCATGAGGAAGTAAAGGAAAAAGAATTAATAGATGTCAAAGATGAGAAAACCATATTGGAAGGTAAGCTTGGTTTATGGCTCTCATTTCTCATAGCTACCAAAGAGTAGTTAAAGAAAAAATGTTAATAGCTTTAGAAATTTCATGAATACAGAGTGTAAATAATAATTACAACCTGTTTCCTAGATAAAGATATGTTAGTTTCACAAAAGTAAAAAGGAATATTCTTCAAGAAGAGTAAGTAAAATACTAAAATGTAGTTCATGATTATATAGAGTCTAATTCAGAAGTGTGAAATGAGAGAGAGAGATGAGAGGTGGTATTGTTTGCTTATGTGGTTGCCCCTTGGTTTAAGATGAGTGTTCTAATTGCTTCACCATTATCCTTTCAGTTAGATACATATGTGTTAAACATTAAGCTAATTTATTAACATATGAATCAATCACTCAATCAATCAATGAAAAGAAGCTGGAAAAAGGATGTTTAATTGAATGAGTATTACACCTTGGTTCTAAAAGCTGCATGCAGTATTTAAAAGCAACAAATCAGATAGGTGGAGATATTAAAATTGCCACTTATAATCTGGAGCAAAACCGCACTAAAGAAAGACTTCGTAGTGACTTTGAAGGTGGAGATGTTGAAATTGCCACTTATAATCTGGAGTAAAACCGCACTTAAGAGGAGCATTGCATTTCCCACATGCATATTTAGTTTGGCTTCTTTTTTCTTTTCTGCAGCGTTCCCTTTTCAATGATTCTGGTACATTTGGCAACTGGTCTGCTGTGGGTTGTTCAGGTTTGTGTTTCTTTAGAAGCTCTATCAAATCATTAGGTATGATTAAAGCTGTTGCTCTTCTTTTTAACTAAGGACAGCACTTACAAATATTCCTGTCTTGTGGAATATTTGTTTTGATTTCCAAAAAAGATGACCGTAAAATTGATAACCGCAATATTCAGTGTATGGTAAAAGAATACCATTGGCCACCTTCTTGTTGTTCTTGCTACATTGTACTTAGCACATTGGAATACATGATTATTTCAGGCTTTTTCTCAGCACCCTCTTACAGTCAGGCCGACGAAACATGTAGGCTTGAGATTTTTTTTTTTTTTTTTTTTTTTTTTTTTTTAGCATATGAAACAAGTGTTTCATTTTTTGTGAAGCCAAATGCGCTTTCATATTGCCTGCGACCTTTCGGAGAAATAAAATTACTGGGCAACTCCTTCTTGTTCTTGTGTACTGTCGATGAAAGAAAGTTGTCTTTTGTGCACCAGTGACACACTAGTGAACCAATCATCTGCTGTAACATTTCTGTCAATACCATAGATTGGTTTTAGTTAGTCTTAGCATCATCCAGCAGCTGTCCACAATAAATTTCCATATTAGTGGTGCAAAGCAGTTCTGCATCAATCAAACAGAATGTTTTTATGCCATACTAGTTTGGCTTAAATGGTATATATTGTCTAAAACCACATAGACTATGAAAAGCGGGTAACATTTTGTAGGCAGCAATGTTTTGTCCAAAAACATAATACTCCTAAGAGTTAAAATAAGACCTGAAGCTTTCCTGGTGACAAATGTGCTCACCTGGCTGGCTGCCCGAGAAGAAAGTGAGCACTCCTAAGAGTTATTCACAAGCACTATAAACATTTCTCTAACATCACCCAATTTGTCCAATACCAATGAATAACCATTTGGTATTCATGATGAAGTACTAATAGCTTCTTCCACCAGTAAACCAATATTCCACAACTTACTAATGAAGAAAAGCCTGTCATCAATATGTAACAAGAGTAGGTGCTAGGGGCCAGCTAGATGTGTACTACACCTAACTGCTGATTTGTCATTGTTGCAACTAATAAACAGATAAAGTTTCGCCTCAGCAAACATTTGTGTAAGGTGTAACGTTAAATGTCCTAGACAGGCAATTACGTAGGTGCATTCTTTCATCAAGTACAACATTTAAATAAAGCTAGAGGCCTCTTGGGCCCCATGCGACCAACAGAGGGTTAAGAGTGAAGGTTTTTTATTGACTCTTCTAAGCCAAGCCACAAAGCAGTGTTGCTCCACAATGAAAATATTAAATCATTAATAACTGTGCCACATTTAGAAGAAATGAAGGAAATATATGAAGTTATGACCATTTTGCTGGATAGGAGTCACACTGTATTGTGAAACAGTGGTCTCTAAGAGAAACTCGTGCACCAGTCCAGCACAATGTCAAGTACGATCTATCAGTAAACCCAAATAAAGTATTACTATAGTATAGCAACACAAAGAAAATGTAAGGAATGTGCTGTGGGACAAGGACAGCGAATGTGTGAGGCAGAGAACGCTTGCTATACAAGGAACAGACTGTTAAAAAAACATGCGCCCTATTCACTCTGTACATTAAAGCCGAGAAGATTCATTCACAAAAGTAGAAGCCATCAGAATGTTTTTGAATGGTCTGTAACTGTACTGACATGGGGTGTCATAAACCTGTCCAGGAAGGGTGGGGGGACCTTCGGCCAACCCCCTGCGTCTCGCCGCTCTGAGACTTTCTCTCCTGTGGAGGAGTATACCTCCTCTGCATTAAAATTATACCAAATGAAGAATTTTGTTAAAGCTATGGACAAAAATTGAGAACATTGTCTTACCTCAGAAGCCAGTTTCCAAAACTCAACACAAATGTAAAAGAAGGAACAATCACTGACCCCCTAAATTTTAAGGATTTTGAAAGATACAAACTTTGAAATAAAGTAAATTTTTTGCGAAACTAGTCTCTTGAATATTGGAGAGTTTATCAATTTTCTTAAAAAGAGAAGTGAAGTTCATGGCAAATAATTATAATATTGTAATATTTGTATTGCTTCACTATTGCCACTTTCTTCATTCACTTCTGGATTTTATCTCCGAGAACTTGGAAGCTGTAAATAACGAACACAGTGAAAGATTCCATCAGGACATACAGAAAAGGGAGCACAAGTATGTACCAGGATAGATGCGATCCCCGTATGATGGGCTGGTTTTTAATTAGATTGACATAAGCTACAAACAGAAGAAATAAAGCTGTAGGTGTGAAAAATAACTCTCCTACTTGAGATATATTTTATAGCTGCATGTTTTAGAATCTACTACTATGGAATTTGTTCTTCTTTAAATCTGTTGCTATTTTACTTTTTTTGTTCAGTTTTCGAATTTCTTTCTTAGATAAAGTATTTTAAAATTGAAGTAAAAATAAAATTATTTTATTTTAAAAAAATAAAAATTTAGGCCAGTTGTGACAGAAGCAATATTTTATTTGACTTGTACTATGTTATCCTCTGTATAAAACTGAAGCATTTTATGTCCAGGTGAAATAGTTTTAAATTAATATTAATTACCTTATTTGATTCATATACTATCAAAAGGAAACATTTTGTTGCTTCTGTAAGAATTCACTTCATCTGTGTCGTGCAAAACCTGAACATGTTGATAGTTTTAGTGTCATTTTCTTTTTCAGAAGGTTTAATTTAGTTGAAATTACCTATTATTAAGATTATAATTATTGTGACTTTGTGGGTTCGTGAAATGAAAAGTCCAATTTCACCACTCAAAACTGTTCTTTATTTCCACCGACTTACAGTTTAACACTTGCCATTTACACAGAATTGCGTACTGCACGCAATTACAATTCACCAGTTTGTCCGTTACAACTTCCCTTGTACTCGCGATTACATCAACTCCGATACTCATACACAGTTACGTACAGTCTTCCGTTGCACAATCTTTTCGTTCATTAACACGTCACTGACTAACACTGCCTTCTTACACCAAGAACTGTCCTCACTCACACACTAAACTTCTGACTAGCTGCAGCCCTTTTTATAGGCATCTCGCCGTCTTCTCGGCTTTTCTTGTTCCCAGGCGAAGATTCCAGAAGTTTGAAAGATCCCGTAATTTCCAGAACAGGTGGAAGAGAAACAGACCACACAATCATGTTTTTTTCCCCCAGCCATCCCTGTCACCACTATAAGACGGACGAGGGGGAGGCGTGGCTAACACGGACCTCCCCTGTCTTCCGCTCTCAGCTGCTTCCATAGGGTGTTCCAAAGCCCGGGTGACACTGCTCCCTCCTCAAAGCTGTTCGCCCCGAACAGCACCCTCGTAGCGTGCCAGGCGGTCCAGGTGTACCACCAGCATCTGCCCGGAGTCTGAGCCAGAAGTAGCGCTGCCGTAGTTTGTGAATCATACGGTTCGCTCCCAGGTGTCCTCCTGAAGTACCGGCGTGCACTTCCTCCAAGACTTCTGGGACCTTACTCCGGGGGAGTACCAACTGTTCTCTCTGCGCCTTCCCATCGGGTGACTCCCATACCCGGAACAGCACACCCTCTCTGGTCTTCAACGAGTCCCATCGGGCCCAGTACGACTTGTAGGTGGCGCTCCTCGGTGCGATGTCCTCCCAGGTTGGTCTCATCCCTGCCTCCACTTCCCTCAAGAGTGGCCCCAAGTCTGCGTCCGCCAGCTGCTCCCTCCTCAGGCCTGCGCTATCCCAGCCCTCAGCAGGCACTGCCACAACTACTCGGACTGCTGCGGCACACTCCTTCTCTTCCATTCTTGTGCGCTCATGGCCGTCCTGGATCTGCGATAGGACACCTCCAATGTAATGGTCGCTAGCGTCGGTGTCCACAATGAAGGCGCCACCCGGTTGTGGGAAACCCAAAATTGGAGCTGTGCACAGGGTCTCCTTCGGGTGCTGGAAAGCGTCTTCGGCGTCCTCCGTCCACACATAAGGCCGGTTTTCCTCCGTCAGGCGGGTGAGGGGTTTTGCGATGTTGTCGGTCTTTTCCTCTAAATCATTAAGGCGGTCGTCTACTTGACCCATCCGCTTGCCCAGATTCGTGACGTCATCCCTCACGCCGGCCAACTGTTCCTCAAACTTTGCGGCGAGAGCCTCGTTCGCCGCCTTCATTTCCGTGGCCAGACTGCCGTTCGCCGCTCTCATTTCTGTGGTTAACTCGGCCTTCATTTCTTCCATCTTCTCGGTGATGTTGTCGTTGGCCGTCTTCATTTGTTTCAGTTCCGCGGTGATGTTGTCGTTGGCCGTCTTCATTTCTTCCAGCTGTGCGGCCAGGTTGTTATTTGCCGCTTCTATTTTCGTTATTAATTCGGCCTTCATTTCCATCATCTTCTCCAAAAATTTTTCCAATGCCGCGTCCATGGTTGTAATGTTCGGTGATGTTATCATCCCACTTCTGACACCAGTGTGACTTTGTGGGTTCGTGAAATGAAAAGTCCAATTTCACCACTCAAAACTGTTCTTTATTTCCACCGACTTACGGTTTAACACTTGCAATTTACACAGAATTGCGTACTGCACGCAATTACAATTCACCAGTTCGTCCGTTACAACTTCCCTTGTACTCGCGATTACATCAACTCCGATACTCATACACAGTTACGTACAGTCTTCCGTTGCACAATCTTTTCGTTCATTAACACGTCACTGACTAACACTGCCTTCTTACACCAAGAACTGTCCTCACTTACACACTAAACTTCTGACTAGCTGCAGCCCTTTTTATAGGCATCTCGCCGTCTTCTCGGCTTTTCTTGTTCCCAGGCGAAGATTCCAGAAGTTTGAAAGATCCCGAAATTTCCAGAACAGGTGGAAGAGAAACAGACCACACAATCATGTTTTTTTCCCCCAGCCATCCCTGTCACCACTATAAGACGGACGAGGGGGAGGCGTGGCTAACACGGACCTCCCCTGTCTTCCGCTCTCAGCTGCTTCCATAGGGTGTTCCAAAGCCCGGGTGACATTATCACTGGACAAGAGAATTAAAGTTGTTCTGTTATGGAAATGAAAACACTGGAATTCAGTGTATTTTTCCATGCTGAATACAAATGTGGCAATAAAATTGTCATGGTCCAGTTTTCTTGTAATTGTTAGAGTTATAATTTGAGAAAAAAAAAGAAAAAGTCCAAATGAGAGTGGAGAAAGTGCATCTTCGATAATATATTGCACCCCATTTGATGATGATAAGCTAGCAACTATTTCTGATGATAAGAGCAAAAGTTCTTGAAACCTGTCCTGTGAAAAAACAGTGTGAGTGAAGCAGTGTGTCAATATATTCTCAATTCACTTTTGTGCTAAGTTATGCTTCACTGTCTCTATGCTTCTTTCAGTTTTATACTTTTAGCAACTATTTCCTTATAGTTTGATGCACAACGGTTCCCTAGGAAATTTGAGGTGACCTCTCTGAAAGATTCCCAAGCAGAATGTTATTTTCTTGTCAGAAGAGCATTGAAATGTTGTTCAAAGAAAGTTCTCTGCCTTGAGGTCCCATAAAAATTCATTCTTTAATTTTAGCTGTACTTATCCTTGGAAAGTAAATATCTAAATGCTGGTCCATCGTGATCCAATGGTTTAAGGAAATTTTTAATCAGTCCAGTTTGATGTGTAACAGAGAGAGCGAAATGTTTGTTTCCAGATTCAATCAGTGGCTGCTGCTTTATGTTCGTTGTTCATGTTGAAGTTTGTTGAAGAGGCCAGTGTTTACTTTCGTAGTGCGAAATCTTAGCCCAAGTATCCCATTCACATGGAAAACAACAATATTTGTCAATCCTTGTTGTAAGCCAAGAACTGCAGTTATCTTTAAATTTCAACATATTTGCATAACAATATTACATAATTTATGTAATTTAAAATATCTCTCATGTCTCCTTCATTTCTCCTTCATATGGATTGTGTAGCCAACTGCAATTGAAGGCAGTGTTTCCTTTGCGCAATAATACAGCTTTAAGACTCAGCGTCGAAGCATCTAAAAATAACCTCCACTGTTCTGGTGTGTGTTGGATATTTGTGACTTCCATTAAAGCTTGCACATCATTACAAAAATATTGCTATTTATTTCGAAAAATTTTTCTAAAGGCTTCAGCCATTTTCTAAAAGCAGACATCTTCACATTTTCTGAGAAGTAATTAAACTGCGTAATGGGATCAGCTCCACCTTAGTCTTTGAAAGTTCCAAATTTTGGACAAGATGATTTAACTCATTTTGAGTCATTCTCTTTAAGTGAGTTGGAGTTTGAATGTTGAAATCAAGATCATAATGTTGAAGTTCCAGGTATATCTGCAGAAGTGCTGGATTTAGGTTCATTGGCATAGGACTCAGGTGGAAGTGGAATTACGGAGTTCATTGAAGTGGAGCATTGGATAAATAGCTGAAGGTGTATTTAAGTAATTCACAGTCAACCTTTTCTTCTTTGAAATTAACTTTACAGATAGTACCATACAGGAATAACAATCATTTACGTGGTTGGAATGTTCCCTCCAAATCATGAGCACAGAAAAGGACATTGATCTCTTTTTTTCCTTTGAGCCACTCACTGAGAGCTGCAGAACAGGCATTGCAACAAATATGGGGGGGCCCAGTTTTTATTTTGGTCCCCTATTTTGCATCCAAAATACAGATGATGTACTTTCTTATTAATGGAGTTATATTTCACTTTTCGGTTGCAAAAGTCATTTTCCCACAAATATAACAAAAATTTCTAGATTTAACTGTATTGGAACACCACAGTGAAGCGAAATAATTATTAATTTATAGATGAGTCGTATTTATTACACATCGGCTTCACTTACATAAGTGAAGCCGATGTGTAATAAATACGACTCATCTATAAATTAATAATAACAAAAATTATTAGCTTATTTATACACTTAAGGGCCATATTAATTTCTGTCACATCATACTTTTATTACTATGCAGAATTAAACATTAGTATTCTGACAAAACAGACAAAGACCAATCTTCACTAGCAATGCCTTGTGTCTGGCTAAAACAAAATTCTTTTATAAGCAAGCACAAGCCCTCAAAGTTATAAATTTATCTCCACCTCCCCTGTGTAAGAAGTTTCCTGCAACCTTGACAGAGAAATCCCTAAGCTTTCTTCTGAGGAGAGTAATCCCATACATTTGCTATACAATGAAACCAGAAGACTACAGCCATTTTTACTATCATATTCGTCATTAGCAGTACAAAATTAGTCAGAAATAGCTTATTTTGTTTCCGTAACTTTTTGGCTATTGTCCAGTGTTACTTATTGAATTAAAATAGTGATTGATATCTTTCAAGACTTGTGGAAGGAAGTCCCAACAAAATGCATAAATTATGTTCACAAAGAAATTGTGGCTGTGCCTGCTCCAGAAGAGGTGGTAAATGACATCTTTAGTTTGACTAGAGAAATAGTGCATACATGACACAACAGCCACATCAGTGATTTTGATAAAGAAAATATCTGGGGAGTTCTTAAATCATATTCAGCCAATATAACTAATAATGATCTTAAGATTGTGAACTAGAACATTTAATGTCTAATAACCAGAGCTCAAGAATGTCCAATCTGAAAGCAAAGTCACAACAAACAAGGCCTTTCTGTTGATTAACAATGTACTGACCATTTTGAAATGGCAATCCTTACACAATGAAAGGGACAAAAGTGAAAAGAAAAGTTGAGCAAGTTGGAAATTTGCTTAATTTGTTGAATCAGAAATAGTTACACTGACACTGTTTACATTCATTTACATGACATATTTCAAGAAACAGTCTGTTCCATCATCAGAAGGCAATAATCAGGGTCATATATATAGCCCATTTCTGAAATTCAGTGCAATATGTTTTGAATGACATACATTTTCAAGGACTATTTAAGTAATAAAACTGACTTTACTTAATAAGAATGAGTAATCAATTGCTAATTTAAGTTGATTCAGTAATAGATTCAATTGGGTGTCATTCTGTAGCTATGACAGCATGCACAGAAGACAGTGATTAAATAACAAACACACATGAAATAATGAAATATAAAATTATGCAGAATTATTGTATATGTTGGTAATTTAAGTTTTCTCTAAGTTTTTATTAAACTCTGTATTGTTTTGTTAAAATTATGCAGTTATGAAGTTAGATGAAAGTTCAGCCAAGAAGCTGGGGGAAACTCCTGAGTCAACATCATCGCTCAAAAGACCACGTGATGCAGATAGTGATGCTGAGAAGCCAGAAGCCAAAAAAATATGTCTTGATGAATCAGCTAATCTTGAAGAAGATCTCAGTGACATAAGTGACGATGATGCAGATGAAATCCTAAACCGTGAAGATAGTGTAAGTACATATTTTACTATATTGTGTATGTAAACCCATTGCAAATGTAAATAATTATTGCTGGTTTCTAATGCTTGACTTTCTGTCAAATCTGCAAAAGTGGTATATGACATCACTGTAATGTATTTTCATTTTATTGCACCTCAATGTATCGGACATTCAACCAGTATGCTATCCAAGAAGTAATAAGACTATGATTCAGACTAATGAATTACAGTATTATGTCCATAGTGTGTATTAGGCAAATGCATATTTATACACAGAAAATCTTTCCAGTTATAAAAAAAGTAAATACTGGATGTAACAGTGTTGCACTTTATGTTTACTGTTCATGTTTACTTTCTTCATCAATTGGCATTTCATGTTAGTCAGTATGTGTTACTTCATTGCATTTTCTTGCAAGCATGCACTGTTTCTTATGTCATGTAAATGTGTAACTCTGTGTTGTCTTTCAGTTTTAAAGAATGTATGCTAAAAGAGGGCACTTGTTAAAGTGGCATTATTGTGCATAAATTTAGTTTTAAATTTAAACATTAAAATGATCTTACAGTAAGTTTCTCAATTTTAACACTGTCCTGCTGAAACTACAAGGCAATAAATATGGACTGTGTTCATAGATACTGTACTATTATCACGGAGTTATTTTGCATATATTTTATCATCTTATAGTTTGCAGATCTACCGACTGCAACATGTTCAGTTGGATATCAGCAAAGGAATGTACGCTACATTCTTGTAGATCATCCAGTGGGTGTGGCTTTTGTCCATAAACAACATCCTTTAGTATTCCTCATAGGTAAACATCCAGAGGCATTAAGTATGGGGAACATGGTAGATGCTCTTGTACAGCACCTTTTCAGCCTATCCATTGTGCAGATAGATTTTCATTGAGACACTCCCTGACACAATTATGATAGTGGGCTGGTGCACCATCTTGTTGAAAGTAAAACCTTTCGTCCCCATAAAAGTCTTGGATGGCAGGTAAAGTGGCAATTGCCAGAACTACAAACAAAAGAATGCTTATGTGGCAACTGTCATCAGACACCACTTGTGTGGTGATTGTCAGAACTACAAACTATTACACTACCAAAAATGAGATGTCTCCGCCAGTTAGTTTGCAAGTTATGGACTGTTAAACAGTGTATACACTTTTTGGACCACTCTGTAGAAGCCAATTTGAGAAGGATCTATCAGCAGAGGCTTATAGCTGATATAAGGCTGATGTGAAGCCTGGAACATGACACAGAGTGTTTGGTGCCTACAGTTTGTGTGTTTCAAGCTTTGAATTGAGTAAACAACTGCAGCTTCATGGTGAGAAGTCAGCGCAGTGAAGCATATCATAAAGGCATGCCCACTAATTTTCAAACATTGGTATAGATATGTGGATGACATCTGGGCAACAGTAAAGAGAAACAGGTGGATGATGCATTAAGACTACTTAATTTGCAGAATCCCACACTAAAATCTTCTATAGAAGAAGAGAAAAACAACAAAACCCATTGGAACTAATTAGGAAACACAACAAACTAAAATTGGTCATATAAGGAAAGAAACACACACAGAACATTTTATAAAATCAGATGGATATAACTCAAGAAAACACAAACATGCTGTTATCTATAGTTTAACTTATAGGCCAGTCAGTGTTCTGTTAAAGCAGATGGAATATACCAAACAGTACAACCATATAGTTCACATTGCAGAATACAATAGATTCAGTGATGAATTGGTCAAAAAGAAAATTGATGAATTCAAAAGACAACAGAGATGCAGACTTTTCCCAATCAGTATTAAAACTACATACAGAAAATTAACATACCACCCCAGAACTACACACCTTCAAAAAACATAACATTAATATAATTTTGAGTCGAACTAATACTCAATGCTTCACTTATTGCTAGTATTTACCTAGAACGCGTTTCATTAGGCTCTTCCTAATATCATCAGCTGTTGTCAACTCAGCTGATGATGTAAGGAAGATCCTAACGAAACGCATTCTAGGTAAATACTAGCAATAAGTGGAGCATTGAGTATTAGTTTGACTCAAAATTATATTAATTTTGTGCTTCATTGTATCATAGTCCTTACACAATGGAACATAACATTACTTTGACTCAACAGAACAAATTCAATATAGATCTTTTGAAATCACATAATATAAATTAGAAACCCACAGACAAAAATTCTGCAAATTCTGGTATATATACTGAATAAATTACAAAGGCAAAGCAGAAAGGAACTTGAACATTAGGCTTAAAGAGCATTTTAGCAACATCAAGAACAAAGAAATAGACAAATCGGCAGTAGCGTACCAATTTAGGAAGGACAATCGTAATATAGAACAAGAAATCCATTTATTTAAAAGTGTTCAGGGTCCAACTGCACTAACCACGTGGGAAATGATATAAGAAAATATGAAGGAAAACTCTTCAAGTCATCAGGACACCAACCGAGATGCCCCAATTGCCGTCAAGGAGTTCACTCAATTGAAATTCAGCAATCTTCATTAGCTAAGAAGATGCTAACAAAACACTTTCTAGATGAACACTAGCAATTTATGGAGCATGGCATACTAGTTTGACTCAAAATGATATAATTCTTTTATAAATATAATAAAATTATAGAATAATATATTTTGCAAGTGAAAGTATTTGCAACTATTTTGAAAGTGAGCAGCAATTTTATATAGCCAGCACAATCCTCTTGTTTGATCTCAGTGGTTTCTTCTGCATTGCTACCATACACGTTTGTAAATTGCACAAGAAATAGATTTCCCTCAAAATAGTTGTTGCATTTCTGTATGCCTAGTGGATCAGCTGCCATTGGTTGCTTTTACATACATAATTGTGCATAATATAAAGAAAAGTGTATTCCACCCTAAAATGTTTCTATTGAGATTTTGCTGGAAATACATATTTTGAAGTCCACTACTTTCCTCCCAAAGAACCAAAGTACACATCAATTAACTTAAAAGTTGATATTTTAACGATATTACATAAAAATTTTGAAGATAATCCTCTCTACCCCAAACTACTCTTTATGTAAAATCAGTTTTGTTATTTTCACAAATGGCTCTAAGGGTTTTGAATGAAATATTGTGTTTGACATATCAGCATGTTAAATAAGATTAGTATCTTCAATTTTCTGAATAAGCTATAAATTCACTTTATTTGATTCATGTAAGTATGTTAGTAGGAAACCACAAGATATAGAAGGCTGGCCTCTTGGCTCAGTTGGTAGAGCCTTCTATGCAAGTGGTCCTGAGTTCAATTCCCAGCTGGGAGATGGGAATTTTTCTCTATTCTGTATATTCTCTATCCTTCCCACAGCCTGGAAGTATGTATACGAATCTAATGAGTACAAAAACCCAATGATAAATGTATTCAAGTTAACACCATTGCCAATAGGCAATATATTTCAAAGGTAAAAAGACTGCTGATATGACCATTGCAGTTAAGGGTAGGGTATAAATGGACCATTTAAAAAATAAAAACAAAATAAAAAAACTTTCTTCAGGAAAGTGCTCATTAAAATGCACAATTTGAGTTAAATAATTTTTTCCTAGCATTATCTGTTTTTCTAAATATTCTGTGTAGAGCTTTACACCTATTCTAAAGGTGAGTGCATCAACTAATTGATGTATTGAAAGTTTGTGATTCTTTTCTTTTTTTCCTTCTTTTCTGTTGTGAGAGCTTGCTATGATGAATAAACATTTAGTTTTGATTCTGAATGTTTTATTTAACTAAGTGTACTTACTACTGAACTTAAAATTATTCATGGTTATATGTATGGAAAAATCATTTTTATATGAATTTATAACATATGTGTGTAAACCTGATATTGGTAGAAAAATTTATGTGAATGCATCTCATAATTTTTTTCCCCCAACCTTCTAAGTGACAGACATGCTCTAGTTCTCTGTTCATCATCCACTGACAGCTCTTGTACATATTTAAATAGAAGAAGTGTAGACATACAATGAAAAAGCAGTTTAAGGAACACAAGATACTGTAGACAAAAACTGTTGAGAAGTCACATATAAAAACCTTAAATATTTAAAAAAAAATTATTGAACAAAAGTGGAACACAAGTATATAATTTTTCAACATAGTCTCCCTGGCATTCAATACACTTACTCCAGTGAATAGGAAATGCACAGATTCCCCTAAAAAAATGCTTTTGGTTCTGTGTGCAGCCATTCGTACATCGCATGTGCACCTCTTATTCCCTTCCATTGCCACTTTGAGTGGTCCAAATATGGAATTACTCAGTGCAAAGTCTGGTGAGTATGGGGGATGTGGAAGAGTATTAAAGGTTGCAACTATTACACTGGCAAGAACTTTGCAAAACAAGCACATCATAAATGGTGAAATGTGCTGATTCTTGACTAATTTTTAGATTTGTGGTTATTTCTCCACCGTCACATGGCTATTTTTCATCACAATGACTTCAACTGCTGTAGAAAACTGGTGTCAAAATGGCAATGTGGCTGACTCAGCCACAGAACATCTGTCACAGAAGTCACACCATTTTTTAACTTTCTGCTTCACCCATACACTTTCTGCAGGAAAGTGTGATCGTATTGGACCTTCATTTGCCAATGGTTTTCAATAGGTTTCATCCTTCACTGCTCAGAAAAGATAAGACAGAATGCTGTTCTCCCTTGGTTAATGATACAAGCAGGACAGTCATTTTGAACTGATGTTGTGGCCACATTCAACTGTCTGCAGTATTCATCCACCTATTGGGCATTTCTTTCATCATTGGTGGTAACATTACTGTCTTCTAATAGAACAAAGTACCAAATGCCAATTTTTTATTACACTTAGGTTTCATTGATCTGCGTTGTACCTTTATCTTGAGAACTGCACCAGACCTATAGATAATTTTACAAACTTTTGCTATAGATGTTCTCTGGAAACATCCAGAAACTGTTGCTTGAAACTTCCAGTGATATACGAGGGTCACTATGAAAGTGTTGAGTTACAGGAAAATGGTTGATCCACTTAAACGGACTGCACCATGGATAGCCACATCTTTTGTAAGCAAAACGGTGCAGCAGTTGGTGTCCCTCTCCCTGCTCTCACAATTCGCAGTGCAAGGTTAATAACCGCTAGTTGTTTCCAGAATAGAGATGAAAAGAGAGTACTTTAGTGCAATGATTTTATGTGATTTTAAAAGTGGTTTAAATGAGTCCCCAAAGTTTTGCATACTGTAACAGGCTTTTGGAGACATTGCTCCTTTCCGTACAACAGTTTTTTAAGAGGTCAAACTTAATTAATGTACAAGACTAGGAGTGGTGTTCATCTGCAGTAATTACAGAGGAAATGCTGTGAAAAAAAGGTCCATGAAAACATGTAACATTTAAAGAAATTGAAGCAACAATGCCAATTGGATTGCGAACAGTTTTCAAAATATTACATGATTGTCTTCTCTTAAGGAAGGTGTCATCCTATTGGATGTTCCACAATTTAACTAATGCATGAAAGTGCACCTGTGTTGGATGTTGTGAAGAAATGCTGACCAGATTCAATTCCAGAAGCAATTCTCTTGACAGGTTTCTAACATTGTTGCTGGTGATGAAACCGATTTACCAGTTTGACCCAAAGACTAAGCATCAGGCGACTGTGTAGATCTTTTCAGATGATGATCTTCCAACCAAAGTTAATTTTTCACGCAGTATTAGGAAGAAAATGGTGTCCAGTTTCATTTGTAAATCTTATGAGGCTTGTAGAATAAGCAGTTTGTGCACACTGTTACTGGACTGTTTGCTAAAAGTTTTTGAGAAGCTTTATATATTATCCCCAAAGACAGTATTGCAAGGAGTACAATGCCTCTGCACATAGCCATTCAAAGTTCACCATTTCTATAGGTGAATCTGATGACTCATTCGTTCTACAGTCAGATTTGACTCCATGTAACTACTTTTTGTTCCCTGTAGTGAATGATCTTAGGCTTGGAAATAGGTTTCAAGCCCTGAAGAAGCAGTTGCAGTGTGAGAAAGTGAGTTTTCAGGCCTACATGCAAATGGATGGCAGGAATGTTTTCAAATGTGATTTCAGAAAGTGAGAAAGTTCATACAATATGGTGTAAATACTTTGAAAAATTTCATTGGTCGGAGGAATTTTATCGAATGTAGTTTCTGTCTAGAAACTTTTGTAGTGATGCTTATAGAATATGATCAGCAAAAATAATAAAAAGATATCAAGTGCTACACATTTTGAGAAATGATGGGCTATAACCAATTAAAGGCATACCTGTACTCAAAATGGATGTTAATGTGGTCTGTTGAGTATTTTTTCTGAAGAGAGATTCATTCACATCTCACCCAAGGCCACAGTAGGTGAGTAATACTGCAATGGTTTGTCTTGCACTCTACAGTATGGAAAAGAAAAGATATCACATGTGGAACTCAGAACAATATTTCTTCCAGAATTCTAAACAGAATATGCTTCGAAAATCACCCACTTTGCTGAGAATTTATTTCCTTGACTCAGTAGATTATGTGGAATTGGGTGACAAAGTGAAATTAATATCTAATTTTTGTATGAATATGAGCATTTTATTTGCAACATAATAGCTGATGTTTATCAAAGTTAAAAGTGATAACAAAAATGCATCTAATATTATCTACATTTGAGTTTAAAACACATTTCAAAGTTGCACTAGGAAATATTCGTTCAGTATGTTGAGGGTGAACATTTATTTTTTTATATATACATGATTCCAACCTTGCAAAATGCATATGAATATGCCTGTGCAGCACAGATATCAGATATAAGAGCTGTCCCAAAAGTATCTGACCTGGCGTATAGATGGGAGTTGTTTCAAACAAATAACTGTGGTAGAAAGTACCATCCTTATAAAGCTTGAGTTTGAAGTTAGACAGTGTTATCTTTAGTATTTGTTTGGTACCCATTGATAATAACGAATGCTCTCAGCAAATTCGTAAGCAGAGATAAAACTTGTTATTGTTAAGTGATACAATACTTTGATTTGCAAGATCTTAGTCCAACTAATATTAAGGCTGGGCTAGATTCTACTCTGTGAAAGTCTGCTCCTTACTTTATACAGTAAAATATTGAGTATGAGTGTTTAAGTGAGGCATTACAAGCTACCAAGACAAACATTGCAATGGTCAACCAAATGAGATGACTGTGCCAGAAATTGTGGAGAAAATCAACAAAAGGTATTGGGTGGTCATCAGCTGAAAGTGTGCAAGCTATCAGACATTGTAGGTATTTCAAAATGTGCTGTACGTTGCATACTGACTGAAGATTTGGACGTGAGAAAGCTGTGTGTAAGATGGGTATCGCGTTTACTCAGAATGGAACAAAAACATTATTGTGAGGATGTCTCAGTCAACTGTTTGGCAACGTTTTGCTGCAGTAAAGCCAAGCTTTTGTGTCAATTCGTAACCATGGATGTAATATAGGTTCATCACCTCTCATATTAGCCAAACCAACACTCAAAACAGTGGAGATTAGACTCCAATGAAGGCAAAGACAATTCCATATGCAGGGAAGGTCATGGTGTCAGTTTTTTGGAATCTGTCGGGAATTTTCATTCATTACCTCCAAAATGAAAAAGCAACCAGCAGCATGTATTAAGTAAACTTACTGCAGCATTTGAATGATGAAATCAAGCAACAGCTACATTTATTGAAAATGAAAGTTCTGTCTCACCAAGAGAATGCACCATTTCACGCATCCTTTATTGCCATAGCCGAAATCAATGAGTTATAGTTTAAATTGCTTCCTCATGTATCTATTTACCAGAATTATCCCCCTCTGATTATTTTCTGTGAAAAACTTGAAATAGTGGCTTAGTAGCTAAAGACTCCCAGCAATTAAGGGGTGGAGTCTACAGCTGATGGCTTTTCTGAGGAACTTGGCAATCCTGATTATAACCAGATTATCGAAGCTATGGAACATAACTGGGAAAAGTGTATAGAGCTGAAAGGAGACTATTTAAAGAAATAATTTTTTTGCAACATATTTTTTGTTGTCAGGTACTTTTGGGACAGCCCTCACATGTTCATTACAGATATTGTATGTATTAGAAGTCATTTTAAGATCTTCCACTTGCGTGACAATGATTCAAAATTTAAGGAACAAAAAATATTTTTACACATTTGAAGCAAAGTGTACATCTTCCTTCTAGTCCATTTAACAAATGGAATCTCACCTGAGATTCTCCGCAGTAAAACATTTCTTTATCATACTTTTCAAGTCAAAGCCAACTTGTTATTTAAGCTTGCTGCAGCTTCCTTCCATCTCTGCAACACTTAACACAATTAACACGGGTTAAGGACAAGAATGAATTATATGCTATGCAAAGCATAGATGGAGATTGCAGTCTATTTCAGTTTTTTCACATAAGGATGTAATGTGTAGATTCTGTAAAAACATATATCTAAGGACCACTGATTCATTTAATGGGCCTCTTAAATTATAATATTTAATGAAAATTAGTTATCTATATTAAAATGTTTTGTATATATCAATATGAAATTTGCTTATAGCAAAGCATTGCATTGCACCTCTGAAACATTAACAGTTAATTACAGAAATAATCTTTAGATAATGGTTAAAGTTTAAGTTAATCCATAACTATGAAAGCTACATTACACAAATGATGAGTTTTAAATTCACAGACTTATTTTATCTCAAACTTATGTCATTTCTCTTCCTGGATGGCATTTTTGGAAAAGCAATTGAACCTTTTACAAACACAGGTAAAAGGAGTGCAAGAGAGTACAGCAATGTAGTATATGCAAACAATCAAAGGAAATGAAACATCACTTAAATATAAAAAACTGCAAGAAGAATGTCTCACACAGCAACCCCATTAATGGAATTTTCCATAGATAACCAGTATCATGAATGGTTAAGAATATTTGCTAAAATATGTTTAAGTCACTTACAAAAGCTCTGATAGCATAAAAAAAGTATTTACTGTCCACCCAGCACAAGGCAAGGCAGAGGAACATGTTATCACTTTTCTGCCGCATAATGTTTATGCTCATCTTCCGGACATGATAAGGATGCTAGGCTCATCACATACACAGTGTTGTCACATAGCTCATCCATGTATAATACTTATCACTGCATTTACTGCAAAGAGCATTAGATTTGAAAGTATGGGTGACTCATATGCACTCTAATACTCTCATTTTATAGTAAACAGATCCACCACCAGTACAGATTAATGGTTCAAGCCCCTCTCCCTCTTCAGGTCCTGCTTGCCTTCTTGTGGTGGATAGACAGTAGTTGTTTAAAGCTCTTTTCCCTCTCTCTGTCGTGCAGGTCGCCTTCTCCAACATAATACTATTGCAGCATTTACTTCTCATAACTGCAATCCTTGACTATCAGAAAACAGTGTTTTCTTCAATTTTAATGCTTACTCTGCATTTAATTTAAATTTCATAGAAATCTAACTTCATAAACAAAAATTTCACCAAGTTTGGTAATGTTTATAGTAACATATTGTAATTTGTGAAATTTGACAGAGTTGAATAAGCATATTTCATACTGAATGTTCCTAGTTGATATTTTAATTTTAACAATATATAATTAAAAATTAGTTGAACATTACTAACTTAAACATTGTTTAGCCATTTAGTAGAGCAGTCAATAATAAAAACATAAACTGTGTGTAGACAATCTCGGCTATGACACTAAACTTTTCAGTTTTGATTCAGTTTTTTGGTCTTTCATTGTTTATCCGTATTCTAAAGCGAACACAATACCACTTCTGCAATCTACCATAAAATTCTGTAAATAAAGTTGATAACACTTCTGTACTGCAAGTAAATTTTTACAGCAATTTTATATGAAAAGTTTATTGTATTGATCCATGTGTGAGATAGATTAAGCTTTAATCAGAGCATGTATGTTACAATTGTGGTATCAGTACAATTGATATTCTCATGGCAACTTCGAAAAAATAGTTGCTAATTTTGTCTGACTAATATTTTTTAACTTTTAGAAATATTATTGCTATTGAGACGCATAATGTATTATAAAGGAAGTGTATCTACTTGTGTGTACAATGCTTATCTATGTTATTAAATAGAAGCAGTGCTTTCTTTAATGTGTAAATACTTAACCAAGCATAGCATTGACAACACTGCGAGGTTGTTGTCACATTGACAGGTGGAAGATCTGGCAGTTGGCGTGGACGGTAATGATGTAGCACTTGCACTGTCGGAGGGGCCCCCCACACCGCTTTATCACAGAGGCACAGAGGAGCACCCAGTAAGACAATTATCCCATTCCTTAATTCCCAACCTGAAATCATTTGCATGCCAAATTTTAGTTGACTTGATAGTTTGAGCTTATATTGAGGTATTCTGTGTTATGTGTTTGTCAGCGCATATGCATGTGCACATCAGAAAAAGAAAATATGTATTAATATATGTATTCTATAAGGAAATGATTTACTCTGATAGGCTCATAAATAATGGCATACAATCAAAAACAAGTATCGATCATGCCACAATGTGCTTAATTTGTCATTCTGTTAGTGATAGCTAAATTAAATTGACTCAGGACAAATTATGCACATTTGCATGTTCTGGTTTTTCACAAAACAGATGTTGCACAGACATTTTTAGCATTTGTTTGCTTCCAAGCACTATACATAGATTCCTTTTATAATGTGATTTAACTCCTTCAGAGAGCTCTCTTGTTCAGAGAACTCAGTTGTTTGCTTACATGCTGTAGAGATGACCTGGCATGTAGTCATAAGAGTTTGGTTTTCTTAACAATATGCTTAACATTCAGCATGAATGTTAAGCATAGCTAACTAGTAAACAAATTTGTCAAGAAATTCTAGCAGTAAGTACCTCATATTGATCAGATGTGACGAATGGTAATGACAGTGTTGAAACTAATGTAACAACTTAGGCTTTCATGGTCGGCGTCAATTCAGTAAGATGTAGAGGTTTCCGGACTTACTGGCCGTGGTCTAGTAGGAAAATAAAAAGTGGGCTTCATGCTCCAATAGAGCAATGAAACGCACAGTCACAGAAACCACAGAGTACAGCCTACCTACCATACATAAGTAAAGTCACAGACAGAATCAGCAAACTTTTAGGACAGTTTAACATAAGAACCGACTTTAAGTCCACTAAGAAGCTAAAAGAGCATCTTCGATCAGTCAAGGACAGATGGGACCCCCTCGCCACAAAAGGGATCTACCGTATTCCCTGCAGCTGTGGCATTGGCACTACTAAACGTAGCATATGCACCTGTATTAAGGAACACGTAAGCAACTGCTAATTGGGACATACTGAAAAGACTGCTGTTGCTGAACACGTCCTTCTGATGGGACATGATATCATTCCATAAAACATTCTCGACAACACAGTCCAGCATCACACCAAACTTTATCGGGAGATCATCAAACACAAACATAATTTTAACAGTAAGGAGGAAGCAGCACATTTGCACAAATTCTGGTTTCCTGTGTTACAAAACACTAGGACAAAACCGTTCACACGAGCCGGACGAACCGAGACATATGCCTAGAAGCTGTCTTGAGACTTGCAGACATGCAGCCAAATGGAGAGAAGTAGGGGGTCTCTCTACCACGTATATATAATTGGTGTATTATGCCGGAGTCACTGTAGTTTGCCATGAGTCCTCTGAGGATGTGTGATGCACATACGAGCGAAATGTCAGGAACTTCATTTATCCTACTAGATACAACCAGTAAGCCTGGAAACATCTACATCTTACTGGAGTGTTGAAATTACTTATCTGTCCGGTTAAATTGTGCTGAAATTGATAATGAGGGCTTAGCAGATCTGGAGATGAACATGTGGATGAAAAAAATAAGAAACTTCCAATTCTGATTTATTTACTGAAAACCAGAGGAGGAAACAGATTTGTTCTAATCAAATAAACATATAGAAAGCCACAGAGCTTGTGAGCAATAATCAATTCAAACAGCCTTCATTTGACATCCCAAAGATGTGATGTCTTATGTGGATGTGTGTATATGTTCTAGGATCACGGTTTTGTGAATCTTAGAATATGTACACAATGCACACAACTAACAATGATTAATGAAACTAGAATGTGTTTTCAGTTGAAAGTTAAGTGTGTATATGTATCCTTATACTCTGGTAACGATGGAATAACAGAAATTATCAAAGTTTTTAAAATATCTTTTATAATGTTAAAAAATTTTTAAGTTTAAAATATCAGTTATAAAGAAAGATGACAAAGGACTATGAAATTGTTATAATTATGATATAATTAGTGCTCCAGGATATGCCGTAAATTTGATGACAAATTATCTAAAATTTGAAAACCTATACAAGAAGCAAAGGTATAAGTATTGCTAAACAATTTGGCATCTGGAGTTTTCAAATAGCAAACTAAGGAGCAAGTCACTTACTTTTTTGTGATGCTTCCAATCCACATCATACCCTGGCTCTTGGTTCCGCTGCAGCAGTAGGTAGGTAAATTCATTGTGTGCAGAAAAATGAACCCCTGAAACTGCGACATACATATATCACATCAGTTATATATCACTGCAGTCTTCTAAAATCTTTATGCCCGACATTTTACCATCACTATCACAAACAATAAACAGGCACTCGTATAAAAAGTTTCTCTTCACTTCTAAATGAAAACTTCTATAAAATAAACACATGCTAGTTTCGGTATTTGCAATAAGTTACTGAGTATCCTCATTGACAGGGCGGGTTAACTAATGACTTGTTTCTGGTGCTTAATGAGGGTGAGAGGTGTGAGGTCCAAGACAGTATTTCCAACCCTTGCTAGTATAGGCTCGTCCTCTAGTTCCAAAGAATCTTTCACATGCCAGATTGTTTGGCAATAACTATATATAGCAAACTAGAAGTTCAAAAGAAAAGAAAATGTCCATGTGTTTTAACAAAAGTTGTGGTTTTAATATTTAAAAAAGTTGTGGTGTTTGTGTTTATATTGATTCTAACAGCTTTCTTAGATATAAGGTTCATTAGAAGCCAGTTTAATAGTGTACTTACGTATTATGCATGCTAGATTTTCTTGTTACCAACTGTAATTGTATTGTAATGCAGAGGAGTTCCTGTTTGACATATGAAAATACTCTCCCACTTATGTAAAGGCCAATGCTATGCAACAGTAAGCATTAGTGAGCTTTTGTTGCTTTATAGTAATCTTTAAGTTGCCTGCTTCTCTCCACACTGAACATTATCTGAGAGAGGGTTTGGAAGTGCATAATATAGATGAATACAGTGTAATTATGTCATGTTCTAGAATGACAAATTCCAAACTTGGCAAGTCTACATGGAACATCTGAGAAACGTCAAAAAGGGAACAGCATGCTTAAAATTTAACTTTCCTGAAAGATGTTTATTCTTCACAATCTTTAAATCTACAGGTGATTTACACTGTCTTAAATGAGGTGCAATACATCATAAGAAAAGTTTGGTTCTGGAAATAATGTGACACATGCTGCAGCCAACACTGCCATTGTAGAACTGCATGACTAGATAAAACATTTTATTTGTGCTCTAGTTGATATAAACCTTATTTTAAGATATTACAAATGCTTCACGATATTAAATATTAATGCCTTTCATGAAATAGCAAGTGAGTTTGAACCCAATACATAAGATTAAGCTGATCATTGAATGCTTTATTGTAGAAAAGCTGCATTATAAAATAAACGCTGCATTAATTATAAAAAGTTTTCATGGTATGCATGATGGAATGTTAACAGTCACAAAGTTATTTTCGAAGCTTTCAAATTCCTCTTAATTTGTTGTTTTGTTGGGCTGTAAATACTTTAAAAACATTGTTGCCTTCAAAATATGAATTTGCACATTTGTATAAAATAAGCAAGCAATAGAGCTTAGGAACCCATGTAACAAAATCTCAGTATTTACTGTCATTTAAGGTATACATATTGTATATAGCATAGAATTTTTTGGAGTGTCATCTCCCACCACCCTGCATTGGTTTTATTCTTGGAAGGAGGAGCAGGTATATCTTGTCCCAACCAATGCTGACCTCTTTAACACAACTGATGTGATATTGAGGTAGGAAACAATAAACTTAAGCTTATTTTAGGATCATTACAAAATGAAACTGTTCCACAAAATGTGTTTAATTACACAGTTCCAGAATAACAATCCTCAAGCTTTGCAATCATTAAGAGTGTTTTATTACTAGTTCCAAAAGCTGACAGTAGAGAGCATGCTGCATTACAGTATAACAATTACAATTGTGTATATGATGTGAGACTTTGAAACTCTCTTCTTTCGTGTTCCATTAGAGGGCAATTTCTAAAGAATATTCTGACTAATCAGATTTAATGATATTGAATTTTTAACACTATACCTATAATACACATGCAAAAGACAATTAGCCAATATGCTGTTTTGGAATATAATCAGCATCATGGAAATTGATGCATGATGATTACTTCATTGAGGAATATGATGATAAACATTAAGTCCTTTAATGTGAGTTAAGTGAAAAATAATTTTACAGAGTATAGAGATGTATTATTAAAAGTACATAATAAAATTGCATGTGCACGTTGCAATGGAGTGGAACATCACCTTTCATCACTAGAATAAAGAATCATGATGCAAAAGAACCCATATCAAACAATTAGTGTAACAGTAAGCTAAGAGTACCTTACTGTCACGATTATGCTTAAATAGATTGACATACTTGACTGTTATATTGAAATGGTTATCTGTAACATTATTATTATTTTGGAGTTGAAACAGAATTGCTACTAAGAATAAACATTTTTCCTACTTGTTTGATGAATTTAAAAAAATACAGTTTGTTTTGTTTTATTCATGCTAGGTTTTCACATTCATCTATTTTATTATATTTCTTTGTAAATTCCATTAACAGTAAATTCTTATGCACACTAGTAGATACAGTGCAAACTATTTGCATAAAATCTTAAAAGATACTGGTATTGAAAACCCTTATAATTTACTTTAATATACAGCACCTGTATCCTCTGCTTCTATCCACCAGGCTGTCACAAGTAGTCATGACACTGTCTTTTTGTGGTCACTTAGGCAAGGTTTGCTTGACTGGATCCCTACTTGTTCCATCAAGTAATTTTACAGTTAATTTCCAACAACTCACAGCCCCTGTATCCTCTGCTTCTATCCCCCATGCTGTCACAAGTAGTCATGACACTGTCTTTTTGTGGTCACTTAGGCAAGGTTTGCTTGACTGGATCCCTACTTTTTCCATCAAGTAATTTTACAGTTAATTCCCAACCAGGCTGTCACAAGTAGTCATGACACTGTCTTTTTGTGGTCACTTAGGCAAGGTTTGCTTGACTGGATCCCTACTTGTTCCATCAAGTAATTTTACAGTTAATTCCCAACAACTCACAGCCCCTGTATCCTCTGCTTCTATCCACCAGGCTGTCACAAGTAGTCATGACACTGTCTTTTTGTGGTCACTTAGGCAAGGTTTGCTTGACTGGATCCCTACTTGTTCCATCAAGTAATTTTACAGTTAATTTCCAACAACTCACAGCCCCTGTATCCTCTGCTTCTATCCACCAGGCTGTCACAAGTAGTCATGACACTGTCTTTTTGTGGTCACTTAGGCAAGGTTTGCTTGACTGGATCCCTACTTGTTCCATCAAGTAATTTTACAGTTAATTCCCAACAACTCACAGCCCCTGTATCCTCTGCTTCTATCCACCAGGCTGTCACAAGTAGTCATGACACTGTCTTTTTGTGGTCACTTAGGCAAGGTTTGCTTGACTGGATCCCTACTTGTTCCATCAAGTAATTTTACAGTTAATTCCCAACAACTCACAGCCCCTGTATCCTCTGCTTCTATCCCCCATGCTGTCACAAGTAGTCATGACACTGTCTTTTTGTGGTCACTTAGGCAAGGTTTGCTTGACTGGATCCCTACTTTTTCCATCAAGTAATTTTACAGTTAATTTCCAACAACTTCATGAAATCCCATCTGCAGGGCATGGATGAGACCAAATACTTAGTGAAATTTTCACAAGATGATACTTCTTCCCAAGCATCCTGTATTTGGTACCACAAAACCTCTTTTGTCTTTTGTTGTCTTGCAGGTCAATTTAACTCCACAACTTTCTTCACTTCTGCCCACATTGTCAATAGGATTCAAATCTGGAGGGCAAAGAGGCCAATTAATCGCTTCGATATCTTGCCTTTGCAAGAACCACTTTGAAACCTGCAGACTTGTGTGGACAGGGTGATTATCTTGCTGGAACTCGATCATTTCATCAGGATATATAGTCCTTACAGAAGGAACCATGATGTTTTCCAGGATATCTTTATACTGCTGGCTATTTAATGTGCCATCAAACTGCCACAACACACCTACACCATTTTGTAACATCCAGCCCAACACAACACAGATATGTGGCTGGCCCCGTAGCTCAGTCGGTAGAGCACACCTGCCTGCCGTGCTAGGAGTCCCGGGTTCGATTCCCGGCGGTGGGGGTGGGGAGTTTTCTCCGACCAAGATAATTTCCCATCTTCCCTAGAGTCTGGAAGTATGAATGAGAGTGTGAATGTGTACGTGATCTAATGATTAAAAAAAAAAAAAAGATAACGAGTTAACGCCTTCAGTATGTTCCAAAAGGAGAACGGCCGCCGATATGACCATAGCAGTTAAGGGGAAAAAAAAAACACAGATATGTATCCTTGGCAATCCATTTGTACCACATTTGCATCGTAACATTTTCCTCTATGGCAATAGAAGTTTTTTACCTGCATTTGTAGATGAAAATGTCTGTGAATATAACCCTGTTGCAGTTATGGTTAACATTTTCTTGTGCAAATGCAAAGTGATACAATCTGTGGTCTGTGAGGTGTTGCTTCTTAGCTGCTGATTGAGCAAAGAGCACTGGCATCCACGATGCAAGACTTTGTGGATCGACCCAGGGAAATTAGAATTATTTCTAACTGCAGACACATGCTGGAAGGAATTGCTATTTGCCTCTTCTAGCAGTGTAGTGTCATGCTGGGGAGTGGACAAACGTTTTCAACCTGAACCAGGTCGATTACAAACAATCCCATCCCTGGATAATTGCACCCACCTCGTTACTGTAGATATAGATACTTCAGGACCTCTTGCAGTGTGAAACACAGAGTAACCAGCAACATTCACTAGCATAAGGAGGGAGCTCCTTGTAGGTTCATCTTTATGTATGCACTCAGCCATAGCTTAAATCAGTATGATTGCCAGCATATCATGCAGAACTCCAAAGCTATGGGGTGCGAGATGCTATGTGCCAGCACCATTCATAACAGATGAATGTTTACACAACCAGTATTAGGGCAATTTTCTAGTAACATTGCATTTATTTTGAAAATGACAAGAATATATTAATTGCGTAATACATATGTTTAAAGTATTATTATTTGTAATCTACAAGAAAAACATAAGGTAATGCTATTAAAGTAACAATAATAAAAAGAAACATGCACATCAAGGGTTCAAACTTATGTTGGTCCACTTACAAAACTCATATGTTTTAACACTCAGCTACCATGCAACATTCAAGGCATCTCCCCACCCGTCGCATAGCTTTGAAATGAAGCCAGACTGATATTAAAGCATATATTGTGAACGTAGCATCATCAGATGCTTTCGATGTTTTCCAAATTGAACTCTCTTTCTGGTAACTTCTCATTTATTTTATCTAAGGGTGTACAATGATGATACAGTTGAGTACTGTTTTCTAAAACATAGCAGTAACCACTTATTAATGGACACCATATAAGTAACCGTTGTATCACCGAGATAGAAGGAAGTATAGACAGAAAAAAGAAATTAATGATCCCCTAGGTCTCAAATATATAAAACCATTGAGGTGGAGGAAACAGGAGTTGAGTCAAGAAAGATAGCACAAAAGGTTAAAGATGGAATCTAGTATTTGGAAATCAAGGAATACCATTAATTCACTAATTCACTAATTCCCAAGCTGGCTAGTGCTAAACTCCCTTTAGTTCATCACATTACCAACAGGTAATGGTCAATTCCTTTGAGTCTTCAAATTTCATAAGGAATTTGTCTCCTTTCTTTTATTATCTTGGACCTATCTCTGTCCTTTAAATTATCATATGACAATTAACAGATGCATTATAGAAAGGGGAGGGATTTCATGCTAGGCTTTTGTTCACATTGATTTCTTCTAGCCTTGAAATGTCAGAAGGATTTGATAATTCTTCTTGTAGTTAATAACAAAAGGCTTTCCTCAGCCAATTCTTGTTATACTGCCCTGCAGAATATAACTTTTGTTGCCAGTTTGCGATCTGAAAGGTGATGTTAACTAATTTCAGTATGCTAAATTGAATGGTGCTATCCATTTTTCTCTGTTACCTAAGTTTTCACAAATCATTAAATAATTTTTTGAAAATTGTGCTTTTGATGTTGAAAAACAAACATGCATTATAAAATGAATACAGAATATACAACACATCTGAGTAATAAATACATACAGATATCTACATACCTGCAATAAGATATGAAGTTACTTTTTCCTTGGTCAGAAAGATGTGTGCATTGATGTACATTAATGTCGTGGTTGAGGAACATCCCTTTTCAAGCACCAACCGTGGTCCACTAACATCACAGTCTTCCACTGACTTTCATATCTCTTCTCCATCTTAATTTCTTGATGAAATCTTTAACCTTGTTGATCTTGGAGGGAACCCCAATTATCAGGAAAATAGTCTAGATGAGAGTAGAAGAAGTGAAGCTTTAAATGCATGTTACAGCCAAAAGCTCATAGCTTTGTATCACAGATCTTTTATATTTCCAAGGAACTTATTGACTACCTCTTTGAAAGCATATCATGCTTGCAGTTTTATATCGTCCATGGTGTCCAAAAATGCATTATCCGTCATTAGCTGTTGTACCCAGGTCTATCAAATATATCCTCTTTTATCTTAGTTTTGAACATCACAGAAAACCTATCGCTGGTATTTCAAACACAAACCATTCTTGTGAAGTGCTTGCATGAACTGTTTCATAATATCTAATTTCATATGCAAAGGAGGCATTATTAGGAGGTGTACCCAGAAAGTAAGTACCGATGACCGATAACGAAAACAAAAACATCACTAAGTAAGAAATATTTATTGGAATAATTACATAGACTCACTGGCTACTTTTCAACACAGTCACCAACATTGTTGAGGTATTTATCGTAATGGTGCACCATTAATTGTATGCCCAAGTTATAGGATTCTGCTGCCAATGACCGCAGCCACGAAGTCACTTCATTCTGCACCTCAGCGTCACTGTGAAAATGTTTTCCAGCCAGAAAACGCTTCATAAGATGGAAGAAATTAAAGTCACTTGGGGCGAGGTCGGGGCTGTAAGGTGGATGTTCAAAGACCTCCCAACTAAACTTACTCAACACTTTTCATGTGGCGTTGGCTGTATGGTGTCTTGCATTGTCATGCACAAGCATTATGCCTCTTGTCAACATTCCACGTCTCTTGTTCTGGATTGTCCACCTCAGTTTATGCAACATCTGGCAATATCGATCAGCATTTACGATCTCCCTTTGCATAAAAAATTCACACAAGAGGATGCCACGTCGATCTCAGAAGTCAGTGTACATGATTTTTTTGACAGATTGTGTGCTTGAATTTGTCTTCACAGGTGAACCACTATGCTGCAAATGCATTGATTGTTTTGTCTGTGTTGTGGCATGCGCCCACATAATGTCCTGTCCATACATGTGACACAATTGAGGATGGATCTCTGCTGGAGATAGCTTTTGAGCATGCAAAAATTGGATGACTGCATGAACCTCGCATTTGGCGGGAGACAATATTAGACCATCCATTTTTTTTCCTAGCACAGAGCAGTAACCACTGTCGTCACAAAACTGAAACTTTACTACAGTGTTACCATATACTTTCTCTCCTCCTGCACATGCACATTCCTATCGAGCTGGGGGTGCCATCTCTGGATGCGATCGGGACTTACTTTCTGGATGCACCTCGTATTTTCTTTGGATCAGCAAAATTGGCACGAATGTAATTTTTTTCTGTGAGTGTTAACTTTTTCTCATAGGTCATTCTCTCCCTGTCCAGTATTTAACCCTGTTTCTACTTACCATTCTTATAAAAAGTATGAGTGTTTTGTATATCTTCCTTGCTACCCTAGTAAGATACTGAATACCTATAAGTCTCCAGACAACAGCCATTTATATTCTTTGTAATTCTTTATGAAATGGTTTTAAGAGTCTTATATGATTCTTTTACAAACACAGAGTACATTAGTATTACAGGAAATTCACTTCTATTGTACAATAGAACAGCTTTTTAGACTTCTTTTCGAAGCCTCAATAAATAAATGCCACTAGGTACTATCTTATGTTGGTCTTCCTAGTTGAATTAAACCTGATGCTTCATAACAATAAACAAGTTGTTCTTCCATCTTAATGATAAATTCTTTGTCTCTATTCCTATACTAAGAAAAAGTGGTATCTGGAGCCTGTATGTTCTCTTTCAGCTTTGATCCAAGTAATTCGCTCTTATCTTTGGTTATTTCTAAGTCTCTTACTAAGTTCAGCTCTTCTTGACTAAAATGCTGTGACTTGCTTTCATGTGTGCTGAGAAATCCTCATATGTATTGAAATTTTCTGTTCACCCAGAGACCGAACTCTCAGTGTTCTTCTAGCTGAACTGGTGGAATAGAAATAGGGGCATCTACTCCGTGTGGCACAGGTCTTATAGCTGAAGCAAGCCCATTTAGACATTTAATGTTTATTTTTATTTGTCTTATTATACTGATATTTTACACATCCAGAGTAGCAATCATTATAGCAAATTCTTTGTTTTATTTCCACACCGTACCCTGTATCATAGGAATCCCAAACTTCATTGATTTGCATTTTCCATTGTACCACTGCCTTAGCCCTTCACTACATGTTTTACAAACAGTATGCAGAGCCCATATTTGACTTTGATGTTCTAACTTAACTTTAAAATATGCAAAATACACTTTCTTCAAAAATGATGTAATCTTAGTTTTCTCTCTCCACAATTACAGCCACATATGCAGCAGAAGTTATTTGGATTGTTTATATATTTTCTTCTAGAAGAGGTGGAAGCCATTGTGAACAGCATTTCTAAAAATACAAAATAATAATGATGAATCTTTTTCGGAAACTTTGTTACTAATCACACAAGTTATTGAAAGCAACTAAAGTTCTTAGATGTTAAGATACATAAGCTCCTGAAGGGTGAGTGTCCATAGCTGTTTATCATATAATAGTTGACAGATATACTGTATTGCATTAGTCATGAGTTTCGTTGCTTAGAACCATAAGGGATAGAGGATAGGAAAGCACACACACACACACACATATATATATATATATGACCTGAAGATGCATAATGTATGTTATTATCCATCTTTTACTGTGAAAGAAGATATATAATCACAATTTTATAGTGTCCTGTATAAAAATATTAATTCCATAAAAAAGGGTATGTGTTGTGTGAAAACTGTTATTTTCTAAATCAGCATGTTTGCTTTCATATAAGTGTGTTTTCATCAAACTGGAAAAGCGTCGCAGGACACTCTTATTAATCGTCCAAGATATTAATGCTCTATCATGTTAGAAATTTACCTTGGTTCCAATACTGATAATGACATTCTATATGAGTTTGTAGTATCATGTTTAGCAAAACTGTATAGAAAGAAAGAAAGAAGAAAGAGAAAAGTAAATGATGAGCAGAAGGACCATTACATTCAAGTAGTAATGCTCCAAGTTACAAATAAAAATAATACATGGACCTCTTACCGTTCCCAAATTCAGTTTAGCATTTATATACAAAATCTTCAAAAATAAAACTGATTTAATAAACACAAATTAATAAGAACCAAATTAACAACATCTTAGCTGATACATGGCATGTGTGAAAGAACATTTATCATATATTTAATTATTACACCATATTACTCTACCATTGTACTATAATTAGCTCAGTTAGAAAAGCAAAACAAACTGTTACTGAATTGATTTGGAAATTGATTTGAAACCAATGTCAGCATAATGTCATAGCTGGTGCAGTTCCTGTTCAAGTATAGTGACAGTAAATAAGAATAAGAATAAATGCTTTTTTCCCCATTGAAAAATATTAATTAGTGTTTGTCATCAACTTAGTATTGGGTAATGCTTATTCTATGTAATCATAAATCCATCATCTTGAAGTTTCAGATTATTAAGTATGATGTAAATATCAAAGCAATTTGAAAGCACATAAATAAATGGAAGTATATCCTGTAATGAAAACCCTCTTAATAATTGTAGTTTTATTGTGAAATGATTGATTTAAAGAACATGTTACATTTGATACCCATGTAAAAGGTTTCGTTTTAATTTAAACATGGCATCAATGCACTTGAAACAGGAGATGATAGCACCAGCAGGCATGATGATAGGTGAGACTGCCATATCAAACACTGTGTCAGCTTCAGAGGTGGCAGAAAAAGATGAGTCGTCAGCAGTACAAGATGGTAATAGAGATGTAATGGATGCTAAGTAAGTACAAATTTTGACTACCAGTATGTGTATAGAATGTATGTATTTTATTGCCAGAACTATCTTTATTGTTTTAAGTTATAGAGGTAAAATTTAAACAAAACGTGTCATGCTAAGAAGCAAAATATGTAAAATATTTATTAAACACATGTGTAGTGGAGTTTAAAGTATCATTATTTGCGTAACAAGAAAGAGGAAAGTTCTTTTCGTACATGTTGATACCTAGTCTAGCCATAAGTATTGTTACAACTTGAGAAGTGAAAAATACAAATACCATACAAAATAGTACAAAAGTGAATCGAGAATATATTGACACATTGCTTCACTCACACTGTTTATTCACAGGACATGTTTCAAGAGCTCTTGCTCCTATCCTCAGCTGATACTCGACTAGTGCAAGTTGTAGTGGTTTCTTCCTTCTCCGTATTGTCAATAGATGGCGTGATGTACTTGTCAAAGATGTCCGGTGGTGGAGTTTCAAAATTCATGACTCTATGACGATTTTTGTTAATGAAGATTTTTTCCCATACGGAAAGGTCTATGGGGTGATTAACGTATTTTATTAGAGATGTTTCCAAATTGATGTCATGTCTAGTATTCAAAAAATGAAAAGCTACTGCTGATTTTTCTGTTTCACCATTTTTAATGTTTCTCATATGTTCTTTAGTTCAACAGAAACATTATTATGAGAAACAACATTATTAACATTATTATGAGAAACAACATTATGAGAAACATTAAAAATGGTGAAACAGAAAAATCAGCAGTGGCTTTTCATTTTTTGAATACTAGACATGACATCAATTTGGAAACATCTCTAATAAAATACGTTAATCACCCCATAGACCTTTCCGTATGGGAAAAAATCTTCATTAGCAAAAATCGTCATAGAGTCATGAATTTTGAAACTCCACCACCGGACATCTTTGACAAGTACATCACGCCATCTATTGACAATACGGAGAAGGAAGAAACCACTACAACTTGCACTAGTCGAGTATCAGCTGAGGATAGGAGCAAGAGCTCTTGAAACATGTCCTGTGAAAAAACAGTGTGAGTGAAGCAATGTGTCAATATATTCTCGATTCACTTTTGTATTAATTTGTGCTTCACTGTCCCTACGCTTCTTTCAAGTTTATACTTTGACCATATAAAATATTTTAATTGGCTTTGAGTAAGTTGTACCTACAGACATTCATTACACACACGACCAATCACTTATCGAAATGGCCACCTTTTGCATGGATACAGGCCTGAGTCTTTGTGGCCATTCATCTATGGCGGAACTGACGACATCCAGGGGGAAATTTGCCACTGCTACAACAAGGAACGCTGTAAACTTCCAATGGTTGGATGTCTCCTCTTGCAGGTGATGCCCTCAAGCAGTTACCACAGTTGGTAGTCCAATGGATTCAGGTCCGGACTGCTACTGGGCCAGTCTTCAAGCGAAATGAAGTCAGGGACATGACACTGAAGCCATGCTTATGTTGACCTGGCCTTGTGGGCAGGAGCAGAATCCTGCTGGAAAGTCCATGATTGGTTTTGACACTATGTGCTACTTAAGTTATTGACAATAGGCTCCAAAACAGTGTTTTCATGCACTCTGGCGCTGGTTTTAATGCCCTTTTAGCAAAAATGTAGCTGGATGGTACCAGAATTAACTACCCAACACACCATCACTGAGGAAGGATGATGGGCCCTCTGAACTTGAGGAACCGTATTACTGGCTTCCTGAGATGATGAGGCATAAACCCTGTCGTTATGCACATTGAAAGACTCCGCAGTAGTGAAAACTTTTTCATCAGTGAAGAGGATGTTCTGATGACCATTTTGAGTCTAATGCTGTAGGAGACATTGACATTTAAGCACTCTCAGCTTCTTTAGATGTGTGTCAAGATAATGTCCTTCTGCCATTTTTTCTGCTCTTTTAGCTAGTAATCTGTCATAGGCATGTGTATACTCCAGGTTTCTAATGAGGTATTCTATGAAGATTTCTGTCTGAGCTAGCAGACATATTTTCCTAATGGGGAAAAACTTGGAGATGCAAAGAGCTTTTCTCAGGTATGTTGCTTTAACTTTGTCCAGTCTCTTGATATTATTGAGGGTTAAGTAAGACATCATTTTTATTCTGCATAATGCAATTGGAGCAATTATAAACTCATAGTACCAGATTCACTGAGAGAGAATGAATGCTTTTTCAAACCATTAATTTCTTTGCTTGCAATTATCCACTCTGTATTCATGCGCTTAATGAAAGTGGGTCCAGTTGTCTGCAAAGTGCGCTGAGGTATTGGAAAGAATTGACAAATTCCAGGTTTTGATTTCCACGCACAACTTTATCATCTTTGGAGAGGGCTATCCCTCCCTATATTTTATCAGTTTAGTTTTTCAGATGTTGATGTTGAGTAGGTTTTCTTCGGATCATATCTGTAATTTATTGATGGCTATCTAAAAAAATTTTTCCTTAGCAAAATAATGTCCTGTGGATTGCACATTACTGACGTTGCTCTAGTGGATTCTTGAAGTCACAAAAATCTGACCTGATGCACTCATGCAGCTGTCTCTAGCCATAACAAATTCACATATATTCATTGCATATTATACTTTTTTATTTGAGGAAAAAATTTGAATCAATTAGTGACCTTTATACATAATTTAAACTGATAACTAGCAATCCATTTTGGAGATCAGCCATCTCTATTCTCAACCTAATATTACAGTTTATATTACAGTTTATTTTCCAAGTAAAGGGTAATATGGGATGGGGAAAATGTTCTTGAAAATTTGTTTGTCACATCCTTGAAACATCCTGAACTGAAATGCTAAGGAACTTGAACAAACTTTATGAGTTGGTCTGTTTACAAACAGATGGAGTCACACATACATTCATGCACACATGTGCAAACTTTTTTTTGCACATTAATAAATTGGGTTCAGGGGATCCCACAATATGTATTCCTGTTGATATTTCAATAATTAATTTTTGGGTGGAATATAATTCTTCCCCTTACCTTCAGTTGTAGGTGATAGGGAAAGTAAAAATGTTGCGCTAAGATTTTGTTAAAATGTAAGTATAGATGTTGCAAAGAAATGTGACTTTAGCTTTTATTTTTACAGTTTCACTTACAATTTTGGGAATCTCATTATCTTTGGAGTTCAGGGTTAACCAAAATTTGCCTTGTGATAGTAATATCTTATTCAAGTGATTCGCCTCAATTAAGTTTGGCCTCAGGTTCTAAATGTTGGAAGGCTGCTAACCAGAAATAGTATTTTGTATACTCACTTGCCTCAGAAAATTAGACTTTTAAATTATAGAAGGTTTAAGCTATCAGTACAACTGATATTAAAATGTTTACCTTTAAGCATGAGTGAATTTTTAAATATAAAATTGTAATATACATGTAATTTTACTGTATGTATTTTTAAAATGTATTATTGTACTAGACTTCATATTATTTGTAACATTTTCAACTATATTTAAATGCATATTCTTATACATTTTTGAAAATATTCTATATAAACTGTAATTTTGGTGATGCCATGAGTGTGGTTGACTCCTACGGCTAATAAATTATCTGAATCTGCACTACCCAATAACACAGAGAGGGGTATTTTGAGGATTAGAACATGTTTCAGAAACCATCATTCCCATAAAAAAAGAAAAGAAAAAAAAAAGAAAACTCCTGTGTAAGCATAGTGTAAGTAAATAAAAATTATAAAATTATACATTAAAAAGAAACACATTGTTTCCTTATTGATTGTTTTTAATTTCTAAACTTAGCTGTTGACTGCTGTTCCCTAAAGTATTACTACTATTTCTGCAGTAACAAGCTGATTATTTTTATTTTATCTATTGATATAATTTTGAAATGCATTATTATTTTGTCTTTTTAAAGATAATTAAACATCTACAATGATTTGTATACTGATGCTTAAGTTGCCTAGCTATTTCTTACAACAGTGTTGCTTCATGTTTTGTCTGATATTCATGAAAGCAGCAATTGATGCTTAAGCTGGCTTTTTGCTCTTCTTTGACTGAATATTCCTTAAGAAGTATATTTTTCAAATTTTGGGTTTCAGAATGACCAATTTGAAGCTATTGGCAATAAAGATATTTTATAATTAGTTATCTAATCTAGATTTGAAGTATTCTACACACTTTGCTTGGCTTTTAAATACCTGAACATGTTTTAAGAATATGCCCCAATCTTCAGCTTTTGATCTGCTGCTTAGTAAATGATTGAATGTTGAGTGTCAGGGTAATCTGGTCTGCTGTGGTGATATTTAAAAGATATTATGAAATTGACATGGTTGTCTAATACTGGTGCATTTGGAATTCATAGCAGTTCTTCTTATTTTCAAAATTAGAGTGTTTTCAAGGAAGCCAGTTCCATTTCATTATGCACCTCTTTAAAAGTTTGAATTCTGCTCAGAAGAGACTTGAAACTGTAGATTTCTCAGTTTGTTTCTAAAATGATTTGCATTTTTGCCCCTGCGCTGTTTTTCATTTTGTAGTCTAAATATTCTATTACATAGTATGCTCACTCTTTTTTCTTTCACAGAAGATTAAATATCATTTCACAAATTTTGATGGTGAATTAGTAATTCTTATCAGCTTACAATATTAAATTTAAAGGGAGTCGATTCATGACACTAAACAACACTTAGGTACTTTTAAGTTTTCCTGGAACATGTTTCAGAGACTTTGCTTCCATCGTCAACTGGACATCAACTGGTTCTCAGTGCTGTAGCTGGCGATATTTTGTCATAGATCTCCTCTGGTGGCGGTTCGAGGAACTTGCTGAACAAATCTTTCTGGTGGATGTCGAAATTGAATACTTTGTTCCTATTTTTTGAAATGAAGATTTGTTCCAATGTGGACAGTTCTTGTTTTCCTGATGTATGTTTTAGTAGTTTTGGTTCTGGTTTTATGTTGTGGTTTTTTTGCCAAAAATGCGTGGCAACTTCTGATTTTTCTAATTGTTTATATTATATGTTCCTAAAGTGTTCCTTTGCTCTTGTTTCTAAATTTCTTTTGGTTTTTCCAATATAAATTTGACTATAGTCATAACATTCAATTTGATATATACCAGATTTTTTGTTAGATGGAAATCATTAATCAATTGAATAATAATAATAATAATAATAATAATAATAATAATAATAATAATAATAATAATAATAATAATAATAATAATAATAATGATAATGATAATGATAATGATAATGATAATGATAATGATAATGATAATGATAATGATAATAATAATAATAATAATAATAATAATAATAATAATAATAATAATAATAATAATAATAATAATAATAATAATAATAATAATAATTAATAATAATAATAATGATGTAATGATTTCTCTAACAATTAACAAATGGTTACTGGGTTTAAATTTTTATACTTCAAGTAGTACCCTTTTCCTAAACTTTTGTAATTTTGACCAGACAGCAAATGTAATATGCATGCAAAAGTATCATTCTCTGTCATTGTCAAATTTACTCATGAAAACTTTTGTGTAGAACAGTGTATCTGCTACTCAGGAGTAAAGTCTCAATTTGTTTCATTTAACATCTGCAGTATTACTCCTTCCATAACTCACCGTTGCTCACCTCTACTCTCTCTTGAAAATTTATTCTTGATATATTTGTTCATTTTTACAGAATGTAGATATTAAAGTACTATGCATTTAAAATGTCCCAAGATGGTTATCCAAATCATTTTGGCAATCTATATTGAAGTTAATTTGGTTTGAGATTCTTTTATAGACCTCTAGTTTTACTTTATTCAGGAAATTTCTTAAACAGATTTGGCCTTTGTACTACATTTTGTAAGCATGCATTGCTATATTATATATAAATTGCAAATAAATGTACATTTTAGTTAATTGATGGAAATTAATCATTTCTTCACACTAGCTGTATATAGGCTAAGGTTTTTGATAAAGTCAACATGAAAAATCCAATGCCATGGCCGGGATTTGGTTTCCATCCAATCGCTCCAACCCATTGAGCTACCATGGCCAACGTGCCGTCCTGACATTAAATTCTCCAGTTGACTCGTATATTTTCCCGGTAGACCACTAGGGGCTCTCGCATTCGAGATACACTGAGAAACACCTGGCCATGGCATTGGATTTTTCATGTTGACTCTATCAAAAACCTTAGCCTATATACAGCTAGTATGAAGAAATGAATAATTTCCATCAATTAACTAAAATAATAAGAGTTAAATGATGAAGCCTGGGACTCAAGTACTTACAATAGTAAATCGCCACAAACGGTGTATCTCGGATGCGAGAGCCCGTATTGGCCTACCGGGGAAATATACGAGTCAACTGAAGAATTTAATGTCAGGATGGCACGTTGGCCTTGGTAGCTCAATGGATTAGAGTGACTGGATGGAAACCAGGAGATCCGTGGTTCAAATCCCAGCCATGGCATTGGATTTTTCATGTTGACTCTATCAAATGTACATTTTTTAATGTAATAAAAGAAATGTTTATATCTTTAAAAATTGTTATTATTGAGTATATTAATAATAAGTACTATTCTTTTGGCCTAGAGAGAGTTCTTTATCTCTTTATACTGTGTAGTAAAATGAAGGTTTTTAAACATAATTGTTTGATTACTTTTAAACCAGGGGTATGCTAATACCAAATCAGCTCGAGGACCGGCCACAGGATGAAGAAACAATGGATAACTTAGACTTCGAGGAAATATCAGATGAAGAATTAGAAGAAGAAGCAAGAGCAGGTGATATATTGCTCTATCTGATAATTATTTGGAAGAGAAATAAAACAAATGTAATTAGAGAGACAAAGCCATAACTGCGTGAAATCATTAATCCTTTCATTGCTACTTTGTTTTCAACTTGCTAACCCCCTCCGTTCTAAGTTGTTTCCGCAATAATTAAATTCTCATAAATGTACATTTAACTGCTTAAAATTAAAGTATAAAACACAAGCACAAAATATACACCAAACTATTAATTTTTAGATGAGTCGTATTTATTACACATCTGCTTCACTTACACTGCAGATGTGTAATAAATACGACTCATCTAAAAATTAATAATTTTTCGCTTTACTGCAGTGTTCCAATACAGTTAAATCTCGATATACACCAAACTACTTACAGATAATTGAAGTTGATTCGCATGTGAAGATTTTTAAATTTAAATAATTATGAAAAGTACCATTGCAACACACATGACCAAGGGGTATCCAGTGGTCACTAATGTGCTTTATTGTTTTACAAATATTACCAATTTCACCATTGATTTTCTTTTTAGAATGATGTATTGAACAAACTATAGTAACACATTATGTACAAAATAGAGATGGTCAAAATAGATTTTATTGGTAACTATTCCACTTCATTAGAAATATTACACATAAGATATGAATAAAACTATGTCCTCTCAAAATAAATATTGGTATTTCTTTTGTGTGATATTTTTCCAAGCCCATGTTACATTTAGTACCTATAATCCTGGCATCTTATATTTTTATGGAGCCCAACAGTTTTATTGTAACCTGTCATTCTAGCTTTGGAACAAATGGGTCTAAGGTGTTGGTTGCTGCATGTTGATCTTCCTACTTGGTGCTTTGAGAGTATTGTTTTTTCTCTTTTCTTAGCTTTGTTGAGTCTGTTAACAGTTTTGTCTATTAAATTTGGGTTGAAACCGTTGGATATAGCTACTTTTTTTATGTGTAGGTATTCTTCTTGATAATCTTCTCTGTTCCACTAAACAGAAAATAAAAGAAACCACCACCCTAGAACCTACAGGAGAAAAAGAGAAAAAACTTTTTAAAAAATTCACCTTCCACCCATCAGCCTATAACAAATTCCAAAAAATCTTCTCAAAACACAACATAACTCTTGCACCTCAAAACAGGTTTAATATCAGAAATTTGTTAAAAGGCCCTCCCAAAAATTCAATTACTACCAAAGAAAAACCAGGAATCTATGAGATCAAATGTGAAACTTGCCCTAAAATTTATATAGGAAAAACAAAAAGAAATATTAACATCAGAACTAAAGAACATATGAGAAACATTAAAAATGGTGAAACAGAAAAATCAGCAGTGGCTTTTCATTTTTTGAATACTAGACATGACATCAATTTGGAAACATCTCTAATAAAATACGTTAATCACCCCATAGACCTTTCCGTATGGGAAAAAATCTTCATTAACAAAAATCGTCATAGAGTCATGAATTTTGAAACTCCACCACCGGACATCTTTGACAAGTACATCACGCCATCTATTGACAATACGGAGAAAGAAGAAACCACTACAACTTGCACTAGTCGAGTATCAGCTGAGGATAGGAGCAAGAGCTCTTGAAACATGTCCTGTGAATAAACAGTGTGAGTGAAGCAATGTGTCAATATATTCTCGATTCACTTTTGTACTAATTTGTGCTTCACTGTCCCTACGCTTCTTTCAAGTTTATACTTAAAGTCATATGTGTTTGTTTTCATATTGATTAAGCCATGAAAATTGTTTAATCAAATTGAGAATAAAGCAAGCTGTTCTATACTACTATACCAGGTGAATCAGCTGCCCCTATTTGTTCTTATCTGTGCAACCCACAGTTTACAGTCTAATGTGAAAACATTTACCCTTTTAGCACAAAAGCTGTTATTGCAGCTCTGACCTAATCGGTATTATTGCAACGCGCATTAATACTTACAGCCCTGAATAAGGACCAAGAAGTTGTGAAAAGCTAAAATATATGACGGGTTTTCATGCATATAATACTAGCAAGGTAATGAATTGTGCTTGCCCAAAGAGCGATGTAGAATACGTGACAGCTGGCCAAGTACGTTAGTTAGCTGCTGGCATACATATGGTGATGCAAGGGCTAGGTTCGAAATGTCACATTGTTTTGGTTCTTTTATTTTTCTTTCTCCAAATCTTTATTGTCTGTATTTTAGTTACTAATTTATTTATTGTTGCTACTGGTTCTCTTGTGAGTCAAAAACGAAAGAATGACAATCCGATAACTAGAGATCTACAGTGATGTTCACCATATAAGTTGTGCTGAACTCACTCTACAGTAAAACTGGAGAGGCCCTTGCCCTTCAAAGGAAAACTACGGGTTATCTTTATCTTCAATTAGGGATCATGTTTAACTTTGTGAGCCCTTATTATCTTTACAGTATCTGGTGTTGTAAACCATGTTATGCAGTTAGCTTCCATTTTTAGGAGTATGTCGACAACATTAAATCTAACAGTTTTTGTTTCATGCTTAAATCTTATGTTTTACTTTGCATTTGTGAAAGGTTTGAAACTTAGCTGAATGGGTCAAGCACAATACCGACCATAATAAAATATCTGCTACGAACTATACATTTATAACTATCTGCCAGTGGAAAACATGGCTGTTATTGTATTTTGTAAATGCCTATAATGTTATAAAAATGTTATTTGTATTATAATATCAAGTTATAGGCCCCAAGAGGCAAAAAAAGGGTAATAAAAATTTTGAACGGATCACGAAGGATTTGAACCTCTGTTGAACTGGCAGAGTGATGAAGTAACCTGTACAATACCATTTAGCCAATGTTACGTTGCGAGGGAAGGTTCCTATATGAATAAATAGGGCAGACCTAAGGCCCATCTCAAAACTTTACACGCTTTTTACAGCTTCATACAGTGTTCTGAGCTCGTTTTGATAGTTCTAACACAAATAAAAAAAAAAAAAAAGACTGTATCCACCGTTAGAATTACTGCATGCACTAAAAGATGCCCTTCTTTGTGACAGAAAAGAAAACAATCTACCTAATTTTTAGTAATTTTGACATGGCTGTACAATGAAAACATCTACTGGCTGAAGATTTAAATCCAATTGGTTCCACTGTGTAGATCTGCCATGTTATCATCAACTGATGCATGTGATAGATTGATCCTTCAGGAGCGTGTTTAAAGATGTGTGTGAATGTATGCTAATGAATAAAAGTTTGTAAACTCTTCTAAATTATTACTACATCTCTCTGTATCTGGCTATGATGTTTTTGGAATCAACATACATAGTGATTGATTTCTGTCCCATACAACCCTTATGCACTGAGTTATCTTCCCCTCTATAGACTGCTCTACAAATCATCCATTCAAAGGCATTCAAGAAAGGCATAAGTCACATATGTCGCTTAGCATGTTGCATACATTAAAAAATAAATAGGGGCAGGTGACTCACCTGGTATAATAGCATAATGATAAGGGATTAGTAAGCTATGATTTGAAATTATAATGTGTTTGATGTAACTAAATTAAAAAGAAAGAAATTTACATGATTGTTGCTTAAGATTTAATCCTACTGAAAATGTGACTTCTGTTGTTAATACTCAAATGTAGTTGAAAGAACAGTGATCAATTTTTTAAATATAATACCTGCAAGCTATATATATATATATATGTGTAGGATTTTCTTTTTATACAGTCTACTCTTTATTATCTGCTTATCTGTTATATCAGAAAATGTATTCAATTTTGAATACACTTTGTGACGCTGAGTTTTATTTAATCTGTGGAAAGGCAAAACTATTTATAAACATTTCTAATATTGGTACTAAGGTAGGATTTCTCAGTGCTACAAAGAGTGATTTGCAATAGTCTATGCATTTGCATTTTGAGACTGACAGAATTGTTATACCAAAAAAGTTTTTTTTTAAGGGTCAGGAAGTTCCCTGTAAACTTTATATATCAGAAATGCTGAACGCTTCTTACAAGCTAAGTAAGGTAAAAACTAAGATCACATGACAGTGAATAAGTTTCCAGCTTATAGCATTCAACACTGCAATATCTTGTGGTCTTTGTTAAAGGTATTGGCGATGCTTTGGGAGTGGACTGGGCAAGTCTTGTGGCAGAGTCTCGTCCAAGAGCAAGAACAGATACTATCCCTGGATCAGCACGACGTCGCTGGGAAAGTCATCGTATCCTAGCACGCCTAGGAGTTTCTGCTCGTTATGCAGGATGGCAGCTTATTGAAGAATTAAAGTCAAAATACAGTATTAAAGAAGAGAAGGAAGATGCTGTTAAGAAAGACAGTACAGGTACTTTACCAACTGTTAGAAGTAGTAATTATGTGCATATTGACAATAAAAGGGCATCTACTCTCGAGAATCAACTTCCTTAACCACAACAGTGAAAATTACTTAAAACTAAAAAAACAACAATTGAAATAATAAATCCATCTCCATCAATGTAGTGTTATAAGTTTCTGACTCATGAATAAATCCCTTATGTTGAAGAATTATCATTTCCATATTCACCACTTATTTATGCCAGATTTCCAAGCATAAGTTTCACTGCAAATAAAGTTGATTTTTTAATTTTTCATATTGAATCACAGAAAACAGTTGGCTATTCTCAAACCAAATGTGATATAAAGAGAAAGCTATTATATGATGATATGTGAATAGTTATATGAGATTAGGAGTACACTGTCTTATGCAGTGCATATGTACTGTAAAGTATGACTGTGACATCAGTCTGGGTAGCTCAGTTTAGTTAGGCGCTATACTCCCTCCAAGAACCTACTACTGTTGGTACTGGTTTGACACATCCAGGATCCCCAGTCACCCTAACTTCCTTTGTGTAGGTTCCTCCTAATTCTAATGGTGACGGAGTCAGTCAAAATGCCTGCCCACATGTAGGTCATGCGTGGAGTCTCATATGATGAAAAATAATATCCTGGTAGCTGAGAAATATAATCTGAGCCTGGTTTGTTGCTTTTGTCAGGAAGGGTGTGTATTCCCAATACACCACTTTGGTTTCTACTTCACCTGAACAGGAGATTAGGGTTAACCCAACCCTAGAACTGGTCGGGTCTGGGTTTCATAACAAAATCCAGGGTGAATGGGATAGCGAGCCCACTATATCCCCTGTGGGATGACTCCTTATTGGGCTCCTTGGTGAATGGGGAGCACTGGAGGTTGAAATTAATGTCTATTTTTCATGCCAAATGCTACACCAAAAAGAAGTTGACATGTGAATTGAAAAGAGGTACACACGGTGTCCTCTGCTAATTACATAGTTACTTATAGAATGGAAAAGAGTCACTCTTTTATAAAGGTCAATCCATTTATTATACAGTTGGTGCTTGACAAAATTGCAAGTCCAGTTAAATCCCTTACCTGGCTTAGGAATGGCTCTAATCCTGTACCTAACTTAGGAGTGTTTCTCAACACACAGTTAAACAGTTTGATGGGTTACTGAAGGCCAAACTCCTTCACGGATATCTCTTACATTCATTGGTTTCATTCCAGTGCACTTTGACCTGCCACCGAGACCTAGTAGTCCTGCCCATAAGGTGTTATGCTTCTGATATGTAAATGTTTTTTACCAACCTGTCATGCTTGCCATGCAAGCTATTGTGTTACCCTGACTTTTCTTTTATGATGAGCCTGCATTCATTTGAAATGTATCTTTGCCTTCTCAGTACTAGTGATCCTACTTTTGTTTCGGATTCTACCAGCACTCTCTCTCTCACCTGAACTTATCTGTTTGCTTGGCACACCTTCAGTGGAACATCATGTCTGAAACTTCTCCAGCGATCACTAATCCTGTATTATCACCATGTCCCTTCAACAGATCTACTTAATTGGCAAATAAACCCTGCAAACTGAGCTCTTTATTCTAAATGGACTGTTCTTGCCAACTGACCATTTGATAATTGCTTTCATGAAAGTGTTGAAAACTTTTCTTTTAATAAATTAAATTAGTGTCATTCAATTTAATTGACCATTTGATCGCAAAAACTGCGAGATGTGTACTATATTATTTTACACTTTATTTTATTTTTCTGCTGGGTATGGTTCACTGTTCAATTGTGACGGCAGTGACATGTAACTGTTTTTGTTCCGCCGCTTGGTAGCAACACTCGCCAAGCAGACAAGTTGAGTCTGTTGGAGAATTTAGTGTCGTGCTGGCATGTTGCCATGGTACCTCAGCGGTTAAGAGCAACCAAATGGAGACCAGGACATCCATGGTTCAAATCCTGGCTATGGCATTGACTTTTTCAGTCTGATTCTACCTATCCATGGTATACTAGTTAAACTCAAAATTATATGATGTTACATGTTTTATTGAGCACTAAAGATAATACACCTTGGGCTATCCCTGAACTAGGCTCTGACTCTTTTGCCATTAAGAGACACGTCATTACATTTGCATGTTTGGTACATGTGAAGGTACATGTTTGCTTTCTGTTCTTAACTTAAATTCTGCCCATTTAAAACATTTTCATGTATACATAGTATAGAAATGTTGTTGATCAGTATTATAGGCATCATCAGCATCATTCTCATCATTGTTATTGTTGATGTTATAGATGCAAAATTGGAAAAAGAAGTGAAGCAGGAAATAAAACAAGAAGATGAACAGGATGTTAAATCAGAAGAGGCTGCAGGAGGAGGTAAAATTTTAAATAATTAAAATAGACCAGATGCCATAGAATATGTTAAATCTGTCAAAACTTTATGAAGGTAGAATGTCTACTTCATATTCCAAAGAACTCACTTAAAATCAAGTAGGAAGTTTTACCCTTAACTAAGAAAATGAATATTGGACAACTGTTTCTCGCATGTTTTTATATACTTTGAGTTTTATTATACAACTATTTAGACACTTAGTATTTTATATTTTTTCAGTAAAATTATTAAAGATGAGACTTTTTTTTTCTAGAAGAGAAAGAAAATCAGCAGCCGAAAACACAAGAGGAGCATGCACACAAAGAAGAGGGAAAACCATTAACCTTTTTACATCCAGTTGCAATGATTCATGTAGCAATGAAGGAACGGCAGGAGCGTAGGAAGGCACTTTTTGCAAGCTCTGGACCGTATAAACGAGCACTTTCTGCTCGGAGAGATCTTGCTATCAGGTATGATATTTACTTAGTTTGGTACATATCATTGACACAGTTCTCTGCATGATCTTAATCTATTAACCACAGCCTGGGTTCTGATGGTGTGTCATTTATAATTGTTGCATGATAGGCATTGATAATTCTGTTCATAAACCTTTATTATGGATCCCAAATTATGGAAGTACAAATTTATATGGCTTTTTTTATAATCTTAGCAACATCTCTTACAAGATTTATTTATTTGCATCTTTATTTACTTTTTTTTTTTTCCATTGAGAATGTAGTTATTTTGTATAGACATTTTGCATAAGGATAAGACTTCAAACTGCAGAAATTTCACTTTTCAGCTGAGAAATAACAGTAATTTTGTGTATCCTTTACTTACATTCTTTGAAAAAAAGAAAGAAAAGAGCATTCCAAGTTAATGTTTAGTAAACAATACTTGCAGGTGAAGGAGTTGTTATTGTAAGGGACCAGATATAATTAATATCATGTAGATACATGAACTGTGCTCCACTGTAGCGTAATGGGCTAGACCGTTTGGCTGTGGTTCCCTGTCACAGAATGTGCCCGCGATGAATCCCTCCCCTGTGAGCTGTGGATTTTAAGTCCCAGGTATAAGGCCGATGACCACTCAGCATCGTCAAGAAATTGAGGATCTACACTAGGTAGCAAACTCTGGTCTAGAAATCCAACTTTCTGGCTGTGGGTGCCAAGATGCTGGCTACATCTCCTCCCCATATCAGTTGGATGATCGCCCACTTCTAACTTGCATATGTGGGCATGAGACTGGCAGTTGGGTTGGCAGGCTCAGGCCCACTTTGGGCTGTTACACCATGAGTTTACTTTTTATATAAACAGCAGTTTTTCCTTTTTCACACTAACAAGTTCATTTACATTGTCATATACTGTGAAGTCCCTTTCATTCACTAATGTTATCATAAAGTGATGCACTTCATTCACAATACATTTTGTATAATCTGAGAACTCAAAAGAGTTAATACTTTGTATGATATCATTTTAGGCCAACCTTGAGCTGGGCCTGGCCATTTTGCCAATGGAAGCCCTTCAGTACATTAATATGTTTGCCCCTTTCTAGTGTTAATTTTAATTTCTAACCTTTCCTTTCTATTTGCTCAATTGTTTTCTTTCTCAGTTGCTTACCTTTTATTGCGAAGTCTAATTACATGACTTCATCCAGTCTTGTTTTTAACCTCACTTTTCCGAAGTATTTTCACTTTTACTTCTCCCCTTTTCCTCTTACATTTATTAAATTTCACCTGCTGGTTTTAACAATCCTTCTTCCTATTACTTTTTATTTTATCTCACTTGCTCGCATCCTCTCCTCTACCTCTCACAACTCCTCTCTATTTCGCTTTCCTTCCTGTGATTTTCATAGTCTTTTTTTAAAGTCTAGCCACCTTTGACTATCTCCCTTCTTGGAAATTTTCCCTACCTATGTTTTAGGTCTTCTCGGGAAACAAGCCAGGTGAAAAGATGATTAGAAATCGACGTTTTGAGAGTGTACATCTCTCCCATCACCAGGATATTTTAATAAATGTTATAACGACAAATGTATTACTGGATATAACACAAATATAAACAAAGACAAAACACTATCAATACTTGCATCACTGAGCAAACGACTGTTTTCAATAAATTAAATGCCAGGTCAGGAGATGGCGTGAGTATAGAAAATTAATTGGGTCAAAGAAACGTAACTACTTAACTTAATGATCAAGCTGTATAGATCTGTGCTTCTTAAGTCGATGGATTTCCGTTTTTAAGACCGGTTTCCAAGAGGTCCTGAACTGAAATCCAGAATCACAATTAACTGTGCTCCTCTCGGAGGAAATGGCCAAAGTCTCCTTAACTCTCCGCTCCCAGTAACTGTTGCACTTTGCCAAGACGGTCATCTGCTGAAAGTTGGCTCTATGGTCATTATCAAAACAATGCTCAGCAAGTCCAGACTTCTCAGGTTGCATTAAACAAATGCTTTATTCATATTCGTTTATTTTGGTAGCAATGGTCCTTCTGGTTTGTCTAAATACGGTGTCCCACATCCACAGGGAATGTGGTACACTACCAGAACTTGGAAGTCCAGTTTGTCTTTCACCAGTCTCAACAGATGTTTAATCTTTAGAGGTGACTTCTGGATGGTCCTGATGTTGTATTTGGCGAGGATTCCCTTTCCCTTTCCTGGCTCTGGTGATCAAGGCTAATGATGAGATAATCTTTTGTTCAGTTATGCGAGTATTGATAGTGTTTTGTCTTTGTTTATATTTGTGTTATATCCAGTAATACCCCCCCAGGGGCTCACGTTCTGTGAGTACGGGTGTGGCGACCCCGGGGTACCCTAGCCAATCATCATCCCCATTGTCACCCTTCCACCCCATCTTGGATATGCCACGTTATACACCCCTAGCTCTAAGTTTCTTGCCCTTCTAGGTTTATTGTTATATTCTAGGCTTTAAGTGTTTAGGTTTACAAACTCCTGTCTCACCAACAGGGATCTTTCCTGTCTCCGTGGTTCCTGTCCCACGGTTTCGGCGCAGCTTTCAACTTGTGTGCTCTACGGAGGTCTCAAGCATGAAGGTTGAGTGGACCCTCCTCACTACCCCTTTTGTGCGGCATTAGGTGCGGAGCCGTTCCATAGCCACGTACACCCACGTAGCTCCAAAGGGGCCGGGTCTCCTCGAATATCTCAGCGGCCGTGTGCCGCTGGGGTGCACGAGGAGAGTTGACGTGTTACCGCTGCTTGGGGCCCGGTGTAAACAACCACAAGTCCCCTGAATCCACGCTGGCTCCGTTGAGACTGCGTGGCCTAAAGTGGGGAGCCACTGGTGGTTATCCCAGTGGTAGGGGCATAAAGCCGGGCCTGCCTATGGTGAAAGTGTCGTACGCCGGTAATTAGTGATAGTCGGAGGGTAACTCCTCTGAAGTATTCTCTGAGATCGGGCCTCAGGTGGGTACCTCGGGCCGGCACAGACCGGAAGATTTCGGTGTCTTTCATTTTCATCCCCCGGATGGCAGGCTGACGCCGACGGTTCCGGAAGGGGGACCTATAACCATGGCTCCTCTGCGCTCTCCTTTATCAACACCACGCTTTTATGTCATGAGGTTAAATAATGACAGTAAGAATATGACACACTTGAGCCCTTTTTATATTCAAAGAGAACTGGATAAGATCTGTGGTCCAGTGAAAAATGCAACACGGTGTAGGGACGGCAGCTTGCTAATTGAACTAGCCAAAGATACCCAGGCCGAGAAATTGTTGAAAACCAGTCTTTTGGGCTCATACCCTGTTAAGGTGGAAAAGCACAAGACCCTGAACAGTTGTCGCGGAGTTGTCACTACTGCCAGCCTCGACGGTCTCTCCACAGATGAAATTGTGAACTGTCTATCAGACCAAGGGGTGACTGCAGCTTTCAGGTTGATGGGAAAGAAGGACGACCAGCCGTTTCCATTGCGAACGGTCTTCCTGACATTCGAACGTACTACCCTCCCAACATTCATCTTGTGTGGTTACGAACGCGCCTCAGTACGACCTTATATTCCTAGCCCCATGCGTTGTTACCGCTGCCAAAGGTTCGGGCACACGCAGCAACGGTGTACAGGCTTGCCAGTATGCTCCCGCTGCGGCCGCGACGCTCACGATGGCTCCCAGTGCGCTCAGGACCCCACATGTGTCAACTGTGGCGGTACGCACCCATCGACGTCCCACGATTGTCCTCGGTTTGTGGAAGAAAAGACCATACAAGAGCTTCGTGTGAAAGAACACCTGACATTTCCTGAAGCACGGAAACGTTACCATGAGCTACACCCCGTTACAACCCTAAACTATTCTGCAGCAGTTCGACAGCCTGTTCCGAAACAAGACGCCGTTGTGCAAACGTGCTCTAGTCCTCCTCGTGTGTCGATAGGAGTCCAAACAGATACATCTGACACGCGAGGTGGCCGTTCCCGGAAGAAATTACCCTCCACCCCTAAAGAATCCAGGGTTCCTCGTGATCCATGGGTGTCTTCTCGGGGATCGTCCGAAGAATCCTCTGAGAGGGACTCAGATCGGCATTGCCCATCTTCGCCGTTCGCGGGTTCAAACTGTTTCGAGCTCCTCGAACCTTGGTTTTCTGTTGGAAAAGGGTCACCCCAAGAGGTGGAAATGGACCAGGAGGATTCAGCTGCCATTGCTCGGGCAGCTGTTAAAAAAAGACAAGAGGAACCTCCTGCGAAAGGTGTTAGCCCGACACCTAAGAAAAAGGGCAAGTTGATCCGGCCACCGCTATCCTCGACCTAGTGGCATTAATTAATTGCGATCTCTCCCAGTGCATTTAACCACGAATATCCTTCACTGGAATCTACGTGGACTTCGCAGCCATCGACCGGAGCTTGAACTTCTGCTCCAGGAATATGAGCCAATGGTGGTGTGTCTTCAGGAAACGAAACTCCATCCACAGGACTTTTCAGATCAGGCGGTACTCTGTACTACGCTGTGACCATTTGCCAGACGAGGGGGTTCCTGCCCACGGGGGCACTATGCTACTCCTCCGCAATGATCTCTTCACTGAGCCTGTTTCGTTACAGTCTGATATTCAGTCTGTGGCTGTCCGGCTTATCCTGCCCTCCATCAAATTCACCATTTGCAACATCTATCTGCCTCCGTCTGACGACCTCTCGCTCAGCGATATTCAGGATCTAGTCTCCCAGTTACCCCCTCCTTTTCTGCTGGTTGGAGACGTCAATGCCCACCACCAACTCTGGGGCTCTCGCAGAGCGTGCGCGAAAAGCCAACTAATAGCCGATTTCTTGGACACCCATAACCTCACGGTCCTGAACACCGGAGCGCCTACCTTTCTTTCTGACGCCCACCACAGCTTTTCACACCTTGATTTGGCTGTCTGTTCTGCGCCCTTGGCAGTTTCCTTCCGATGGTCTGTCCTTTCTGATCCATACAGTAGCGATCACTTCCCCTGTGCTTTAGATCTTTTGCTGCCTAATACCAATTCCACGTATATCCCTAGATGGCGCTTCGATCAAGCCAACTGGCACCTATTCTCTCAGTTGGCTGTGTTCACTTATAATGAAACCGACTCTGTGAATGCACTGGTGGACCATCTTACGACGACCATTCTCTCCGCCGCTGAGTGCTCCATTCCTCGGTCGTCAGCGCCATCCCGAAGATTGCCTGTACCTTGGTGGAACAATCACTGTCGCCGTGCTATCCGCTCCCGCAGACGTGCCCTCAGAATTTTCCAGCATCACCCAACACTGGACAACTTGGTAACTTACAAGAAAATGCGTGCCCAGGCTCGGCAGATCATAAAGGAAAGTAAAACCGCCTCCTGGAGAAAGTTCGTTTCCTCCTTTACCCAACATACCTCATCTTCTGTGGTGTGGGATAAGTTACGGCGAGTTGTCGGGAAACCGGCCCACACGCCAATCGCCGGTCTTAAGACCGCTGCCGGAGCTGTCGTGGACAGCTTCGATGTTTCTAACACCCTAGCACGTACTTTTGCTCAAGTGTCCAGCTCCGATAACTATCTGCCCGACTTCCTTGCTATGAAGGCTCAGGTGGAATCCCAAGGCTTCTCCTTTCGTTCTGCCAATCTAGAGGATTACAATCGTCTTTTCACCATGACGGAGCTAGACCATGTCCTGTCATCTTCTCGATCTTCGGCACCAGGACCAGATGGCGTTCACATACGCATGTTGCAACAGCTCTCTCCTGAAGGAAAGGCTTTCCTCCATGTCTACAATCGTGTATGGGCTGACACCACTTTCCCCGATATGTGGCGGGAGGCCACCGTTATACCCCTACTGAAGCCTGGCAAGGACCGTTATCTTCCCTCCAGCTACCGTCCCATCTCCCTTACCAGTTGCATTTGCAAGGTAATGGAACGGATGATTAATGGACGGTTGGTATGGTGGCTAGAAACTCACGACCTCTTGACCAATACCCAGTGTGGTTTCCGTAGACGGCGTTCGACTATCGATCATCTCGTGTCTCTGTCGACGCAAATATTGAACGGCTTTCTTGAGCGCAGCCAAACCGTAGGGATCTTCTTCGACCTCGAGAAGGCCTACGATACATGTTGGAGAGCGGGCATTCTTCGCTCCCTGCACGCCTGTAACCTGCGTGGGCGCCTCCCAATTTTCATCCAAGAGTTCCTGAAAGACCGCGTTTTCCGTGTAAGGGTCGGATCCGTGTACTCGGACCTCTTTGTTCAAGAGAATGGCGTGCCACAGGGATCGGTCTTAAGCGTTACCCTCTTCGCTGTCGCCATCAATTCCATTACACAATGCATTCCTCCCGGAGTTTCTTCCTGTCTTTTCGTAGACGACTTCGCCGTCTATTGTACATCCCGTCGCACGCCCTTTTTGGAACGCAGACTGCAGCAATGTTTGGACAATCTTTTTGCATGGAGCCGCAAAACCGGCTTCCGTTTTTCCACAGAAAAGTCACTCTGCGTGAACTTCTGGCGTCGCCGCAGACGGTTACCACCTTTGCTCCGATTCGGTCCAACCATTCTTCCTTTTGCCGACAAGACCACCTTTCTGGGCCTGACGTTCGACAGGAAACTTAGCTGGTCGTCGCATATTCTACACCTGAAGGCGCGATGTGTCCGCTCGCTGAACATCTTGCGGGTACTGTGTGGCACTTCCTGGGGAGCGGATCGGACAACTTTGCTTCGTCTATATCGCACATTGGTAAGATCCAAAATGGATTATGGCTCCGTCGTTTACGCATCCGCCCGTCCATCTGTGTTGAAATCCTTGGACGTCGTCCATAACCGGGGCATTCGTCTGGCTACCGGTGCCTTCCCAACTAGCCCGGTCGTTAGCCTTTATGCCGAAGCAGGAGAACCTCCTCTTTCCTGTAGACGAGCAGTCCTGCTAGGAAGTTATGGCTGTGGGCTAAGGTGTGTGTCTACGCACCCCACGTTCGCCTCCTTTTTCGACGCAGTGCTGGATCAACGTTATACGCATAGCCCGGATAACCCCAAGCCTGCTAGTTTTCGTTTCCGGGAGCTTTTGCGGCAGCATGCTCTCCAACTGCCTCGTTTCCTTGCTAAGGGGGAGAGGCTTTATCCTCCTTGGCTACGTTCGTCCTCCAACGTCGATCTTGGGATGTTGGAGTTTCGGAAATCTCTGCTGCCGGCGTCCGTTATCCGCTCCGGTTTTTTAGAGTTTCTTTCCCGCTATGGTGACCGGATTTTAATCTACACTGACGGCTCCAAGAGTACCCAAGGTGTTGGAAGCGCATTTGTCTGCGGAAACGCCACGTACACTTTCGGTCTACCTAGTTGCACTTCCGTTTTCAGTGCGGAGCTCTACGCTATCTACCGGGCTCTATTGCACGTCCGCCGCCGCAACCTGGGTAGCTGCCTGATTCTGAGTGACTCCCTAAGTGCTCTACAGTGTTTGCATGAGCTGTACAACTATCATCCAATTGTACAGCGTGCCCAGGATGCCATTCACGCTCTCAGCACCTCTGGTGTTAGCGTTGTTTGTGCTTGGATTCCTGGGCACGTTGGCTTGCCTGGCAACGAGCAGGCGGATTTAGCGGCAAAGGCAGCAACCACAGCACCCCAAATCCGTACTGCTTACGTCACCTCTGAAGACTTCAGGCTAGTTATTCGGAGAGAAGTGCTTTCGCGATGGCACGAGGACTGGCTGACTCTTCGTCGTAACAATCTGCGAGAGGTAAAGGAAACTCCGTCTCCTTGGAGGACCTCGCAGCGTTCTTCTCGTCGCGAAGAAGTGATTCTGGCCCGGCTACGCATTGGACACTGCGCTTTTACACACGCGTACCTTTTAAAGTGGGTACCGCCACCAGTTTGCCCGTTGTGTGGGGACAGTCTGTCAGTCCGTCACATACTGTTGGAGTGTGCTTCCCTAGGACCGCTTCGTGCCACCCTGAACCTGCCTGACCGTCTTGCAGCAGTACTAGCGGATGACTCCAAAGCTGTCCAAAAGGTTTTTAAGTTCCTATCGCAGATACCCTTCGCACTGCATATTTAGATTTTAGCTATAGGGTGGGGTACTAAGTGCACTCCTTTATATACCATGCTTCTGTGATGCTCCATGAGTTGTTCACTTGAGGCTGTGCGACCGTTACCGTGATTTTAACTTTTTAGCGCGCTGTTTTACTCCCTGACTTTTACAATCGTTTTTATTGGCAAGTCCCCTTGCCTTTTGTACCATCGTTTCTGTTGAGGCGCTAATGACCTTGCAGTTGAGCGCCCTCAACTCAATCAATCAATCAATCCAGTAATACATTTGTAGTTATAAATTTTATTAAAATATCCTGATGATGAGAGACGATTTCTAATCGTCTTTTCACCTGGTTTGTTTCCCGAGAAGACCTATAACATATTTGTCACCAGAAAAGCTTCAGGTCTTATTTCCCCTACCTAGTTCTTGTTCCTTTTTTAATCCCCTGTGTTCCTAAACTTATTTCAGTGTTCACTTGCCAAATTGCAATCACTTCTTTTCTTCTCACCTTAGCTTTTTAACGTGCTTCCTGCATGCTATTTAGATTAAATATTTCTTATTTAGCTACACAATTATATTCCTTTTCTGACACTGACCAGCATTTCTGAATTTTCCCTCTCTCCTCCTCTGTTAGCACCACAGATTAATATAAGAGTGCTGTTCAATAAAGAATGATCAGAATTTTTTTTGACAACATACCTTTACTCATTCGCATAATTATGATGGTCCTTCTTAAAATAGTCTCCCCTGAATGCGATGCACTTGTCCCAGCATTTCTGCCAGTCTTCAAGACATGCTGGAGACCATGTTTTGAAAGATCCTTCAAAATCGCCTCCGCAGCTTTCACCACTGCTTCTGATGGACATTTCTTCAAGTTAGGGAATAGAAAAAAGTCACATGAGGCTAAATCTGGACTATAGGGGTGGGGGGGGGGGGTGAGGGATGCACTTCACGTTGACTTTTGCAAATTATTCAGCAACAACATTGGCAATATGCGGCCATCTTGGAACCCATCATGCACAAACATGTCTCATGTGTAATGTTTTTCTGTCACTAAAGTGTGGGTGGCATCCAATGAAATGTTCAGTATTTCAGAAAGTGATCTTAAGGTAATTCGTCGATCCTCTCTCACAATGGCAGCAGCAGTGTTGATGTTTCCTTCCATAAGAGCAGTTAATGGAGCACCGGGTGCACCTTCCTTTGAAATTGATTGTCTCCCCTCTTTTAGCATTTTAAACCATTGAGCTGTGCTGTAGGGAAGAACAGACTCTCCATAGGCCTCCTGTAACATTGTATAGGCCTCAACTGAAGATTTGTTGAGTCGAAAGCAGAATTTCAAAGCCGCATATTGCTCCTCGCGTGTTACCTGCACTGCAGCGGTAGGCAATACTGAACATGTCTGAACTTGCCTGGTTCTCACAGGCGGGAACTAGGAGTACCAACAAAGAAACTACTATGGCGTGTTTCTTTCACATTAAGCTAACAGAACATAATAAGATTGAATTTTAGTGCGAAAAATTATGACCATAAAAAAAATTATGATCATTCTTTATTGAACAGCCCTCGTATTAGCGCCAACTTTAGCCACTTAAGTTGCCTATTCTCTCTGTATCTCTGTTCTTTGGTCATTCCTTCTGAATGATAGAGCACTGCCACTAATTTATGTAGTGAGCTTTTTCTGCTCCACATGTATTACTTTTTTTTTTGTAATTTACGTCCTCCAATGTTAAGTCATATCGGACGATAAATGAAATGGGTGAAATGATGCTCAAATGAGCCCGGGGTCAATAGAGCTTAGAGTTACCCGACATTCCTCCTTCAGGATAAGGGAAACCCCCAGAAAAAACCTTATCCAGATAACTCACCCTGACCGAGATTCGAACTCAGGACCTCTTGAACGTGAGGCAGACATGCTACCCCCACGCTACCGAGGCGGGCACATGTATTACTGAAGTATCATTAATTTACTTGCAGTTTGTTGATCTGACTATTTCGCTTTCTGCTGAGATTTGCATTTCCCTTGGCTCATGTTGTTGAACCATTGTGTTACTGTCAATTATATCACCTTTCTTCCTCTTCCACTTCTAGTGGATGTATTGCATCCTTGTTTCCTCTCCTTACCTCTTTCTTCAATCAGCCTCTTTCTTTGTTTCCTTTGTATGTATGATAGGCCCTTATTAATATAAATAGACGTTACTATTTAACACTTTTGCTTGTTTTAATATTTCTGTTGTTCAGTTCTTAACTAATAAATTTTGTCAACATGATTCTTTTACCATATAATTTCCCAATTCTATAAGTGCATCCTGTAGTTTAAAGCCTCTCATATTTATTGCCTACCTCTTCATTAATTCCATACCTTCCATACCCTCTTCACTCTTCTGTCCCAGAAATTATTAGAAATTATCTTCTCATGTTGTCTTCTTTCTCTATCATCTTCATTTTCTTATTTCCTCCAGTTTTTAGGCTTAATCTGTAGCTTTATTCTCCCACTTCCTCCATTCTTGTTTCAATCTCAATGCCAAACAATTATCTCCTGTTAAAAATTATTCTTCTGTCTGTTTTCCTGGTTGTCATGTTACTTTTTCCTCACATCTGCATGAGCAACTCCATCGTACTCTGTCCTCTTCCATTGCTACATTATTACTCTCAATTGCTTGTAAAATTTGTTCAAATATATATATATATATATTAAGTTTCCTTCTCATTCTTCAAACAAGAATACAGAATATATGTATTATTTGATTAATCTTCTAAATTATCTCATTACACCATCCTGCAACATTTTCCAACTTTTTATAAAAATAGTCTATTTATATAGAAGTAAAGGTCTGATTTTGAAAATGATAAGTTTTCACATAATACATACCATTTTTATGAAATTTGATATTTTTATGTATTGGACACTGTATTCATCTTTTGTAGCAAAGAATGAATAATAATGTAACGCATATTGTGCCTCTTCAGACCATATATATACTTTCAGTTTTGCTTCCCTATCTTCTATCCCTTATCTTAAGTAATGAGCTAATAGCTGATGCAAGACAGATAAACTGTCAACTATTGCACAATAACCAGCCATGGAGTGCCTTCAGACAGTCAGAGGCTTCAGGGGCTTATGTGTCTTAACATCTCAAAGCTGTAGCTGCTTTCTATAACTTGCAGTGACTGGTAATGCAGTTTCTGCCAGATTCATAATTGTTATTTAGCATTTTTAGTATGCGTTATGTAGTAATAATTTCTTCTAGGAGAAAATTATTCTTAAATAGGTTTGGACTGAAAAATTCACTTTTTTTCATGCAGAAGTCTTGTTTTAATGGAACCAAGGGCAATCATAAGGGCACTTTTTTAATGAGTCTTGGCAGATGTGATTTTGTTGAAATAAAAATTAGATCCATACTACTTGAAATTTCAATCATACATTTTGCAAGATCCCTATCCTTGAAGCAACATTGTCATTCTTACACACTGAAAATCAGTGCCCCTCGTTTGTCTTTGTATATTGAATTTAAATTTCCAGAATTCCGTTAGTAGCCAAATTAGACCATTTATATGAATTTTAATTCTAAAGCATCATATACTTATTGTAGGAAATTTTCTGTGGTCATAAAATTGTACAAAATCTGAGTGTGGCTTTGCAATACCTAAGAACATTACAATAAAATATAATTATTTGCTACAAACTTCACTTATCTTTTTAAGAAAATTGCTGAACTCTCCACAGAATTCAAGAGACTAACTAGATTTGCAAAAATTTTTTGCACCTTAGTCATTTTATTTGTTCCTTTTGTGGTATGTGCGTGTGTGCGAGATTTACATCCTCCAAAGTTAAGTCATATTGCACAATGAATGAAATGGGTGAAATGATTCTCCAATGAGTCTGGAGTCCATGGAGCTTAGAGCTATCTGACATTTGTCTTTCATGATAAGGAAAACCCCGAAAAAAAAGACCTTATTGCTGTTACTCACCCTAACCAAGATTCGAACTCAGGACCTCTTGAACATGAGGCAGATATGCTACCATCTACGCTATTGAGGCGGACATTGCATGTTCCTGTTATCACCACAGCCGCTAGGTAACTGTTAATTTTTATTATCAATCTCTGAAAATAAAGACAGAATTGATTGGCAGTATATCAAAATTCATTACACAATTCCTATTTTTTTATGTAAATATTTGCTTCCAAATCATTAAATCATTTTGAAATACTACAGATTGATTCTGGCTTTAAGTTTGTTTTATTTTTAGAGTTTGGTAATAAAAATTATGTCATCTAGCCGGCTATAATGATATAAACAGGAATAAACAGAATGACTAGAGATGCAAAAAGTTGTTGTGAAATTAGTCTCTTGAATTTTGTGGAGAGTTCATCCATTTTCTTAAAAAGATAAGTAAGTTGGTGGCAAATAATTATAATTATATTTTATTGTAATATTTGTATTGCTTCATTGTTATTAACTTCTGTTTTTAACTAAGAACATTGTTTATCCGGCCCCCATTAAACTTGATTTCTGGTTTATCTGGATTAATTTTGCTTTTTCGCGATGAAAATATTTGCATCCTTCGATAAATGCATATGTGAGTCATTCCATGTCAAATCGCACAAATTTCGGGGAAAATTGACCTTCATGTCTCTGATTTCATTGATATTGAGTTTATATGTTCTATGCAGGAAAAAATGATACATGTATTTTTTTGTTAGTCTCTGGTTTAATTATTTTGGCCAATAAACAGCATTAAACATTTGGGTATTTTGCGCGCATCGTTCTACATTAATGTGAATATATCTGGTTATTTTTGGTAGAAAAATATAATTTTTGGCTCATTTACTAAACTGAAATGTATACTTCATTTACACATTAAACAAAAAATATTTCATGTAATATTTATATTTTCACAAAGGCATTTAGATTACAAATATCATTATCAATGCTAGCACATTGCTAAAAAAACATTCCGAAAAAAATTTAAAACTAACCTCATGATGTCATATAACCTCAGGAAAAAATTCAGATTGGGATTCCAAATAATAAAAGAGAAATTAAGTAACTTACCAAGTTGTGCAGTGCTGCTGACAAGGTCAAGACGCACACACACCATGTGCCAGCTGACGGCGTATCTTGCGTTGCACTACCGTCATCACCTACAAGGTCAATTATGATTTCTGTTTCCAGAAGCTCGATAATAATACTATTAATAGTTCTCTTTGATCACATTCATCACACGATATTCAATAGTTTGAAATTCCAGTCACAAATTTACACTTGCAGTCACCACATATTTTGTTGCATTGATTTAAAATTAATCATAGATCGGTTAAGGAGTTTTAATATCCACCAATCTCCCTTCGCTTCGCAACAAATAATTTTTTATTACTGCCTGAGATACAGATATTGGCACAATAGAATGCAATGGTAAAGTGCCTCGCACCATTTTTGCTTGTTGGTATCTTGATTGAAATACATTATTATGCTCCTTATGTTGACTATCGGAGAAAAAGTTGAAAACTTTTGGAAATGTTCTTCTCGGCCCAGGTAAACAGTTTTCTTGGATTTGTGATAGGGTCTATTCCAGGCTGAAGACTAGCTTTCATTGCAAATCTTTTAACAGTACCACTGAGGGCCATCACAAGGTCCTGTCCTGTGGGATGTGGCGAAAAAGTGCCACTCTGGTTGAATTTGAAAGTCATTTTCGTGTAAAGAGATGTTTGAAAAATTTGTTTTATTTTTATACTGAGCACTTGACCCATCTTAAAAATATATTACTTTACGCAGTACTCTCAGTTTCTGTTTCAGAAACAGTAACAGTTTTGTTTGGAAAAGGTGGACAGCTCTGGTGTCGTATTTTAAGCATTCAGAAATAGCAACAAAATTAAAATGTTTTATGTCACTATTGTCTTTATAATAGACCACAAAAGGATGAATTGTGGCCTGACTATTGTTCCAGTGTACCCCTTGAACAGAATCCTGAATAACAAAAGCATAATTTTCCGAGAAATCGGCTATCACTATGCATTCGCCTAATGCCAGATTTTCTTTACACTCCCGCAATAATTAATTCTGCTGCTGAGCTATGAATGTATGTGGAAGTAAATTGCTGAGTTTTGTTGATAATTTGCCTAGAAAATCCTCTACGGGCGATATCAAGGTTTCTAAATTTGTGCGATCCACAGTCACCCACTGTCTGTAGGTAATCTCATGAGTATCTTGTTCATCAAGCAGTTGTTATAAATGATTTGTTATATTTTCAATTCCTGGACAAGCTTTACATGTCTTTAAAAAACAGTTAGATGATGGGGGGTTGCAGACGATGTGTGTCAAGCAGTCCTTATAATTGGTTAAAATGAGATTTAAATTTGCAGTGAGATGATAAATACTGATACCATCAAGCATTAATTTAACATTTTCGTGATGAGCACAAACACAAACTGAATGGGTTCCACTAGTTCCAAGAAATACACATTCCTTAGGCCTTAATTCCGCAAATTTTGAAAACCCTATTCCTACATCCGGATGCATATCTTTAAAGCTTTGGTAAGTTTCCTTAAGATTGCAAAGTATCAATCTTTTCTGTTTATGGATTCTCTTACCATTTCCTTTAACAGAAACTACATTTTTTCTGCCAGGCATAACCCTACTCACATCATCAGAATTATAAAATTCAGACACCTTTTTAAATGTAGATGGGTCAAGGCTTTTTCCTGAATTGATGTCTGGAGTTCCTAAAATTCCTTTTTCTTTAGCCACCTGTTCAGATATTCGTATCATGTGAGTTGACACATCAAAATGTTTTATTTTCTTGTAAGACCAGCTGTCAAAAATCGTCAGTATTTGTATTTTGAGAGTTTTGTCATCAGTTTCATGGGAAAAAAATTTATTAGTTTCTGTATTATTTCAGAATGATGTGAATTTTCATTTGAAGTGGAGTCTGCAATATGAAATATTTTATCCTTCATTGCCTGCGATATTTTCTGAAACTTATCCTGAGGATAGCGTTTTTGCAACAATTTTCTTTTTTTTATAGGCGATTCTCCTATTGCCACTAAACTCTCATTCAGTTTTCTTGCTGCATCTTTTGTGTCCATACTTACTGCATCACTGGAGGATCAGGAAAAACTATCACTATCTGTATTTTCACATTCTTCTAATACTGCACTTTCACTTGCAATTGGTACATATAACTCACTTGTACTTCGTTGCTTTGAAAGTTTAGAAATTTTCTTGCGACAGTTGTCACACACTTTCAAATCGCAAGATAGGTTTACGCCTTCCAGTTTGAGTTTAATGAGTATTGCTGAGGTTACTGGCCTTAACTTTTTATGTCTTACTCTGTGGTTAACTAGTTTGAATGGATTAAAATAGTAACAATAACTCCTTTGAACCAAATCTGACTGATGAAAATAAACTTCCACACTTCAGAACTTACACGAAATGTCAGTTGACAACATACTGAGGTTTCAACTTATTATGCATAGATGCAAGATCTGAACGGTAAACACCGGAAGTAAAATGATAGCTCGCCCACATGTTCACAGCACTCTCGGTCTGGACGTAAATCACCTCACACGCCACCAGTAAGTATTTATAACACCACTTTTTACTTCAATCCCATTCTGAAACCAATGAAATTCCATGCACAATATTTCAGAGATTATAATGATATTTTTTCCGTTTTTATGAAGTAAAAACTGTCTAATTAAAACACATTTTGAAAAACTTACCCCCCTAAATGGCGCCCATCTTTTGTTTTCACCGAACCTAAAAAAATAGCATATTAAACTGCAATATTTGTACTTCATAATGTCTCAAACACTAACATTTCATTATTCACATAATCTTTGAATGGATATACAAAATGTTAGGAGTATTAGAATGTAGATTTTGGGAGCTGGGAGATTCAGATATGACGAATAATGAAGTCCTATAACAATTTCATCCATCTGGAAAAAATAAAGGAGATAATTCAACATAACTGAATACATTATCTGCAGAATCTAGCAACAGAGGAGGATTTCAGAATGAAATGTTTTGGTTTTCTTTTTGCGGCCAGGCATGCGTTCACGCCTGCAATGGGTGAAAGTCTAAACTAGGCCAGCGCTTGAAAGCCAGTTCACCACATGCCTTTGTGTTTATTGCCAGCAACAACGTAATAGTAATAATAATAATAATAATAATAATAATAATAATAATAATAATAATAATAATATAATAATAATAATAACTATTTATCACAAACATTTACAAAGTGCCCACCTCGGTAGCGTGGTGGTAGAGCGTCATTTCGCCCATTCCATTCATCATCCGATATGAGTTAACATTGGAGGACGTAAAATTACAACAACAACAAAAATTACAAAGTAAACAAAAGCTCCGTAAACAGGTGACATGTCAAAGAAATATATAACAAATATTATTTACAACAATTGATAATGTATATTTAGGATGGAGTGCTTTCCATTTAAGCTTTTGAGTCATATTTAAAAGACCTAAACTAAAAGCTGGGTAAAAGCTGCACATAAGATCTACTCTGTAGACCAAAGATAGCAAATTGTTAATTATGGAAATACATCAGTCAGGTGTATCACGTAAAATTAAATTAAATCAAAGCCACATATTTGCTAAACAGGAAATTTATTAATGGTCAATAACTACAATATCAGCATGTCTATTTATAGTAGAAGCACAAAAAGTGCTCTGTTGGGCTCTTTGCTATGACTCATGGGTTTGGAATTCTCCTATTGAGAAACTTATCCAAAGTGTTACCCTTCATGAGAGTTGCAGTCAGCTTTGCCATAAGCAATAACCATACTCTTGATTTGTAAAGACTGCCATAGTTCTGAATGCATTAGATGCATCTGAAGTGCCAACAGAACTTGCTGTTGTGCCAAGTGTCATGGCAGGTAGGTTTACTGTTTAAATTCCTGACCTTCCATTCTAAACGCACACCAGTGTTGCACAGTTGCCAAGCATAAGCCCCTGACTTGATTACAGTAGTCACAGAAGAATCCAGTCTTTTAATATCATTTGGTGGCTAAACGAATGATTTTAGCAACTTATGGTAAAGAAACAAATAACTCATCTTTTCTAGTTCTACCTTGTTATCCTAATTGTAAAATACTTATAAAGGTGGGAAGACACATTTGCAATCAAAACTTTGATCAGTTTTATTTTTTATTTATGCAGTGTTAGATTTTTAAAGTGTACCACTATGTGATGGGTTTGAAATGAAACACTGTTTTTACTAGAGAAAAATAAATAGACTTAGCACTGGCAAAAGGTATAAGTATTTGTAAATTCAAATTAATAACAAAGAATATGTTGCAAATGGCTAAAGCTAAAAAGAACTGTGTGCTTTAACAAGATCTACATTTTTTTGTGTAGTTACAGTTTGGCTCTTTCTTAGAATGTATCAGTTGTATAAAAGTAATTCAGAATGAAGAGTACTTCACAAGCTATTTCCATAAACTTTAAGATTGCATTTTGTCATGCAGATAAAATAAACATGTATTTTAATAAAAATTGTTAGATCCATTTTTAAGAAAATCAAAAACAACTAGCATTTTTCTGTGTAAAACACTGATTGAAATGGATTTTCTGAAAGTGTTCATGTTGCATTCATGGTAGAAGATGCTCAGTTTAGGACACAAATAGATATCTTTCTATAAAACCTTATTTTAGATTCAGAAAATCTTGAAACAAAATTTCCAGTGGTCTTGGTATCATATTTTTGCATACAGTGGATCACTTGCTCTACTCGCTAGAGATAAAGATGGACTGTGCCCACAACACTGCTGCCAACAGTGTGAGGGGACTTGATTTTTATTTTCAGTACCAAAATGGAGATTTTTTTGCTACTGAAAGGCGTATACAAGTGCTAGGAAAATGCTTGGTACCAGAAACTTAATAAAGGCTCGACATGGGTGCTTGTAGATGCTGCAGCTTGATCCTGGTGGTGGAAGTTCTGAACATTCTTGAATTTCTAGAAGGTCTGATTTTTCAGACAGCTATGGTTGCTATGTATCTCATAATTCTAAGTTTAAATTTGCCATGCCTCTCACACTACTGATGAAATTTGGAGGTGGTATGATTGAATTTTTAGCAGAAATTTTTATTCAGTAGTTGTCACAGCGTATTATCCTGCATGCATAATATATAGAAAACTGTAAGAATCTTTCATTCATTCTGTTTTAAAATTTACAAGGGGCACTATTTATATTTTACGCCTAATAATTAAAACAAAGTAATTTCTGATTGAAAACTGCTTTATTGTTTTTCAAAACATTCTCCTTTATGATTAATACACTTTTGCATCCATTTGAACCATTTGTCAAAGCATTTATTCCAGTCTTCTTTGAGACATCTCCAAAACATTGTTTTTGAAGGCATGAACAGCTTATTCTGCGACAAAAAACGTTGTCCACGCAATCTATTCTTGATATTTGGGAACAAAAGGAAGTTATTGGGTGCCAAATCAGGATTGTATGGCAGATGATCCATCAGTTCGATGTTTAAGCCTTTAAATACTCTGTTGTTAGACGAGATGTGTGTGCGCTTGCATTGTCTTGATGAAGAACAATCCTACAGTCTTGTTGGTTTTGCTTATTTCACCGAAGACTTCCAGAAAACAAATGGTTGTGTACCATTCGGCATTGACCGTTTAATGTTCCTCTAAAGGCACTGTTGCCACATGGCCAGTTTTGCTGAAAAAGCAGGCAACCATTTGCTTCGAAGTGTTTTGAGTGCAAACAACTTTTGATGGATTAAATTTAAAGGGAGTCGATTAATGACACTAAACAACACTTTTCAATTTTTCCGGGACATGTTTCAGAGACTTTGCCTCTATCCTCAACCGGCCATCGACTGGTTCTCAGAACCAGTGATGAGAACCAGTGGATAGCCAGTTGAGGATAGAGGCAAAGTCTTTGAAACATGTTCCAGAAAAATTTAAAAGTAAGTGTTGTTTAGTGTCATTAATCGACTCCCTTTAAATTTAATTTATCATAACACTGTTTTCAACACTTCCAAGAAAGGAACTTTTGATGGATTTGCTTCATCGTGAAACACAGTCATACAGTCGACTGCTGTTTATGTTCTGATTCATACACATAGATCTATAATTTATCACCTGTTACAATCATATATACGTTTTTTGAGGCACCGTCATTGTATTCCTTGAGCATTTTTGTACATCAGTCAACACAAGCATCTTTTTGAGATTGTGTCAAATTATGAGGGATCCAATGAGAGCAAACCTTTTTCACGGCTAAATAATCTGGCAATATTTTATGTATGCTAGTGGAACTAACGCCTGGGGTTGCTTGAATCTCACAATATGTCGCGCGACAATCTTGCAGTACAAAGTTAATCGAGAAGATATTGACACATTGCTTCACTCACACTGTTTATTCATAGGACATGTTTCAAGAGCTCTTGCTCCTATCATCAGCTGATACTCGATTAGTGCAAGTTGTAGTGGTTTCCTCTCTCTCCGTATCGTCGATAGATGGCATGATGTACTTGTCAAAGATGTCCGGTGGTGGAGTTTCAAAATTCATGACTCTATGACGATTTTTGTTAATGAAGATTTTTAACCAATCAGAAAGATCTATGGGGTGATTAACATATTTTATTAGAGATGTTTCCAAGTTGATGTCATGTCTAGTATTCAAAAAATGAAAAGCCACTGCTGATTTTTCTGTTTCACCATTTTTAATGTTTCTTATATGTTCTTTAGTTCTGATGTCAATATTTCTTTTTGTTTTTCCTATATAAATTTTAGGGCAAGTTTCACATTTGATCTCATAGATTCTTGGTTTTTCTTTGGTAGTGATTGAATTTTTGGGAGGACCTTTTAACAAATTTCTGATATTAAACCTATTTTGAGGTGCAAGAGTTATGTTGTGTTTTGAGAAGATTTTTTGGAATTTGTTATAGGCTGATGGATGGAAAGTGAATTTTTTAAAAAGTTTTTTCTCTTTTTTCTCCTGTAGGTTCTAGGGTGGTGGTTTCTTTTATTTCCTTAGCTTTGTTGAGTCTGTTAATTGTTTTGTCTACTAAATTTGGGTTGAAACCGTTGGATATAGCTGCTTTTTTTATGTGTAGGTATTCTTCTTGTTAATCTCTTCTGTTTAGTGGAAAGTTGATCATCCGAAAGATTAAACTGTTGAAAATGGCATGTTGGTGTTGTTTCACAGTTTCAATACAAAACAACACCAACATGCCATTTTCAACAGTTTAATCTTTCGGATGATCAACTTTCCACTAAACAGAGAAGATTATCAAGAAGAAAACCTACACATAAAAAAAGTAGCTATATCCAACGGTTTCAACCCAAATTTAGTAGACAAAACAATTAACAGACTCAATAAAGCTAAAAAAATAAAAGAAACCACCACCCTAGAACCTACAGGGGAAAAAGAGAAAAAACGTTTTAAAAAAATCACTTTCCATCCATCCAAAAAATCTTCTCAAAACACAACATAACTCTTTCACCTCAAAATAGGTTTAATATCAGAAATTTGTTAAAAGGCCCTCCCAAAAATTCAATCACTACCAAAGAAAAACCAGGAATCTATGAGATCAAATGTGAAACTTGCCCTAAAATTTATATAGGAAAAACAAAAAGAAATATTGACATCAGAACTAAAGAACATATAAGAAACATTAAAAATGGTGAAACAGAAAAATCAGCAGTGGCTTTTCATTTTTTGAATACTAGACATGACATCAACTTGGAAACATCTCTAATAAAATATGTTAATCACCCCATAGACCTTTCTGATTGGTTAAAAATCTTCATTAACAAAAATCGTCATAGAGTCATGAATTTTGAAACTCCACCACCGGACATCTTTGACAAGTACATCATGCCATCTATCGACGATACGGAGAGAGAGGAAACCACTACAACTTGCACTAATCGAGTATCAGCTGATGATAGGAGCAAGAGCTCTTGAAACATGTCCTATGAATAAACAGTGTGAGTGAAGCAATGTGTCAATATCTTCTCGATTCACTTTGTGCTAATTTATGTTTCACTGTCCCTACGCTTCTTTCAAGTTTATACTTTGAGTCTTGCAGTATTAGTTTTTGCCCAGCATTAATGTTTTCTGGTACAACGGCTGATTTTGGATTACCTTCACGAGCTTCATCATTGAGTGAATGGTGGCTACGATTAAATTTGTTATACCAGCATTTCACAGTGGCAAAGGATGCTCACCAAATGTGGAAGTTAGTTATTGATGCACTCTTGTCTCGATAATCCTTGTTGAAAGTCATAAAAAATCAGACGACCTTCACGAACTTCATCATGGAGTGAACGGTGGCCACGATTAAATTTGTTATACCAGCATTTCACAGTGGCAAATGATGGAGCTTTGTCACCAAATGTGGGTGTTAGTTATCAATGCCCTCTTGTCTCAATAATCCTTGTTGAAAGTCATAAAAAATTATTTCATGAACATTTTCACGAGTTAATTCATTGTTTTTGTTAAGACAATTTTCAAGTTAATGTAAACAAAACAAATGAATCTACTGACAAAATGAAGTAGATTATTGTCAACAATGTCAAACTTTCCCTGGGAAACATCAGATGGCACTTACAACGTTCAGGATTGCCAAGGCTCAAAATATAAACAGTGCCTCTCATACATACATACATTTCTACTAATTGTTAATTAAGAGTCAACTGAAAGATTCAATGTCTCAGCCGGTATTTGAACCACGGATCTCCTGGTTTCCGTCGTGTCGTTTTAACCCCTTGAGCTACCATGGCCAACATGCTTTATTTCTCCTCGTATTTAAACTACTCAATGGCGACTTTATGGGTAAATTTATTTTTATTTAGTTTTATTTATTAAATCCTATTAAAGTGCTTCAATGCATACATGTGCTACTCCTTTGTCCAGAGCCCACAGTGATCATTGCATCATTGAATTTATTTTAAAACATTAACTAATGGAAAATAATTATGTTGCTGTTGTAGACGACAACTGTGCAATTTGCCTGTGAAGGAAACTGCAGGAGATACTCCTCAAACAGGACCAGATGTTGAGCTGTACCGACTGGGAGTGCAGTTGTTTGAAAGAAGTCTTTAATGGAATCCTCCAAGGTGTTTATATATATACAAGAATGTAATAGTCTCCTTTACATTAACGTAACCCTCTCCAATATAAATGGCAATGAAAAGTGTTAACTTCATCATTGTTAAAATATTATACTCACCTCTCTGGATTATTTTAAAATTACTTTCTAGTTTTTGAAGCATTTTTAACACATGTTTTGCAATATATAATTGTTTAGTTGTTAAAACTAACATATTTCCAAATAGATATGCAAATGAATATTTGTTCATCATGGATTTTTATGGTCACTTTCCTGTACATAGCAAACCAACCTTACTGATTAAAAGTGTCTCATTCTCAATTATGTAAATGTTATGGAGCATAAAATATATTCTTTGAATAGCTTAGTCCTGTTAATTCATTCTGTCCTATTCCCCTGCTTTAGTAATTTCCATGGCTAGGATTTTGAAGATATAAACAAAGTTTGAAAAATTACCTATCTGAGATTTAATTTATTAAAATAAGTGTACAGAAAGTTTTAAATTAATTATACATTGATAATACTGCAATAAGCAGAAGTCTTGTGTGTGCACTCACATGACTCTCTCTGCTCACTTTTATACAAACCATTCTTAAAAAATTAATGCTTCTATCTTATTTCACATTAATCAAGGTAAATCTTTGTGGTGCTATGAGGAGGATACGGGAGGCTTGAGGGATAATGTCAGTCTGGGTGGCCTACTGATGTAAAGGTCACGGGTTCAAATCTGCCCAGACAGATGGTTTTTAAGTGTGTTTGAAAGTGACATCAAATCAGTAGATTTACAGGCATATAAAAGAAATCTTGCAGGACAGAATTTCACCATATACAGTACTGATATAATCTTGGAAATTGACAGTGTCATCAAGAAACTGTTGGTTAATTTTATTTACGTCAGCTTAAAATAACCAATCTAGAAACTGATTTTTGTAAAACTTTTTATTTAACAATTTGTGTACAAGGCCAGTGGGTAACATCAGCCTTCATTTATTTTTACACATTCTTTCAGCAGAAGAAATGTTACAACTTTAAACAAAAAAGATTTAAGCAAAATAAAATTTGCAAAAAGTATAATTCTTAAAAGAAATTATCTTTTCTGTAGATGTTCCTACATCATCCCTTCTCAGTTTAGCAGTCATTCATTGAACCTTACTGGGAATCGTATCACACAACCTGTTCTTGTAACTCGTAAGTCCTTTGTCTTGAAGTGCTGAACTTACTTTTTTTGTAGACTCTGTTAGGTCCTGATGATCAGAGTCGTCAGTTTTTACATTATCAGCTAAAATGTAGGCTGGTTTTAACCTGTCAATTGAAATGTTGACTAACCTGCAATGGGTTGCAGGTACTTTGGGTTTTTAATCATTAGTTCATGCACACATTCACACTCTCATTCACACTTCCAGACTCTGAGGTAGATGGGGAATCATCTTGGTTGGAAAAAAATCCCCACCCTCAGCCAGGAAAGGAACCTAGGATGCCTCACACGGCAGGCAGGTGCTCTACCGACTGAGCTATGAATGCTTGTGCTATGGTTTCTGCAAGAATATTTTGTAGAGGTACTACTACTGACAGATTTGAGCATGTTAAAGAATAAATAAACTCATCAATTTAAAGCACTGGACCAATCAAATCTCTAAGAAAAATTTGAAAGTATTCAACATTAGACAGGAATGTTCCAATTGGTGCTTGAATATGTCGGGTTATTTTGTTCTTTTGACAGTGAAGCTGATTTTTCAGATAATTCAAGAAATTCGTTAAAATTTCATATATGGAGATGAAATGCAAACATGGCCCTCTGAAATTAATGAAAAGGTTAAACCAAGATGGCTTTGTTTGTGACGCAACAGATTGCCTAGGTTTATTATCATTCCAAGTTATAGAACTTTCCAGAAATTCAACCTTTGACGTCAAGCCAATCAAATTCAAGTTTTGGTCCCTTAGCAACAAGACATTGTAGAATGAACCAGTAAAATTTTAATTTGATTTCATCTTCACTTGTGAAAGGTTTCAGTCCTTCTTGTTCTTTCGATGTAGTCAGACGTGTTATAGATATCGTCTCGGACACAGAAGCACTATTAAGTTGCAAGAGGACTGCTAGGTTCCTGCAAGTTACAGAAGTAATTTTACCTACTGATTAGCGATCAGTGAAAAGACTCGTCGAGTACGCGCTGCAAAAGAAAATACGTAAATGATGAGTGGCACGCTGTTGCGTTCACTATGCCTGTAAAATCAGGAAAGATGTTTGTAAATCATGTCTTAAAATATCGGCTGTGAAATAATTCAGTGAGAAAATAAATTCTCAAAAAGTGAAGCAGTGTTTTAAATTAATTTTGTTGCCACCATCCACCATTTCGTTGCTGGCGCCGTACCACTGCCCTAGATTACAGAGTTCATTGCTCATCAACGGAGCTGCCGGCAGATCGTTAAGTCTACATTATCGCAGTGACAAGGAAGCTGGAGAGATTGTCGATTCTGCATCCTGAGGAAGGTAAGTCGCCTCACCAAGGGATAACAACATGTGGGTGCGTCGTGTGGCTTGAAGTTACATCTCGCCACACACGACAAACTTTTAAAGAAAAACTTATTACAACAGGCTATACAAGTTCTAATCCATTTCTGCAGGTCTTTCTTCATATTTGTTGAAATGAACCTAGGAGGTAATCTACAGATGTTTTTAACCCTGGATGTGAGATATTGTGGTAATGTTTAAAAACAGAAAATCTAAATGATTTTGGAACTTATGGTCTATTTCTTATAGACACATCACATCACAGTGATTTACCTCTTGCTGTTTTGTGTTCAAATTTTAAGGATGTGGCAGAACTGGTTTTGAGTTGAAGAACTTAATCTTCCATCTGAGCGTGTGCCATGGCTTCATAGTTGATTGGAATTAATTCTTCAATTCTTGGCAGATAATATGCTACTACATTTTCTTTTCCAGATTCATGGAAAAATGTCAGTTGTCAGTTGTGAAATATACTGAAGGTATCATAGTTGAATTAGAGATGTCTACTCTCTTTCTGTCTTTTTTTTTTTTTTTTTCTCTCCTTAAAGGCAAAATTTAGTGGAGCATGGTCAATTTAAATTGTGAATAGTCTTCCTTTTCCTTTTAATAGGTATCTGAAATATTTGATGGCTAAATAGATGCTAAGAAGCTCTACTATACAGGGTGAATTACCTAAAATTTGCTCAGCCAATATTTCCGAAATGGAAAATGCTATTAATGTGCAGTTTTCACAGCACTGTTTGGTAGTTAGGGACTCACAGTTTTAACCTATAAATGGTTTTTATTAACACTTATAAGGTGAACTTTTAGAGCAAACATACACTTTTTTAAATGGAACAATGCCTAATTACATAAAAAAGTCAAAAGTACAGTAAATTAGACTGCTAATGGTGTTTTCTGCAGGATTATAATGCCCTTAGTTCATGAGATATCTTATTTTGAAACTTATTATGTTTCATTCAACCAATTTAGTCACTAGGTACAATGTTGTTATGGTTTGTTTACACGTGTTTGCGGATCATTTGTGCATTGCGACTTTCTAGTCAGTCAGAGATAGTTCAAGCAGTAAGTTGTGAATGAAGATGGAATTTACCACTGCAGAAAAAGATGACATATGCTTACGGTGTACGGAGAGTGTAGGAAGAATGCAGTTCGTTCTTGTATGGTCTATATAGAAAAATATCCCAATAGACGTCAACCATCTCAGCAATTATTAATCAACCTGCCTCGGTAGCGTAGATGGTAGTATGTCTGCCTCACGTTCAAGAGGTCCCGAGTTCAAATCTCGGTCAGGGTGAGTTACCTGGATAAGGTTTTTTCCGGAGGTTTCCCTTATCCTTCAAGACGAATGTCGGGTAAGTCTAAGCTCCATGGACCCTGGACTCATTTGAACATAATTTCATCCAATTCATTCCCCGTACGATATGACTTAACGTTGGAGTACGTAAATTCCAAAAAAAAAAAAAATTATTAATCAACCTCTTCAACCAGTTACAGGAAAGTGGTATGTAACACCAAGAAAACATAACAGAAACAAATAGGTGAGTAGAGATGTAGGAGAAATTTATGTTTTGACTACTGTTGCAGTAGATCCACAAATTAGTTCCCGCACAATCGCACATGGACGTAGAATGAGTCAGGCAAGTGAACTCTGCATTCTCCATTGACATAGGTTCCATCTCTATCACATGTCTCTCCATCAAGAACTGTGTAGAAACGATTTTGAGAATTGTGTTAACTTTTGTACAAGGGTACTAAGATATCATACTCCAGATTCATCATGTATTTTGTTTATTGATGAAGCAAGATTTATTAATCAAGGCCAGGTAAACCGCAGAAACATACACTATTGGTCTGTTGACAATCCTCACTGGCTTCGTCAGGTGGAACGTCAGCATCCATGGAGTTTAAACGTGTGGTGTGGGATAGTGAACCATCCGCTCATAGGCCCTTTTTTCATAGAAGGAACACTAAACTCGTAAAAGTATCTCAGCCATCTAACAGCCCATCTTTCATGGATGCTAGAAGACGTTCCCCTGCAAACTGGGAGGAACCTGTGGTACCAGCATGATGGCTGTAAAGCCCATTGTGCACAAATTACTATGCCCCTATCCAGTTTCACTCCCAAGTATTTGATAGAATTTTCCCACCTAATGCTTCGCCTAGAGTAAATGAATGTGGGGAAGTTGGTGGGAAAGCGGCGCTTGGTAAACATGATGGATTGGCTTTTCTCTCTGTTGATGGACAATCACTAAAGCATGCACCTTTCTTGGACGAGGCAGAGGTGTCATGGATGCGGTTGAAGGCTCAGCAGAGATGCTTATTTGTGCAAAATAACAGCACGTGATCAGCATATTGTATATTGACGTGCTGTTCAGTGGGAAGATCAGCCACATATACGCTGTCAAGCGTCGGAGATAGCACAGAATCTTTAGGGAATCTGCCTCTGATGGACCTTAGTGTAGATCATTTTCCCGCCACAGTGACTGAAATATCTGTGTTTAAGGAAAGATTGTAAGAGATGTGTAACGGGAGTAGGTAGCTCCAGCTTGATGAGTTTGTAAAGGAGACCTGCTTGTCAGGTCATGGAGAAGGCCTTCTCGACATCCAGAGACACTGCCACAGTGTATATACCTTGTCCTGGAAACCCAGGGCTGCAGCTTCCACCACGCACAGCAACTGCTGAGAAGTAGTGTCCAGGACGTAAAACAAATTGGTGATGAGGGATGACTTGAATGTCTCCCAGCAAAGGAGACAAGCGGGCTAAGAATAGCCTCTAAAGGACAGAAAGGAGGCTGATGGAACGGTAATTGGCAGGATGGACCGAGCCTTTCCCTCGCTTCAAGATGTATATCACCCGTGCCTCTCTCCACTTTCATGGAAAGTAGCACAGAGTGACACACATGTTGACATGTATGAGAAAGATCACGGCTCTGAAAGGAAAGTGGTAGGTCATGATAAGCGTTAACCTGTCAGGTCCCACCGCCCTTTTGGGGTTGAAATGCCAGATTACGTCCTGGAGCTCACTAGGTCAGTCACCGTAAATGTGGCAACGATTAGTGTGGTTTAAACGTTTGAGTCAGTAACCTGCAGACACCCCCTCCCTGTCAACAGGTCAACCAGATCTACATGAACAATACCTATAATACATCGCGCCTGTCACCGTGATAGCCATCCTGATGACGCCGGTAGTACTTGCTGTTCTGGGGGAGCTATTACTCCAATTGGTCGCTGTCAGAAGAATCTCCAACAGCTGGCCCCGTAGCTCAGTCGGTAGAGCACCTGCCTGCCATCCAGGGTTCGATTCCCGGCGGTGGGGATGGGGATTTTTCTCCGACCAAGATAATTCCCCATCTTCCCCAGAGCCTGGAAGTATGAATGAGAGTGTGAATGTGTGTGTGATGTAATGATTAAAAAAAAAACTAACGAATACGAGTTAACAGCTTCGATATGTTCCAAAGGAGAACGGCCGCCGATATGACCATTGTAGTTAAAGGCGGAACAAGTAAAAATAAAAAAAAAAAGAGATTCTCCAACAAGTATGGGAGACATCTGATACCTCCACACCTGAAACGGATGACATAACATATAGACATCTCAAATCCCTTCCAGAAGAGTGGTACCATTACTTGGCCAGGGCTTACACACGACTTACACATGGGCAAGCCACCAGGCTTGTGGAGAAATGTAATTATCTTCCCTATCCTAAAACCGGGCTGTACCCGCAGACTATGTCTGGTATGCTACTGACGCTCCGTAAACTTGTTGAAAAAAACCTCCAGTAACTGGAACTGAACCACATGTGACCTAAGACACAATTTTGTTTCCGTCTGGGTCACCAAACATTCCATTTATGTGTTAATGACATATTTACATCACACTCCAGACCAACCTCCTTGTAACAGCATTACTCTTAGATCTGTCATTGGCATACGAGTAATGTTCTGACACACAGACTCACGGAGCAATTATCATCCTACAGTATCCCACTGGTCATCTGGAGCCTCATAGAAAATCTATATACGGACCACCGATATACATTTTGGCACCCGCATTACGAAACATCTCGGCACGATATACATCACAGGGACTCATACAAGTTTCAACCCTTAGTGCCCCCTGTATATCTTATATATTGGGAATATCACCTCTCTGACAGCAATCGTGGCCAGAGTATTACAATTAACGGATGACATCGTTATATGCACCCCGTATTGCCAAGATCACATGCAGATCTCAGACTTTTTGAAACTTTGACTGTAACAGGATTGCCAATCACCTGACTGATATCAGCATGGAAGTAAACTTGAATAAGATCAAATGTTTACAATTCCAGAAATCAATGCGAGCGCCAACCTTCACGATGTGGATTTAAGGCCACGAGATTCGGACAGTAAGAAGTGATAAATTTCTCTGCATACATCTGCAACTGAACCTGCAGTTCACAATACATTATCAAATGTTATTTTCGACCCTGGCCAAACTGAAATCTTTTTTCCAAGCGATGCACCACTGGGGCATGAACCCTCGGATCCTTCTGATTAATCCCACCCTTAATATATTGTGACTTGTGGGTTCGTGAAATGAAAAGTCCAATTACACAAACTCAACAATGTACTTTATTTCCACCGACTTACAGTTGAACACTTGCCAATTACACAAAATTACGTAATGCACACAATTACGATTCACCAGTTCGTCCGTTACCGATCAGATGCATGTACACAATTACGTAAAGTCTTCCGTTGCACAATCTTCTCGTTCATTAACACGGCGCTCCTTTGCTAGCACCTCAAACACTGACTGACTGTCCGTCTGCAACCCCCTTTTTATAGGAATATCGCCGTCTCTTCCCGACTTCTCTAGTTTCCACCCGAAAGTTCCAGATGGTCGTGGGAAAGGGGGAAGGGGCCGCCCGCGCAACTGACATTTCCTCTAATCTTCCCCCTCAGTTAGTGACAGACTGATGAGTGGGTGTGGCCCAGCTGCCTAGGGTCCTTTCCAGCGGCCGCCGGTCCAGTCTTCCGCTAATTGGGTGACACTGCTCCCTCCTCAAAGCTGGTCGTCCCGAACAGCACCATTGTAGCGGGCTAGGCGGTCCAGGTGCACCACCAGCATCTGCTTGGAGTCTCAGCCAGTAGTAGCGCTGCCGTAGTTTGTGAATCATTCGGTTCGGTCCCAGGTGTCCTCCTGAAGTACCGGCGTGCACTTCCTCCAAGACTTCCGGGACCTTACTCCGGGGAAGTACCAACTGTTCTCTCTGCGCCTTCCCATCGGGTGACTCCCATACCCGGAACAGCACGCCATCTCTGGTCTTCAGCGAGTCCCATTGGGCCCAGTACGACTTGTAGGTGGCGCCCCTTGGTGCGATGTCCTCCCAGGTTGGTCTTTTCCCTGCCTCCACTTCCCTCAAGAGTGGCCCCAAGTCTGCGTCCGCCAGCTGCTCCCTCCTCAGGCCTGCGCTATCCCAGCCGTCCGCAGGCACTGCCACAACTACTCGGACTGCTGCGGCACGCTCCTTCTCTTCCACTCTTGTGCACTGGCCGCACTCTACTGGACAGGGTCTTCGGGACATGGCGTCTGCGTTACCGTGGCTCTTCCCTCTACGATGTTCCGAGGTGAAGTCGTACTCCTGCAGCCTCTGGACCCAACGTGCCGTCTGGCCTTCCAGGTTCTTAAAGCTCAATAGCCAGGTTAGGGCGGAATGGTCAGTCCTCAGGTGGAATGGCTGACCGTACAGGTGCTTATGGAAGTGCTCCACGGACTTTACTACCGCCAATAATTCTCGTCGGGTGACGCAGTAGTTCTTCTCTGCCTTGGATAGCGTCTTGCTGTAGTAGGCTATCACCCGCTCATGGCCGTCCTGGATCTGCGATAGGACACCTCCAATGCAATGGTCGCTAGCGTCGGTGTCCACAATGAAGGCGCCACCCGGTTGTGGGAAACCCAAAATTGGAGCACTGCACAGGGTCTCCTTTAGGTGCTGGAAAGCGTTTTCGGCGTCCTCTGTCCACACATAAGGCCGGTGTTCCTCCGTCAGGCGGATGAGGGGTTTTGCGATGTTGTCGGCCTTTTCCTCTAAATCATTTAGGCGGTCGTCTACTTGACCCATCCGCTTGCCCAGATTCGTGACGTCATCCCTCACGCCGGCCAACCGTTCTTCAAACTTGGCGGCGAGGACCTCGTTCGCCTCCCTCATCTCCGTTGTCAGTTCGGCCATCTTTGCGGTCATTGTCGTGGCCAAGTTGTTGTTTGCCGTTTCCATCTTCGCTGTTAATTCGGCCTTCATTTCTTCCATCTTCCCGGTGATGTTGTCGTTGGCCGTCTTCATTTGTTTCAACTCTGCGGTGATGTTGTCGTTGGCCGTCTTCATTTGTTTCAACTCGGCGGTGAGGTTGTTATTTGTAGTCTCCAGCTTCGCGGCCAGGCTGTTATTTGCCGCTTCTGTTTTTGCAGCAAGGTTTTCATTTGCCGTCTTCATTTCTTTCAGTTCCGCTAAAATCTTTTCTAATGCTGCCTCCATTGTGTTATATCCCACTCCTGACACCAATTGTGACTTTGTGGGTTCGTGAAATGAAAAGTCCAATTACACAAACTCAACAATGTACTTTATTTCCACCGACTTACAGTTGAACACTTGCCAATTACACAAAATTACGTAATGCACACAATTACGATTCACCAGTTCGTCCGTTACCGATCAGATGCACGTACACAATTACGTAAAGTCTTCCGTTGCACAATCTTCTCGTTCATTAACACGGCGCTCCTTTGCTAGCACCTCAAACACTGACTGACTGTCCGTCTGCAACCCCCCTTTTTATAGGAATATCGTCGTCTCTTCCCGACTTCTCTAGTTTCCACCCGAAAGTTCCAGATGGCCGTGGGAAAGGGGGAAGGGGCCGCCCGCGCAACTGACATTTCCTCTAATCTTCCCCCTCAGTGACAGAGACTGATGAGTGGGTGTGGCCCAGCTGCCTAGGGTCCTTTCCAGCGGCCGCCGGTCCTGTCTTCCGCTAATTGGGTGACAATATGTTCTGCTGATGGCACCTGAACCTCCTGGTGAATGCGACAGGATTTAGAATCCTTCTTTTATCAACTCTTGTATCACATCATTTTCTGTATCCTGGGACGGCCAGCAAAACACTTAACATCCCGTTACTTCCCGACATAGAAGATTGCTTATGGAAACTAGGATGCCATTTCACTGTTGATTTGTAAGCATACACCAAAAATACTTCTGCCAAAAATGACAAGACTGCACAAATGAATGAATCAGGTGCAAGGGGCAGACACCCCCCTACAACTACCTATACTACGATGCCATTTCACATCTAGTGGCCGGTTTGCTTATTGAATGTCCTTCCACACGATTTACCACCATTAGAGTCGACACATTCATTTAAGATGTTGCACATTGATTAGGTAGGAGCAAAATGGCAGGAATTCATTTCCCTGACGGTTTCCCTATGTTCACGTGCACGCACACACAAATGGTACATAAAGCAAACCAGGGCATGTAATATCACTAATGCACTGGAACATTTGGATGAATAAAGGATAAAATAAAAAATAAACACACCCACAGAAGAAAAGAATCTGTTACATGCAAGAAGCAAAACTGCAGAAATATTCCATGCTGTCACAGTGCTAAGAGAAGACATGAAAAGTAGCATGTTTAGCAATGTCATACAACCTACTGCAGCAGTTTCACAATTGTATTGCATATAGTGTAAATAAGGCATTGTGCTCTGTAAACTGAAAATGTTGGCATTCAAGACATGACACCTTTTCCTCATAGATGTACACTGAAATTTAAACCTTTAGACATATGTCATAATTTATCAGTCCAATACCTTTGAATTATCACATATTAAGCTGCAGAGTTGTCCATTTGTAAATTTCACTGATGAGCAGATATAGTGGAATTGTTTAAGTATAGATAAAATCCAAACTTGTGAACTGTCATAGATTTGCTGATACACAAGGCAGATTTCTGTGCTGCATTACACAAAGAAGTTTGTAAAAAATATCAATTACTGCCAGTCAGCAGATGTCATGTGTGTATACCCACGTTACATATTTATGTTGCAATTATCTTCATATTCAGTTGTTTGCCATGTAAATAGGATGAAACCAAACCCATTTAATTATAAAATCATTAATATGAATCCATTAGCATTATTCTACAGCTTTTGTAAGCAATTTCTTCATACCATAGATTTTATCATCAGTGCATTAAGTTCTGCTTTTTAGAGAGAGAGAGAAACTTATGCTCTCACCAAAGCGGTCTGCGTTCAATCCCAGGTGACTGCAAAGTGAGATTTGTGGTGGACAACATGGCACTGGGACAAGTTTTCTCCGGGTCCTCGTTTCCCCAGTCAGCATTCCCCCAATTGCTCCCTTATCATCTTTCCTATCATTCATCTCGCCCTCATGTATATCATCCACTTCCTTCATCTTCACTCCACGCATTGAACTGATCACCCATCCTCATTCTATATTGGATCCAAAGCTTCAGTTCCTCAGGCCCGACCTTAAAAGGGATAGAGGAACAAGTATCCCCTAACACTGCAATAGGTACAACTAGGGAAGTTAAAGAAGAAGAGAAACTTATGAAATATCATAAACTGCAGTAACAGATGCCATGCACTTAAAAATTTTCTTGGGTAGTAACAATAAAAATGCTTACGTTGAAAGGAGAGAAAAGGCTGAGGGAGATGGGGAAGTATGCAGACAAAATCAAAGAGAAATGAATGAGAAGGGTAAAGCAGTTGAGAGAGAGAGAGAAACAGAGGGCACAACAGAATACCAGGTCAAGGTTTTGTAAGGGCTAGAACAGAGATAAACAGCCAGAGTCAATACCACCATAAGTATAAGTACTTAGATTAGTATTGGAAAATTGTGGTTAAGTAAAGTATTGTACAAATAAACAGATATTAGAATCCAGATGGGCATTTAAGTTAAGAGATTAATTGAGGGTAATCACATCAACAAAACTTTATTTTTAATCATTTTTTATGCCAGCATATTATATTTAAAATATATATATGTTTTTTTTTTTTTTTTTTTTTTTTTTTACAGATGTTTGTCTCACATCTCTTTATTCATTTTTCAAATGCAAATATATTGTTAACTATTGCAGACACAAACAATGGCATTTGTTTTCCTGAAGCTGTGTAGTATTTCAGATTGTCAGATCAATTGTTTCTGTTTAAAGCAGTAAGGGTTTTTGGATCATTAAATGTCTTCCTGCTTAGATATTTAATTTATACACTTGCTTGGAAGGTCCAATAAAGACGTATATAATTTTATTATTATTATTATTATTAATTATTATTATTATTATTATTATTATTATTATTTATTATTATTATTATTATTATTATTATTATTATTATTATTATTATTATTATCATTATCATTATTATTATTATTATTATTATTATTATTATTATTATTATTATTATTATTATTATTTTAATAGTATTAACTGAAAAAACTATATGTGATCGGTTTTTTGTAACATTTGTCACATACATTTTTATATTATAGAGGAATTAGTTTCGGGAGCTGTCGCTTCTTCTATTTTCAACCTCTATCCAACTATCATCTCTCTTCTCTCTGGTGGTAGAAGGGAACAGACGATAACAAACAATAGTTGGATAGAGGTTGAAAATGGGAGTGACGGCTGCCAAAACTAGTCCCTCAATAATATAAAAATGTAGGTGACAAAGTGTCAAAAAACTGACTACAAATAGTTTTTTTCAGTTAATTTTGACGTCAGTTACTAAATTCCTCCAAGCACGCATAATTTAATATTAGCATTTATCTTTATTATATTACTTCACTTATTTAGGATAACTAAGCTGTATATCATGTATATTTTGATCACAGTTAGTTCCTGCAGTTTACAAGTCTGTCACCAATTAAACAATCATTGTTATTAAAGACAGAATAGCAATTTGGAGATCAGCTTTCTGAAACCCTGCATTAATGTTATAGAGTGAGTGAGTGTGTGGTGTTTTAGGGCCCCTCGACAACAAGGTCATTTGGGCCCGAAGTCAAGACTAAAACCTAAAAGCTATAAAAATTTAGCTAAAAGGGTAAAATACAATAAAAACACTCAACTGTTAAAAGGACATTAAAAAACGATCTAAAGACTAATAATTTAAAATCTCTAAAAGCAATAAATATAAAACAAGTCAGACTTGTTTATTAAAACCGATTTTAAAAACAAACCGCAATGCCTTAACCACGGCCACTGGGTCGTCCCCTAAAATACTGAGCAAGTTAGCTCCCAAGCCCAAAGACTGGCGAACGCGGGCGTACTGCGGTTAATGTTATAGAAGTATGAATAAGTTATACATATATTGAGATTCAACTGTATTGGAACACCACAGTGAAGCGAAAAATTATTAAATTTTAGATGAGTCGCATTTTTTACACATCTGCTTCACTTTCGTACCTATTTTGAGGACATGTTTCGCAAATCTTCGTTTGCATCTACGGCTCTTGTGCGACTGACGCTAGATCCAGCGGTGTGGGTAATTCTGGGGTTGTTGCTGCCATCTGTTGATTTAGTGATGAACTGAAATGTGGGATTATCTTCTAGCGGGATTTCAAAGTTCATTAGTTGGTTTTTATGTTTTTCTATGTATATCCTCTCCCATATGACGAGTTCACTATGCTTTCACTATCCCGCTAGAAGATAATCCCACATTTCAGTTCATCACTAAATCAACAGATGGCAGCAACAACCCCAGAATTACCCACACCGCTGGATCTAGCGTCAGTCGCACAAGAGCCGTAGATGCAAACGAAGATTTGCGAAACATGTCCTCAAAATAGGTACGAAAGTGAAGCAGATGTGTAAAAAATGCGACTCATCTAAAATTTAATAAGTTATACATACTTCACTTACATTAGTCGTTAAAATATTGAAACATTATGGAAATGTTCATCTCCTCCATGAATATGTAACAACTAATGGTTAACTCTTCTTTTCCTTTAACAACTGATTTAAGTGAACTTTAAGTGTAACAACTGACTCATTCATATTTATAAAATGAAAATAATTTTACCATTATATAGAATAAAAAGAAGTATTTCAGAAAGTGGAGTACCATTGTTACTAAAATTAGGCAAGTGAGTCAACCTTGTATATACTTTTCTCCACTTACAAGTTTTTTATGAAGACTAGTTTCTGGGGACTTCTCCCCTATCGTCAGCTCTGTGGTAGACTGATGATGCATCCGGTGTCTGCATCTGGCTTGGTGTTGTGCTGCCATCTAACGTCCTGGTAAGTTTGATGACGTCATCTACCGCGGGAATTTCAAAATTCATCAAGAGGTCCTGTTTTTTCGTAATAAATATGTTTTCACAAATCTGTAGTTCCAGAGGTTTCTTTGCCTGTTTGATCAGTTCTATTTCTTGTTTTATGTTGTGATTCTCAGACCAAAAGTGATGTGCTACGGCCGACTTGTCCATTTGTTTGAATTTCATATTTCTGAAGTGTTCTTTCATTCTTGTTCCTAGATTCCTTTTGGTCTTACCAATGTATAATTATAAAAACTGAAGAGGTGATGGTGTCCTTTGATATCAGATCTCTATTCACGAGCATACCAGTAGAAAAAATTCCAAAATTGATGAAAGGCTGGTTATCCAAAAGCAACGTTGCAGATGATAAAATAGAGGAATACATCAAATTAACCACCCTATGTATTGAACAAAACAGCTTCACGTTCTCCAGCAAGATCTTCCAACAAACAGCAGGCTTGGCCATGGGTAACCCTCTTTCACCATTACTAGCTAATCTGTTCATGAGTAATTTGGAAACACATTACTAAAGCCTTTCCACATATTTTCAAATGTTGGCATAGATATGTCGACGATGTGTTTGCGATAGTCCCTAGAAGACTAACCGAGGATGCTATAAAGTTGCTAAACCTACAAGAAAAATCCATAGTTTTCATCATTGAAGTAGAGCAGGATGAATGGCTACCTTTTTTAGATTTGAAAATCATTAGAACACCAACAGGATTACAATTTGGAATATACCGAAAAGCAACACATGTTGACAATTACATTAAATGCAACCCATTCAACCCATACAACATCAATATGCAGTATTCCATAGTTTAGTTCACAGATTAATCAACATTCCGCTAACAAAAACAGAATATGAACAGGAGTACGCTCACATACACCAGGTTGCCGAACTGAACAACTATAACACAAATTTCATCAAAAAACTGATCTATAGACACAAAAGAAACAAATACTTAAAGGACATTACTACGTTAAAAAAACTAGAAAACCCAAACACCAGATATGGAAAATTTACATTTCATCCAAAATACTTCAACAATTTGAAAAGATATTTAAGAGCATCAACATAAAATTAGCCCCTCAAAACAAACACAACATCCGCAACTTACTAAACCACCCTCTAAAAAATAGCACACCGAAAACTCAATTATCAGGCATTTACCAAATGAGTTGCCAGGATTGTGACAAGATATACATTGGTAAGACCAAAAGGAATCTAGGAACAAGAATGAAAGAACACTTCAGAAATATGAAATTCAAACAAATGGACAAGTTGGCCGTAGCACATCACTTTTGGTCTGAGAATCGCAACATAAAACAAGAAATAGAACTGATCAAACAGGCAAAGAAACCTCTGGAACTACAGATTTGGGAAAACATATTTATTATGAAAAAACAGGACCTCTTGATGAATTTTGAAATTCCCGCAGTAGATGACGTCATCAAACTTACCAGGACGTTAGATGGCAGCACAACACCAAGCCAGATGCAGACACCGGATGCATCATCAGTCTACCACAGAGCTGACGATAGGGGAGAAGTCCCCAGAAACTAGTCTTCATAAAAAACTTGTAAGTGGAGAAAAGTATATACAAGGTTGACTCACTTGCCTAATTTTAGTAATTTTACCGTTACTACTGCTTTTATTGTTAATATTATTGGAATTGGAATTATTCAAATGGTTGCATATACAGTGTGGTGCCAAGCCAACTGATACTTTTCAAACGACCATATATTACTGAATGGAAAGGGGGGGGTTATGGTCCTATAAACATACTGAAACAGGACATTTACTTACCAACATTCAGAAATTTACTTCCTGTAAAGTATCAGAAAGATGGCCTACATTTAAATTGATGATGCAGTCTTGTAAACTTCTTGAAATTCCCCTTGTTCCTCTATCACTTAAGGCAGACATGAACTGAAGCTTTGGATCCGACAGAGAACCAGGATGGGTGATCAGCCCAATGCCTGGTGTGAGGGTGAAGGAAGTGAGGGCGAGATGAATGATAGGAAAGATCATGAGGAGCAATTGGTGGAAAGCTGGTAGGGGAAATAGGAGGAACCAGAGAAAACTTGCCCTAACACTGTGTTGTCCACCATAAATCTCACTTTGTGGTCGCCTGGGATCGAATCCAGGCCATCCTGGTGAGAGCCAAGCAGTCTAACCACTCAGCCATGGCATGGACTCTTGTAACCACTTCTGGAATTTGCTAAATACTTGTCTCCACAGGTCATTAATTGCCAGTATACCCAGCTGTGTCAACAATGGCTTAAGTTCTTGAATGTTCTGAAAATGATTTACTAACACACAGTCCTTCAAAAATCCCCTTATAAAGAAACAAAGATTTAATGAGACTGACAGATGTCTGCAAAATGGAGATGACCTTTCCAAATAGTCTACAAACAACATACTCCTCTTGCGCAGTGCTGGCTGAGCACCATATTGCTGAAAATAAAGGCCCTTCGGGTAAGTGTCAAGTTGTAGGAAGGAAGGAAGTTTCAACAAAGCATTGCATCACAATTATTTAACAATGTGAATTAACTCACTTTCCTCTTTGCCATTTTGGAAAAAACAAACTCAAAAAAATATCTATTCCATTTCAAAATATCAACTTTGGAGCTTTACATGCAGCTCTTGAAGGTTCCGTGGTGGCAAGTACCACATATTCTGTTTGCTGACAAGTCTGAAAAATGTAAATGGACTTCGTTGGACATGAACAAATGATTGAAAATGTTGGGATTTTCACATAGCAATTCCATCTTGTCAATACAAAAATTAACTTGTCTTCCTTGTCTCTGGGGATACATTTTAAGGTTGGGATTTGATATACTAAGCATTCAGAATAGGCTTTTTCGATTAATGCGAGATTGCTGGCATGCTGATTGTCAAGGATTGCACTGAAAAGCTTGCCGCACTCTCCACATTCTAGGGAGTGCATACTGATCTTGAAGCTCCATTTTACATCCAACACACAACCAATCTCTTGTAACATCTTCATCCAAGCCAACAGGGTATCTCAGAAAACAGAACCCTCCCATGTAGACCAACATTAAAATGCCATCTAAAAATTGTTGCACCACCAATCAATGCACCTGCACAATATTAAAGTTTGAAATGTGTTGGTCAGCTTGGTGCCACCTTGTACATCAGGTACATGCAAAAAATATGTTTGTACTAGTATTTATCATTTTTATAAAGATTTATTCATTTTTCTTTTGTATGAATAATATACAGTAATCCAATAATTGTTACATTCACACAAAATTAGCAGTCTAATAAAGTAGGACTTGTACATTTACACACATTCATTCATACAGAACATTGTGCTAATTCACATTGCTCATTCAATTTTCACCTCTTGTTAAAACCTGTACAAGCACTTTGTGCCTGTGAGTAAACATTAAATATTTATTCTATATTTACTATACATAGCATTAAGTCAAATATAATTTCTTCAATTTCAAATCAAAGGAACTAAGTAAAAAACATGCCTTACCTAGTTATTCAACAAATTAGCTCTTAGCAAAAATTCTGGAACATTTGGTAATTCATACCCCACAGCATCGCATCATATGTTGAAACATTTAATTTATACAAATCAAAACAAGTTTGAGCAAGGAGGAGATGCATAGCATTGCATTATTAATAAATATCAACCAACATTCTGTTAATGGGTACTTAAAGGTATGTACTTCACAAGAGTTGCACATACATATTTGCATATTTTTATTCATCAATAGAATTTCATTGTACTAGGGACATCATATGACTTACATGATGAACATGAATGAATAATAAAGTGTAGAGCAAATCCTTTAGCATTCTAAAACTGTTAAGAAGCTAGTTGTCACAAGCTGCCAGATTCACTGTAAAAGATACAAGTGTTCTACAGAAATATTCTTAAGCATTAGAACAAGCATCTGGTACATAAATTAAGCAGCAGCCTTTTTCTTTTTATCTTCCTTCAGTATCTGATTACAAAGAATTCTGATGAGCATAAAAATAAAACTTTACTGGGTTTTATCAGTGTAATTATCTTTTCCAGTCAAGTTTCCATAACAATAACATCATTTCAAAATTATTTATTTACTGAAATAACTTCCATTTATATCGAGATTCAACTGTATTGGAACACCACAGTGAAGCGAAAAATTATTAAATTTTAGATGAGTCGCATTTTTTAACACATCTGCTTCACTTTTGTACCTATTTTGAGGACATGTTTCGCAAATCTTCGCTTGCATCTACGGCTCTTGTGCGACTGACGCTAGATCCAGCGGTGTAGGTAATTCTGGGGTTGTTGCTGCCATCTGTTGATTTAGTGATGAACTGAAATGTGGGATTCTCTTCTAGCGGGATTTCAAAGTTCATTAGTTGGTTTTTATGTTTTTCTATGTATATCCTCTCCCATATGACGAGTTCACTATGTTTTTGTACGTATTTTAGTAATTCTGTGCTATCTTCAATTTCATGATTTTCAGACCAGAAATGAGCTGCTATTGCGGACTTATCAATATTTTTGTATCTTAAGTGCCTGAAGTGTTCTTTCTTTCTAGTGCCTATGTTCCTTTTTGTCCTTCCTATGTAAATTTTTTCACAGTCTTTACACTTAATTTTGTAAATGCCTGACTTTTCCTCTGGTTTTATCTTATCAGTATTATTACTGTGAAGTAGGTTTTTAATGTTGTAATTGTTTTTTGGTGCCAATGTTATATTGTATTTCTTGAATATTTTTTGGAACTTTTTTGTGGCCCAGGGGTGGTAAGTAAATTTAGCAAATCAAAGCAAATAGTTTCAACCCAATTCCACACAAACATGCAACCATCAACAGTCTGACACACAGATTAGTAAATCTACCTCTCAGCCAGCAAGAATATCAAAACGAATACCATCAAATCTTAAAAACTGCAATTAAAAATGGATATGGAAAAAACCTTGTAGATAAAAAACTAAAATTATTCAAACTTCAAAAGAAATTAAAACAGATCACAGCTCTCACACCAATAAAACAAGAAACTAGATTTGCTAAATTTACTTACCACCCCTGGGCCACAAAAAAGTTCCAAAAAATATTCAAGAAATACAATATAACATTGGCACCAAAAAACAATTACAACATTAAAAACCTACTTCACAGTAATAATACTGATAAGATAAAACCAGAGGAAAAGTCAGGCATTTACAAAATTAAGTGTAAAGACTGTGAAAAAATTTACATAGGAAGGACAAAAAGGAACATAGGCACTAGAAAGAAAGAACACTTCAGGCACTTAAGATACAAAAATATTGATAAGTCCGCAATAGCAGCTCATTTCTGGTCTGAAAATCATGAAATTGAAGATAGCACAGAATTACTAAAATACGTACAAAAACATAGTGAACTCGTCATATGGGAGAGGATATACATAGAAAAACATAAAAACCAACTAATGAACTTTGAAATCCCGCTAGAAGAGAATCCCACATTTCAGTTCATCACTAAATCAACAGATGGCAGCAACAACCCCAGAATTACCTACACCGCTGGATCTAGCGTCAGTCGCACAAGAGCCGTAGATGCAAGCGAAGATTTGCGAAACATGTCCTCAAAATAGGTACGAAAGTGAAGCAGATGTGTTAAAAAATGCGACTCATCTAAAATTTAATAACTTCCATTTAATTTAATAGAGCATCCTGCATGGAAAAAAATATTTGGAGTAGAAAAAGGAAGTGGTACTGTTTGTTTTGAAAGTGTCAGATACTTCAGTAAGGAATTATATACATCAAGATGATCACAGTTCTGTCTTTTTATGTTGATAAGGCATAATTTCTTCCCTAATAAGGTGAGGGAAGGACATTGTTACATACAGTACTATGGAAACCGCAGAAACACTATTGAAATCTTATGTAAAAAGTTTGCTGTATTGCATGCCAGACCAGGCCACAAACTAATCTTGAACATTTACTACAAGACTGGCAAATATGACTAAAAGAAAGGAGCTGTGTCAACTGTTAGAAATTCTAAATGCAGAGTACCTGTATAAATAACAAATGGTTCGAAAATGTTCACGGTATGAACCCAAAATATATGCTGTTGAGGTATAGGGACTAAATAAGAGGAGAGAACACAGGAGGTTTTTGCAAGGAAGTCTTTGGTCTACCAATGATTTGTAAATGTAAAGGAAGTAGTCCAAATGAATTTGGGAAGTGTGTCAAGGAGGGCATGGTTATGGAAAGGGTTCTTAAATACAGAAAGTAAGTTCTGTTTCAATTTATCTCCGCTGCAGCGCTGTGATTGCAGTTCTGCACATGCGCAGTAAATGCTCTGTATCAAGAAGAAACGTGCGCCATTGTGAGATCGCTTTCAGCCACGTACGCTTTGTTGTGCTTGTTTACAATGTCGGTGTTGATTGAAAATCCCGCCGCTTGTGAAATCAGATCTGTGATTCGTTTTCTGAATGCTAGGATTGCGCCGTGCAATACAGAATAAGCGCCGAGGAATGCTGTCAAAAGGTGCTGTGTTTCTTCATGACAACGCATGACCACACACTGCAAATGTGATGAAAAACATCCTACAGGGATTTGGCTGGGACGTGTTTGACCACCCCCTGTACAGCCCTGACCTTACTCCTAGCAAATTTCATCTGTTTTTGCATCTCAACTCTTTCCTTGGCGGTCAACACTTCAACAATGACGAAGAACTGAAAGAAAATGTTTCCAACTGGTTGAAGACACAGTTGGCAAACTTCTATGAAGAAGGTATACAAAAACTTGTGCCTCGCTATGACAAATGCCTTCAAAATTTCGGCAGTCATGTGGAAAAGTAGTTTAAGAGTTGTAGAATTTTGTGCAATAAATAATTTTTCTGTATCTGTACACAATTTAATTTTATTACCAAACAGAACTTACTTTCTGGACATACCTCGTAATAGTTTAGGAACTTGAGTTTAGAAGAAAGTAACTTAGGACATTGTTTAGAATACCAAGATAAGTGCTCAAGGAATTCTGGATGAAGATTTTTTTTTTTTTCCAGAATTAGGTGGTTAGGAAAAACAAGGAAAAATAAATCGAGATTCAACTGTATTGGAACACCACAGTGAAGCGAAAAATTATTAAATTTTAGATGAGTCGCATTTTTTACACATCTGCTTCACTTTCGTACCTATTTTGAGGACATGTTTCGCAAATCTTCGTTTGCATCTACGGCTCTTGTGCGACTGAAGCTAGATCCAGCGGTGTGGGTAATTCTGGGGTTGTTGCTGCCATCTGTTGATTTAGTGATGAACTGAAATGTGGGATTCTCTTCTAGCGGGATTTCAAAGTTCATTAGTTGGTTTTTATGTTTTTCTATGTATATCCTCTCCCATATGACGAGTTCACTATGTTTTTGTACGTATTTTAGTAATTCTGTGCTATCTTCAATTTCATGATTTTCAGACCAGAAATGAGCTGCTATTGCGGACTTATCAATATTTTTGTATCTTAAGTGCCTGAAGTGTTCTTTCTTTCTAGTGCCTATGTTCCTTTTTGTCCTTCCTATGTAAATTTTTTTCACAGTCTTTACACTTAATTTTGTAAATGCCTGACTTTTCCTCTGGTTTTATCTTATCAGTATTATTACTGTGAAGTAGGTTTTTAATGTTGTAATTGTTTTTTGGTGCCAATGTTATATTGTATTTCTTGAATATTTTTTGGAACTTTTTTGTGGCCCAGGGGTGGTAAGTAAATTTGGCAAATCTAGTTTCTTGTTTTATTGGTGTGAGAGCTGTGATCTGTTTTAATTTCTTTTGAAGTTTGAATAATTTTAGTTTTTTATCTACAAGGTTTTTTCCATATCCATTTTTAATTGCAGTTTTTAAGATTTGATGGTATTCGTTTTGATATTCTTGCTGGCTGAGAGGTAGATTTACTAATCTGTGTGTCAGACTGTTGATGGTTGCATGTTTGTGTGGAATTGGGTTGAAACTATTTGCTTTGATGTAATTATCTGTGTGTGTTGCTTTTCTATGAATGCCAAATTCTAGTTTTTCATTGCCTTTTTTGATTTTAAGGTCTAAAAAAGGTAGAGTACAGTCCTCTTCAGTTTCTACTGTGAATTGTATGCTGGGTTCTTGCAGGTTGAGTAGTTTCAAAGCATCATCTATTAGTTTGTAGGGCACTATTGCAAAGATGTCGTCTACGTATCTGTACCATGTTTTAAACATATGAGGGAAGGCTTTAGTAATATGTGTTTCGAAAAAGCTCATGTATAGATTGGCCAAAAATGGTGATAGCGGGCTTCCCATAGCTAGTCCTGAAATTTGTTTGTAATATTTTCCATCGAAGACAAAATAATTTTGATGTACACATAATTCAGTCATTGCCACATATTCTTCTATTGCATTGGCATCCAGGTTTATAGAATTTAGCCATTTTTTCAGTTGAATCAAAAGTTTGTCTAATGGAATGCTAGGGAAGAGGGAGCGGACATCAAAGGATACTAAAGTGTCATGAGGTTTTAGTTTAAGATTTTGAATTTTTTCTGCCAGGTCTAAAGAGTTTTTTATACTCAGAGTATGGAATTGTGGAAAGGACTGAAATTTTTTGGTTAGCCATTTTGCCAGAAGGTAAGTAGGAGTGTTTATATTATTTACAATGGGTCTCATGGGTATGTTGGGTTTGTGTATTTTAGGCAAACCATATATTCTTGCAAGGGTAGGGTTGTCTGGTTTGATAGTTTTTTGTTCTGTAGTTGTTAAAATTTTACTATTAATGATGGTTTTTTGTACATCTTTTATGCATCGGTTGAGTGGATTAGAATCTATTTCCTGGAATTCTTTTTGTTGTAGTAACTCTAACATTTTTTCTTTGTATGTAGCTGTATCTAAGATTACTATTTTGTTCCCTTTATCAGCCCTTGAGAAGATTACATCCTTTTTCCTTAAAGATTTAATTATCTGAATTTGTTTCAAATGTTTTATTGGCCTTTTATTTATTAAGTTTTCCAATATAGTTTTCAGATGTAGGTTATACAAAGAGAGGTCTATATTAGTTATTGGAAAACTTAATAAATAAAAGGCCAATAAAACATTTGAAACAAATTCAGATAATTAAATCTTTAAGGAAAAAGGATGTAATCTTCTCAAGGGCTGATAAAGGGAACAAAATAGTAATCTTAGATACAGCTACATACAAAGAAAAAATGTTAGAGTTACTACAACAAAAAGAATTCCAGGAAATAGATTCTAATCCACTCAACCGATGCATAAAAGATGTACAAAAAACCATCATTAATAGTAAAATTTTAACAACTACAGAACAAAAAACTATCAAACCAGACAACCCTACCCTTGCAAGAATATATGGTTTGCCTAAAATACACAAACCCAACATACCCATGAGACCCATTGTAAATAATATAAACACTCCTACTTACCTTCTGGCAAAATGGCTAACCAAAAAATTTCAGTCCTTTCCACAATTCCATACTCTGAGTATAAAAAACTCTTTAGACCTGGCAGAAAAAATTCAAAATCTTAAACTAAAACCTCATGACACTTTAGTATCCTTTGATGTCCGCTCCCTCTTCCCTAGCATTCCATTAGACAAACTTTTGATTCAACTGAAAAAATGGCTAAATTCTATAAACCTGGATGCCAATGCAATAGAAGAATATGTGGCAATGACTGAATTATGTATACATCAAAATTATTTTGTCTTCGATGGAAAATATTACAAACAAATTTCAGGACTAGCTATGGGAAGCCCGCTATCACCATTTTTGGCCAATCTATACATGAGCTTTTTCGAAACACATATTACTAAAGCCTTCCCTCATATGTTTAAAACATGGTACAGATACGTAGACGACATCTTTGCAATAGTGCCCTACAAACTAATAGATGATGCTTTGAAACTACTCAACCTGCAAGAACCCAGCATACAATTCACAGTAGAAACTGAAGAGGACTGTACTCTACCTTTTTTAGACCTTAAAATCAAAAAAGGCAATGAAAAACTAGAATTTGGCATTCATAGAAAAGCAACACACACAGATAATTACATCAAAGCAAATAGTTTCAACCCAATTCCACACAAACATGCAACCATCAACAGTCTGACACACAGATTAGTAAATCTACCTCTCAGCCAGCAAGAATATCAAAACGAATACCATCAAATCTTAAAAACTGCAATTAAAAATGGATATGGAAAAAACCTTGTAGATAAAAAACTAAAATTATTCAAACTTCAAAAGAAATTAAAACAGATCACAGCTCTCACACCAATAAAACAAGAAACTAGATTTGCCAAATTTACTTACCACCCCTGGGCCACAAAAAAGTTCCAAAAAATATTCAAGAAATACAATATAACATTGGCACCAAAAAACAATTACAACATTAAAAACCTACTTCACAGTAATAATACTGATAAGATAAAACCAGAGGAAAAGTCAGGCATTTACAAAATTAAGTGTAAAGACTGTGAAAAAATTTACATAGGAAGGACAAAAAGGAACATAGGCACTAGAAAGAAAGAACACTTCAGGCACTTAAGATACAAAAATATTGATAAGTCCGCAATAGCAGCTCATTTCTGGTCTGAAAATCATGAAATTGAAGATAGCACAGAATTACTAAAATACGTACAAAAACATAGTGAACTCGTCATATGGGAGAGGATATACATAGAAAAACATAAAAACCAACTAATGAACTTTGAAATCCCGCTAGAAGAGAATCCCACATTTCAGTTCATCACTAAATCAACAGATGGCAGCAACAACCCCAGAATTACCCACACCGCTGGATCTAGCTTCAGTCGCACAAGAGCCGTAGATGCAAACGAAGATTTGCGAAACATGTCCTCAAAATAGGTACGAAAGTGAAGCAGATGTGTAAAAAATGCGACTCATCTAAAATTTAATAAGGAAAAATAAGTTCATATATATTGGAAAGTAGCAGGGGATACATTTAAAGATATTTCAATGAGGAACACTTAGGAAAGGAAAATATATATATTGATAAAGTAAATAATGAACTAAGAAAGGGGTTCCACAGAATCAGTGCCCTATTTATGGAGGGAATGAACGTAATGAACACATTATTTGAGTAAAGGGACTGATCTATGGAGAAAGGAGCTCATAAATCCAAAATGCTTTAAAATAAACAGAAAAAAAAAACAATTTTGATTGAACTCTTTATAAACCAGATAGAGAACAATCTTTTAAGCAAAGTAGGGGCAGGAAGAGTGGAACTGGTCTGTTAATCAAAAGAGTACTGTGCTTTTAATATTTTTGTAATTTTTACAAGCTAACTATTTACAGAAATTATATGTGTAAATGGAATATGAATGGCTAAGAGCCTGTATCTAATGCTGTGTCATACTCAAGCTTAGCATAAATATATAAACAAATTAAATAATAAGCAGAATCCAGACACTTATTCCTCCTCCTCCTCCTCCTCCTCCTCCTCCTCCTCCTCCTCCTCCTCCTCCTCCTCCTCCTCCTCCTCCTCCTCCTCCTCCTCCTCCTCCTCCTCCTCCTCCTCCTCCTCCTCCTCCTCCTCCTCCTCCTCCTCCTCCTCCTCCTCCTCCTCCTCCTCCTCCTCCTCCTCCTCCTCCTCCTCCTCCTCCTCCTCCTCCTCCTCCTCCTCCTCCTCCTCCTCCTCCTCCTCCTCCTCCTCCTCCTCCTCCTCCTCCTCCTCCTCCTCCTCCTCCTCCTCCTCCTCCTCCTCCTCCTCCTCCTCCTCCTCCTCCTCCTCCTCCTCCTCCTCCTCCTCCTCCTCCTCCTCCTCCTCCTCCTCCTCCTCCTCCTCCTCCTCCTCCTCCTCCTCCTCCTCTCAAATTAATAATAAAACTGTTTTATCTGTTTGCAAGTTAAATGCTAATGTTTCCACTCTTATTTTTACTTCTCAAGCGCATAACTTCTTAAGCAACACAAATTAATATTGTCTGAAAGTGACTATTAGCACCATCTCAAGACTTATCATGCTCTAACAACTAAGTCAGTAATGCAACTTACCCACGCTGGCAATCTGACTTCCTGAAGCAAAAATGTACTAAAGAAAGGGTATATAAGACTCATTTCATTACTACAATTGATATTTTGTTAATGCTATTCCACTCAAGATTACCAACATTTACAAGGTCATCTGCAACATGTTAAACTTACTGTATTACACAACTCCATTCAAGATCTACAGAGTGACGAAAACTTCAGTGTTGACATACCTAATGTAAGGACTATGTAGACCATACAAATCAACCCATACAACTGCAATAAGGACTAATGAACAGATTATGAGCTACAGCTTCTGATATCAGTTATCAGCCAATTACTAATGACACTGATCCCTACTGCTGTTATCCATTCTGTCAAATTGCTCATAATTAAATCACAACCTTTTTCTGGTGATACTGAAGCATTATCAGGCTTTTGGAAGCAGTCTAAATCATCTGTTCACCAAAATGTCTCATGCAGTTTTCCCAGTCTTGTTGTGTTCCTTGTCAATTTCTTCGTGAATAAGTTGTTCAACGTCAGTCCGTTGAAAAATATTATTTCTGTTTGCAACATAATTTGAGCCCACAATAACTCAATTGGAATGTTCCAGCAGCAGTAAGGAGGTGGATCGCGTCTCATTGATTCAGCTGATACACTTTTTCATGGAAGAGTAACTGAATAATGCTGATTTGAACTCTAGAGTAAATAGAGATTACGGAGCATTCATAAACAAAGATATAATGTGGCCAGACACGTTCTGCCAGACTAGCAAGAAGTGTATCGTTTCCTCTCATCAAATTTAACAAACACCTTGGCTTATTCAGAGTACATATTTCTTTTACCACATTATGTCAAATGTTTACGTTTCAGTTCTGAGTAATTTCAAACATACGTTCACGCATACATGCCAACCAATAATGCTATTCATTACAGTGCTTACGTCGCAATGCATTGTTATAATATAAAGGCATCTACTTTATTTGTATTAAGAAAACTATTTGAGCTAAATATAATGGATTTTTACGGCTATGTTAAATACATTACTCTCTCCTTCCTCATGGATCAATTTTTACAAAATCTGAATTTCTGTCTTAGTGCAAATAGTATTTATTAGAGATTGATTAGTTTGCCGTTCGGCACACACCACTTAGGGGGAATGCAATACGACAACACTGCAAACACATAATAAAAAATATTTTTAAGTTGAATAAAGTGTAATGTTGCCCTAGGGTAATACCACCCATTAAAGAGTTAATGCATTGTCTCACAACCACAGATCTTTCTCTTTGAACAATGTTATGAAAATGGAATCTAACCTCCTAAGAGGATTATTGACCAAGTTAAGATTCAGACCACATAAATATGTGTTCCTAGGTGATATTGCTCAAGCATTTCTACAATTCATATTGGCTTGTGCAATAGAAACTAAACTATAACCTCGCCAGCTTTAGAAGGGAAACTGAAAAGCAAGTGACAAGTTGTGGGAATCAGCCACAGATTACAACAAAGTTCCATGTTGGACTATGGAAATTAAATTTGTTTTATATTTAAGAGTTTATTGTGTTAAAGAGCACTGTTAGAATATTACAGTTTAGTTCACCTTACATTTTAGAAAACATTTATATTGTGACTTTGTGGGTTCGTGAAATTAAAAGTCCGATTGCACCACTCAAAAATGTTCTTAATTTCCACCGAATTACAGCTGAACACTTGCCATTACACAGAATTACGTAATGCACACAATTACAATTCACCAGTTCGTCCGTTACAGTCCCACTGCACGCTCACAGTTATGTACACTCTTCCAATGCACGTACACAGTCTTCTCGTCCGTTCACTAGCACTGCGCTCCTACGCTGTTCGCCAAACACTGACTTTCCTCCAGCCCAACGCGTTGCTTATATAGGACCAACTGGCCAATTTAGAAGGTTCTGGATTAGATGAAATATCCCGTAAGTTCGAGAACTCAGGGGGAGCGGAAAGAAATGGCACAGTGATGTTTTTCCGCCACCCCTCGTTACCGCTATAAGACAAATGAATGGGCGTGTCCGAACGCCTCCATCTCCTGCTACTACTGCCGGCCGGTTCTATAGGGAGTTCCGACGTTCGGGTGACAATATCATTAATTAAAACTTACTAAATGCAGATATGCATATGCACCATTTTCTAATACTAAAATACAACTGGTCAGTCTTGCTGCATTTAGTGGCACTAGTTTCTTTTTAAAGCAACACCTGGGTGCCTGAGTGGCTATTAATTGTAACAATAAAGTTCTATCAATAAATTTTCCTGATTACATGCGTAGTGGCTCCACCAATACAAGTAAATAATTACACCACGTGATTATGGACACATTTTTTATGTGCGTTAGAAAAGTACTAATAATCTTCCATAAAATGCAGCAAGTAATTGTAATGTAAATAAATCACTATAGCATATAAGTTTAGGCATGCACCACAGTGACATTAATCTGTAGGTAGTTATGCCTATAAACAAGATGGCAGCACAGGTACTCTGTAATTCTGTAATTCAACAAACCATGAACTCTTGCTGATAGAGCAAATGACAGAGTTGCGCAGAGTGGTGGAACATGGAGAATCCAAATAGTGTATACTGTAGAAAGACAATCTTGTTGTTGATTTTTGGAATAATTATAACTTTCAACATGTGTATTTTCCAGGAGGATAATGATTCATAAAGCCAGCACCTTAGTGCCTCACTGGTAATTCATCCAATAACATTATTTCATCAGATTCCACTACAAGTAAATAATTATACCTTTGAATACAGACAGATTTTTGATGTGTACTAGAACAGTACTAATAGCCTTCCATAGAATGCAGCAAATAATTGTAATGTACATAAGCATTTAGAAGCATGTAAATTTAGGCACTAATGTATAGGTAGTTACACCACTATGTGCTGTCGACAGATGGCTGCAAGTTACTGTACTTCATCAAACTATGAATTCTCTAAGTTAATTCATGTAAATTAATTGTTCCTTCACACTAGCCGTGTTGGCCATGGTAGTTCAATGGGTAAGAGCGACTAGACAGAAACCAGGAGATCTTCAAATCCCGGCCATGGCACTGAATTGAATATCTATGAATTCTCACTTATCGAGAGAACTATAATGTGCACAGAGCAATGGAACATGGGGAATCCAAATTGTATGTACTGCAGAATGGCAATCTTTTTGTTGATAAATGCAATAATTATTGCTATAATTTTTAACATGTATACTGATTTCAAGAGGAGAATGAATCATAAAGCAACACCTGGTTGCCTGACTGGGTATTAATCCAATGTAACAACAAAGTTATATCATCAGATTTTTCTGATTACATGCATAATGACACTGCTAATACAAGTAAATAATTACACCACACGATTATGGACAGATTATTGATGTTTGCTAAAATAGTGCTAACAATCTTCCATAGAATGCAGCAAGTAATTATAATGTAAATAAACTATTAGCAGTGTGTAAGTTCGGAGTACACCATACTGGCACAAATTTACAGGTAGATAACTCAATCATCCAGATGGTAGCACAGGTACTCCATGCTGTCGAGCGGTGCCTGTAAGTATAAATACATATTTGCTAGCAGTAATTCATTCAACTATGTATTCATCAAACTATGAATTGAGAACTATACAATGTGTGCAGAGCAGTGCAACATGGAGAATCCAAATTAAATGGCAATCTTTTTGTTGATATTTGCAATAATTATAATTTTTAGCAGAAGATGAATCATAAAGCAGACCCTGGGTGACACAATATATAATATGATATAACAATGTTAACATCAGATTTTTCTGATAACATGTGTAATGGCACCTCTACAAGTAAATAAGTTCATCATGCAATTAAGGACAAGGTCTTTGATGTGCACTAGAACAGTGCCTTTCATAGAATGCAGCAAGTAATTGTATTATAAATAATCCATTAGTAGCATTAAGTTTAGACTTGCACAACAGTGGCACTAATATACAGTAGTTAAGTCCAATAACCAGATGACAGTTCCGGTACTTTGTGCTATCAAACAGTGGCAAATATAAATACACTGCACCAGTCAGATGCTATCATGAGATGCCTGGATTCTAAATGTATCCCACATTCTTTAATACTATGTAAACCACTAGCAGTTGACAAGGACTATTACAACCACAAATGCAGACATTAAGGAGCACTTGTACCTTCCTTTTCTATCCCAACCTACAAATCCCAAATCCAATTACTATTGGGTCAAGCCCAAATAACGACAGATACACAAATGACACACTTCTGGTTGTCCTCAGCCTGCCAATTTCCTCAGGTCATGTCAGAATTCTCTACTGCTGTAAGTTCTGGGGAACAGTGAAGAATTTCAACTTCATTAGACTCCAGACACTACAGAATAGGGTACTGAGAACAATCTACAATACAGGCTGAAGATTCCCACAACGTATCCTACATAAACATTCTGATATCCCATATATATTCATTGTCATCAGACAGAGTACACAATTTACATCCATCCCAGCAAACTGGTGAAAATTTCACCGAGCACGAGTAACCACAAAGCGCGGGAAGCCGAGACGATAGCGTCGCTACAAACAGTAATAGATATCCTCAACAAGGATCTTAAAAAGGCCCAAGAAGAAATAAAAATGCTAAAGGCGGAAAATGGCAACTTAAAATTTAAAGTTAAATCCATGGAAGGAGGTAAATCATATGCCAATATTGTAAATACGCAAAAACTGCAGGCTACATCTACACGAGGATCGACGGAGAACTGCGAAAGACTAAAAGAGCCGATGGAAATGGAAGAAACGAAACAGAAGAAAAATTACGAAGAAAACACAGCGGATACATCAATCAGCATAAAAAAGCTCAGAAGAAATAGTGGTGCTAGGGGATTCTATAGTCAAACACGTGAATCTGGATGGTGATGCAAAAGTGCACGTGTTTCGCGGCATAAAATCAAGCCAACTGGAAAATGTGATAGAAACACGGGAAGTAATTAAACATAGTAATCCAAAACTCATCCTTTTCCACGTGGGGACAAATGACTTAAACAATGCAAACTCGCCAGAAGAGGTTATGGGAGAAATCTATAGTTTGGCAAAATGTGTTAAGGACAAGTACCCTAAAACGTGATTAGTAGTGAATGGTATAGTGAGGAGAAGGGATTTTAACCAACGTTATTTAAATATGGTTAACGAAAACATCCGATGGGCATGTGAGGCGTTAAAATGTGTATATGTAGATGTAAACAAACAAATAGGAATGGACTGTTTAGGCAGAGATGGACTACATTTAAACAGGAAGGGAGCTTTCAAGCTTCAAAGTGTAATGAAAAATGTAATAAATCTGTGCTTGGGGCAGGGAAACTAAATCAATGGGGGGGGGGGGGGGGGGGGGGGGGGGTGCTGCAACTCTCATAGATGTGTAGTGTTTAACGTTTAACGCCCGCTTTTACTACATACGGCTCCGCAGGCGGTGACACTGATGTGATACATGAGATGAAGATGGAGCACCGGTGGAATGAGATGGCGGGGGAAACCGGAGGTCCCGGAGAAAACCCGCCCCAGCGCCGTGTTGTCCACCACAAATCTCACTTTGCGGTCGCCTGGGATCGAACCCGGGCCGCCTTGGTGAGAGCCAAGCGGTCTAACCACTGAGCCACGGCGTGGCCTACTCTCATAGAAGTAAAGAAGAAACATAATAATACAACTCAAATGCAAACACATGAAGGTAAGGTAAATGATTGTATAAACTATGCCAAAGTAGGTAATAAATTATTAATACAGGAAACCAATGTAGAAGTAGCATTAGAAAATGAAAAAAAGGACACACACACACAATTGTTTAGTAATTTTCAGAGCTGTAAATTCATGCAAGACATTCACCTACCTGTACTTGCGCATATAAATAGCTTGTAACCTAATTGAGTACTATAATACTGAGAGACCTCTTTATACCATTTAACTGTTTTTTGTAAAGAGGGATAGCTAGTAATAGCTGATCCACACCACCCATATTTGAACCGTCATTTCCCCAAACAATGGAGTAGCTAACATGCCATCTGTAGACCAGTACACGTCTAATGTAGGCTTACAAAATATAACATGTGCACTGTCCACTTCTGAATTGTCCTCTTAGCCCTAAATTGCCTTTAGAGGTCAGGACTTCTTTCATCTTACTCATACATACCTACAATTGTTTCCGTGACAATGACACTAAGTCAGCTATAACTTTTTTGTGTGAAAATGTCAGTTGGTTGGATGTGAGAAGTTAGCTTACACCAGAAATGTTTATTTGCTTATATATCTATTTGTGTTAGAGTTTTCTCTCCAGTGTGTGTGTAACACAACATATATTCGTACAATGATTATCGCTTGGTATAGCATAAACTAAAAGCTAAAACCTTGAGAAGTTGCTTGCGTAGCTACACATACATTCGTTCGTATACACACAAAACAAAATGATACAAATATTAGGTGCATTCAACGCAAAGAATGGCTTTTGTTGCAGTGAAACAAAGTAGTGAAATTTCGACAATTTATTAATGTAGTCTCTACTTTGTTACTGTAGATGTATACTGCCTTTAATGGGTTTAAAACCAGTTTTTGTTTCGTTTAAATAACTTAATAAATATGGAAGATACAGAATTGTATTTACGATGCATTTTTAGAGCATTTAACAATTTAAATGTCTTGTTCTGTTTATTGGATATCTGTTTCCGGCCCCTGAAGGGTTTAAATGGCCATCGGCAAAGCAGTTAAGGAAACACCATGGTGGTTCACCACTAAATAGCATCTAGTGGGAGGAAAATTGTGTGGTAACAGTCATAACCATCCTTGGACATTCCAATATCAATAAAAAATTAAATTAACCAAAATACTATCCTAACAAAAAAATTTAAACAATATTTCCAGCAGAACTAAAACATTTATCCATAGCGGCTTGATACTACATTACTGATATCTGAAAAGCGAAAGTTAGCTTGATCCACCAAGACATCCTCTGACCTCTAGAAAGTCAGTCAGAACCACTTCCTCACCTTATATGGTTGACAGCACATTATCATGTTGCAAGAAATTATGAATCGCAAAGACACTTTTTGGATACGACAACTACTCAAACCTTACCATCCCACTTCGTATCCTGTCTATTTATTGTGACCTAGCTTAGTCAGCAATGATCTCTGGTAGTGTTAGGCAGCTTTTTCCACCAGGTGTTCACACTGTCAAACGGAGCCTTGTCTGACTAGCAACTCTCTGACACCAATTCTGACTGGTGTGATAAATCCAGCTAGATCCCTCCTAGCCATCTAGCCTAGCAGATGCACATCCATAGCTGACTGATCAGGGTCTATCCTTGCTACACCTCTTGATAATATAACACACAACAAAAAACAATAGGACTTCAACAACATGCAATCAGAGAATAGAGAGCAAATCATCAAATGAAGAACTGGATTATCAGTAACATGATGCTTCTTCTTGGGTCGCTCATTTGTTTCCAGCAACCTCAAAGATCTTTTTCATTTATATTGTTTCACGTATCTCTCAATACCTATAAACATTCTTACAAAAACCCTGCATGAAGAATGTCTGTAATACGCCTGTAAAGGGTGGTGCAAATACAAAGCACTGGCCCATATTTAAACCACGGACCATAGCCCATATTAGCTCCATCACATTTACTTAATCCTTCAGTTATTGAGAGGAACCCTCTCAAGAAAATGCATATTTATTAAAAGTAATAGTTTAATTTAAATTGAATAAAAAATTAAATTAAAATTAAATGTAATAAATTAACAATAGTAGATTAAGCTATACTGCTATATTTAGAAGCTTGTAAATTTAATATGAAGACAAGGTGCGCGATGTGTGCTAAGCAAAGAAATTACACTTTTTAGAGACACAGCAAATATAAGACTAATTAATAGGCTGTGCCATGGCGGAGCGCTTAGACCACTTAATTCTCGCCAAGGTGGCCTGGGTTTGACCCCAAACAACCATAAGTGGGATTTGTGGTGGAAAATACGGCAGAGGGATGTGTTATCTCCAGGATGTCGGTTTACCCTGTCATCATTCCACCAACTTCTCTGTTATCGCTTTCCTATCTTTCATCTTTGGCATGCAGCACTCTTAAGAAATGGAGCATTTCAGGAAATAAGTACATTAAAAAAGGATTAATTAATAAAACAGCAAATAATGAAATATGATAGATTATAAGAAAACAATGGGCTGCTTGGTAAAAGGACATGAATTGCCTGCAGAACAATGCAGCAATGACTTATTTAAATATACACAAGATTTATAACAAGTACTGCACCTAAAAGGGCTTGAAGGTTATAATGATGGTTAACTGCAACAAAAAGTTATACAAGTAACAGCGACATCCCCTATAGGTGCAGTGATACTGAAGTCTGCTCATTAGCACCCCAGTTAGACTCCCAGTACATGCATTGGAACATGTAGGTTTTGGAATTGACTATACAGCCTACATGATGGAAATTAAGTATTAATTAAATAAGACTTAAAACTTTCATGGCAAGCATTATTAATCAAAGCTTCATAGCTCTGGACACTGCAGAAGACAAACCTAAGGCCTTTTTTAGATATGTTCATGTTACTTTTGTTATCTGGCCATTGGGGTAAAAAAGTTAAGAGACTTTCTTAGACCACCTTAATATTTTCTTTCTAACATCAGATTCAAGATGGAAGTTGACAACAATAGCTTCCTTCCCTTTTTGGATGTACTGGTATATAGGAGACCAGGCAGCACCTTAGGCCATAAAGTATACATGAAGCCAACACACGCCAACTGCTATTTGGATGTGTCCAGTCATCACCATCCTATGCAGAAGAGAATGTTCATATACACCTTACTTCATAGGCCTTTTGACACAGCAGATAGGGACAGTATTCATCAAGAAATTCAGTTAATTTTGGACTACCTTGCTGAAGAATGGCTATAGCAATCATGACATCAAGAAGGTCTACAGAAGGGTGTTGGACAGTAGGGCTAATTTATCACAACACCACCATTCCAAGAATAGAGACTGTTTAAGCAAGTTATTTTTTCATGGCTTTATTTCCAACAAGATTTTGCCCACATACTTTCCAAGTTTAATATTAAAACCTACTCTGAGCACACAAGAAGATCCAGCAATACCTTAGGCTGGTAAAAGATCTGTTGAACCTTAAGGTTCCAGGGATGTATAAGATTCCTTGTGAATGCAGAAGGATGGATTTTGGACAAATGGATGCACAGTTGAGGAGAAGTATAAAGAACATCAACATCATATAAGACTCCTTCAACCAGAGAAGTCAGCTGTAGTTCAACTATGTATGTTCACAAAATTCACTTTAATCAAGCCTTGGTTCTGGAACATTTGATCAAGCATTTTGATGGACTTGTTAAAGAAGCCATCCAGATTATACTCCATCCATGGAATTTCAATAGAGATTTGGGACTTCAATTGAGTACAGCTTCAACTTCAGCCATAAAATATAACTAACTAGTCTTGCTATAAATATTGTTACACATTTTTGACACATACTATACATCCGGTTTGGTGCGTAAACAACTGCATCTGTACGCACCTTAACCTTGAATCATTGTTAGCTTGTCTTTGAAAGACGAAGTATTTAGCTCCAAGTTTCACCATGGAATGGGGTGATTATGAAAATTGTGCTAGCCATCATTGCATTGCATAAAGTTGGAAAATCTGCAAGTGACATTTTCAAGATGCTACAAAAGCTGAAAATCAGCCGTATGTTTGTGCACTACACTATTGAGCGAGGCTGTAAAAGGACTGGGACTGTAAAGGATTGGCCGAGGGAGGGTAGACTATGCAGCGTCAGGACTCCAGCAGCACAAAAAGCAGTGGCAGCTCGTGTTCAGAGAAATCCTGTGCAGAAACAGGCTATCTTGTCCCGTGAAATGAACATTTCAAAAAGGACAATGTCCAGGCTTCTGTCAGAGAACCTTGGACTAAGGGCTTATCGCCGACGTAAAGGACATTATCTTGACATATGCCTAAAGAAGTTGAGTGCTTAAATGTCAACGTCTCCTACAGCATTACGCTCAAAATGGTCATCGGAACATCCTCTTCACCAATGAAAATGTTTTCACTTTTGAGGAGTATTACAATGTGCAAAACAACAGGGGTTATGCATCATCATCTCGGGAAACCAGTAATAAGGTTCCTAAAGTTCAGAGGGCCCATCATCCCTCCTCAGTGATGGTGTGGTTGAGGTGAGTTATTCTGGTACCACCCAGCTACATTTTTGCAAAAAGGGCATTAAAACCAGCGCCAGAGTGCATGAAAACACTGTTATGGAGCCTACTGTCAAGAACCTGAGTGGCACATTGTTTCAAAACCAACCGTGGACTTTTCAGCAGGATTCTGCCCCTGCCCACAAGGCCAGGTCAAGGCAAGCACGGCTTCAGCGTCATGTCCCTGACTTCATTTTGCCTGAAGATTGGCCCAATAGCAGTCCGGACCTGAATTATCTGGACTATCGACTGTGGTCACTGCTTGAGGGCATTGTCTGCAAGAGGAGACACCTCACCATTGGAAGTTTAAAGCATTCCTTGTTGTCAGAAGTGGAGGATTTTCCCCTGGATGTCGTCCGTTCCACCATAGATGAGTGGCCACAAAGACTCAGAGCTTGTATCAGTGCAATAGGTGGCCATTTCGAAAAGTGATTGGTGCTGTGTGTAATGAATGCCTGTAGGTACAATATAATAAAAGACAATTAAAATATGTGTGTTTGGAGGAATTTAGTAACAGTGACGTCAAAATTAATATAAAATTATTTGTGGTTGGTTTATTGACACTCGTCACTTACTTTTTCATATATTTATGAGAGACTAGTTTCAAAGGCCCTGGCCTCCATTTTCAATCTCTTCCCAACTGGCAACTGTTGTTATCTGCTCTCTCTGGTGGTGGAACTATGAACAATTTGACAAAAAAGTTCATAGTTCCACCACCAGAGAGAGCAGATAACAACAGTTGCCAGTTGGGAAGAGATTGAAAATGGAGGCCAGGGCCTTTGAAACTAGTCTCTCATAAATATATGAAAAAGTAAGTGACGAGTGTCAATAAACCAACCACAAATAATTTTATATTACAATTAAAATATTTTGCATGGTATTTGCATTTTTCACTTTTCAAGTAGTAACAATATTTATGGCTAGACTAGGTACTTGTACTAGAAACCCTGACCAGATGATGGATCGTGCAGAAAACTACAAAACAATGTGAGGTCCTCCTTCCTGTGAAACAGCCGGACCAATGGCAGACTGTTATGCAATGAGGTGACACAATCCTACCCACACGAGGAAGGCTAACAGTTGGCCAGCTTTTTCATTCAGTTCCTGTCTTCAGGAACCATGGAGCTTGGAAATGTGAAGCCTGTGAAGTTTTGATTATTAGCAATTAAATATTTAAAAAGAAATACATATAAGGAAACAGATTCCAAATGCTGACTGTAGATACCAGCATTTCTCAGTACTATCCTCTGCCAATAACAGCAGTGAGTGCCTAATTGGTCATGGACCACATTCAGCTGTTGCTCTCAACAGATGGATCAAAAATTATGTCCCATGATCTTATTTTTAAATGCATGTTCAGCACATAATGTTCTAACATTCTCAGAGGAGATGGTTCTTAAATTTCCTTATTTGCTTTTAAAGTGAAAAAATATTGGAATAACATTGAAGCATTAGTTATTGCCGCAATTTAAAACAGGATATGATCAAAATACAATAATTCAAAGCACTATATGACAAAAATAGAAAATAAAAGATTTTGCTATGAAAGCCTTTTCAGGTAAGCTTAAAGATTAAAGCACTAATGTATAAAAGAAATGCAATAATAGAGAATGAAACTAAATGGTTATCATGTTGATAATTTCAGAATATTACTTGTATAATTACAAATGCTGAATATAATACACGATTCACTTTTGTGCTAAGTTGTGCATCACTGTCTCTACACTTCTTTCAAGTTTATACTTTGGAATAATACAGGATTTTGGTTTTAAGACATTTGAAGCATGTAAAGTATGAAGCACTATACTATATCCAGTTACCTCTTACTTTATTCCACACGTTAATAAAAAGATGTGCATTTTAAATCAACTGCTTATTGCAATGGAATCTGGTTCCATACTTAAAATGGTAGTAAGCCTTCATTTGTATATTAATGCCACTGAAATATGTGGAATTACTCCTCTTGTTTAACTTGAGTTACATAGCAGAAGGCATGTGCGCTTTGATTACACTATCACAGGTTGTTTACTTTTTGATACTGACTTCAGAATACTAGTGCAATTGAGCATAAAACTGAAGTGCATTAACTTTGACTATTCCTCACTGATGACTGAAAATGTGTGAGAAAAGTTATATATAAATGGCAAAATCTGCAATCTGAGCAAGTTTATATCTAAATTTATCAATGTGTTACAGTGTACAAAAATGTTTGAAAGTAAATTAAAACAACTGGAAAATTGACTGAAATGTTTTTTTTTTATAGTGAACCTGACAGTTACAGATTTAATATGTTAGAATTACATGCTTTCAACATTTCATTTGTATGAATCAATGTTGTCAATGTCATCTGTTGGTCCCATAAATTCCACTTCATGTCGCAAACAGCTTCAGCCAATCAGGATAAAGCAAATGTGGAGCAATACAGTTTCATATTTTCAAATACTAGAAGTTGATGACAAAGTTGTTAGAATCAAATTAAAATTAGAAAATGAATAGATTAATAACAAAAAATAAGTGTTGTTTTGTGTTATAGTTAAATAATTTTCTACTTTTAACAGATGGTATGCAGAAGGAGTACTTTTAGAAGAAACAGGGTTTAGCTTTATTATTTCTCAAAGTTGGTTAAAAACATATTTATAATCTGAGATCATCACATACTAGAATACTGAGTAATTCCTTCAGTTCAGAAGGCAAATTAGAGCCAATGAAAAAGCAGCTCAAATCACATTGAATGGATTACAACCAACCTAACAACATAACATTAACATTATATGCTCTCTGTGACGCCCAGTAAAGCTTTATTTTGCTTACATATTTTTGAAGTAAGAAACAAAACTTATGGGTAATTCCTTGCACTCCCTGGTCTGTGATGTCAACTAATACCAAGAAATGGTAGAAATTTTAATTAGGATTATCTTGTCCATTGTTTGGTTCATCCAAGCCCATGGCCACTTGCTCAGCAGCTGCATCAGGAGCATCCCCAGCCACACTTTCTTCTCCATTTACATCTGCAAAAGCACAAATTACATAATTCAGTAATATATTTAGATCTAGAACAATTTTTCTTAAAAGCATTATTGAATGTAAATAAAATTTTAACACTCCTAAAGATTCATTATTTATTTCAAACATAGAAATCCATGCATCAATAACTGCAATTTGACTGTGTCATGTCTGGATTACATGTCGTCCATTTTGGGATATCTATTTGGGGTCTCTGACAGTACAAGTGATGAACCTATAACTGGGTACATAGATCTTGCTGAACTTTTAATAAGTTTTTTCGAAATTCAAGTCACTAAAGGTTTTCCTTTGATTTTTAAAACATGGTATAGATATGCTGATGATATTTTTGCTATTGTTCCTGAAAAACAAATTAACAATGCTTTAAAATTACTAAATTTACAAGATAAAGCTATAAAATTCACATTAGAAACTGAAATTAATGGATTTCTTCCTTTTCTAGATTAGAAGATAATAAGAAATAATAACAAATTAGATTTTGGTATTTATAGGAAATCTACTCATATTGATAATTACATAAAAAATAAAAGTTTTAACCCTTTTTCACATAAATTTGCTGTTTTTAATAGTTTGATTTATAGATTAATATACGCCTGAATAAAGAGGAATTTAATAAAGGATATAAACATATTAATACTGCTTTAATTAATCGTTTTAATAAAGATTTTATACAAAAGAAGATTGAAAAATTTAAATATCAAAAAACTGTTAATGATATTTCTACTCTTAAAAAAATAAAAGATGATTATAATTTTAAACAATTTACTTACAATCCTTGGGTTAATAAACATTTTCAAAATTTTTTTAAAGCAGTTGGTATAACTTTAGTTCCTCAAAATAAATATAGTATTAAAAATTTACTATAATTTACTAATAATTATAGTAAATTTTTAATACTATACTACTACTAATACTAATTTACTAAAATTCCTAATAATAAAAAATATGGTATTTATCAATTTAATTGTTTAGATTGTGATCAGGTTTATATTGGAAAGACGAAACGTAGTTTGGAAACCAGAAAGAAAGAACATTTTTGTAATAATAATGACGACAACGATGAATGACAATGATGATGAATGACGATAATGATAATGACATTATTATTATTAATTATTATTATTATTATTATTATTATTATTATTATTATTATTATTATTATTATTATTATTATTATTATTATTATTATTATTATTATTATTATTATTATTATTATTATTATTATTATTATTATTATTATTATTATTATTATTTTATTGTCATTGAGCTTTACAGCAATAGACGTCAAGAAGATACAATACAAATTATTACACTATAATACAGAGTATGTACAACGTTAAGCTTAATAGCAATGAATGTCGAAGAATAACAAAGATTACAATACAGAATGTTTCTATTCATTTATACAGAGAATGTACAAGAGAAAGTACAGTATTGTACCAAGTAAAAGTTACGATATGTACTGTACAGGTGCCTCAAAAGTTCCCACTATATACATATGCAGAGTAACATAGATAAATGAATCAGTCAACAAGTGGTTATAGTGAGGATGCTTACATCTCAAAGTACTCCTGTAATGAATAAAAAGGTGTGGCAGTAAGCCAGTCATACAATTTCTGCTTGAATGCTGTTGCGGGACTATGTTTTAGTGTTATTGGTGGTTTATTGTACATTTTAGTGCCTAGCACTTCAAAGCTTTTCTGAGTTGTCGTCAGTCTGCAATATGGAATATCTATATCTTGACGAGATTTAGTACTATAGGTGTGTAAAATATAAACAAATTGACAAATTGGCCGTAGCAGATCACTTCTGGTCATTTAACCATGAAATAAATCCCAAAGTTAAATTATTAAAACAATTAAATGGTCCCATAGATTTAATAGTTTGGGAAAAGATATTTATTTTAAAGAATAAGCATCGCGTAATGAATTTTGACACACCAGCAAACGTTTTGACATACAAACGTTTGTTTCGTCTTCAGATGTTGGTAATGCTGAAAAAAAATTGGTAACTGAGATTTCCTTGACAACGGAGTTTGTTCTTGATGGACTGAGGACGAAAGCGATTTGCTTTTGAAATCAATTTCCATTAGAAATAAGAAAGAAGTATTAACATCAATTTCTTAAGATAAGTGGAGCCTTAGTATCAAATATTTATATTTGAGTAACTATAACTAGGTGTTCCTCCCATATACTATATCCATAAACTTACATTGGAATTCATGGACATAAATTGCTGTCCTAGCTGTTCCTTTGTCCCAAAAATTGATGGCTAATGTCAATTTATCTTTCTGATTTTATATAGCACTTCTAAGGTGTTCTTTCAATGAATGCCTATGTTTTTTCTGGGCTCTTCTTTCTATTATGCGACACAGCATTTTTTTTCTAATTCCTTCACACTTCTCCTTTTTCTAATATGTTTTCCACATTCCAAACTTTCACATATTCTCAATTTGGTAAATGGCCAAGTTTTTCTTTTTCAAGATCTTGTCTATCTTCCTTTCTTGGAAGTGTTGAAAACAGTGTTGTTATAATAAATTAAATTTAAAGGGAGTCGATTAATGACACTAAACAACACTTTTAAATTTTTCCAGAACAAGTTTCAGAGACTTTGCCTCCATCCTCAACTGGCCATTGGCCATCGACCATCGATGACAAAATATTGCCAGCTATACCAATGAGAACCAGTCGATGTCCGGCTGAAGATAGAGGGAAGGCCTCTGAAACTAGTTCCGGGAAAATTTAAAAGTAAGTGTTGTTTAGTGTCATTAATCGACTCCCAATTAATTTAATTTAATTTAACCCTCTGTATTATTCTATTATTGTATTGTATTATTGCCCTCATACATCAATTACTGATGAAAATGTGGAAGAAGTGAAGAAATTGCTTCTGAAAAATTGCCAAATAACTATCAGAGAGGTTGATCAGAATTGTGGCAAAACCACACAACGAAATTGCTTATACCTCAATACTTATTTGTGATTTTTTTAGCAAAAAACAAAATTATGTTGCCTCAGTCATTATGTCTGCTGGATGTCATTCCCTGCAAGTCTTTTCTACTCCCGAGGCTAAAGAGAACCATGAAAGGACATTGTTTTGCCACCATTTATGAGATAAAACAAAATCACTTAAGGAGCTGAACATCACAAGGAAAAGTGAGTTGCAGAAGTGCTTCCAAAATTGGAATAAGCACTGGCACAAATGTATTATAACTGAGGAGAATTACTTTAAAGGGGACAAAGCTGATGATGAATAAAGATTCTTTAAGAAAAAAGAAACTCCTTTTATTTTTTATCACACCTTGTAAGAGCAGGGACCCAATCAGGAGTAATCCAAACTATATCATACTTTTAGTACTAAAATTTCAATTTCATGTGCAGCATTATCCGACTCCTTCCCCATCCAGTAGGATTTTTAAGCCTGCACTTAAAGCCAGCTGAAATGCTTGCTTCTTTGATTTTATGGTGGTATTAGTTCAAGTTTTGCCTGTTGTGTGTCTCCCATGAATCCAGTTTTCATCCACAACAATATATCGAGATTTAACTATATTTAACTAATATAGTTTCTTTTTCTGCTCACAAACTCAAAACGAAATTTCCAAAAGCAGTTTCTGGAGGGAGGGTTGTTTAAATCTGAAGGTCAGCATTTGATTCCTACCAAAGCACTTTGTTCAAGTGATGGGTTCATTATTGGCAAAGAGCTGGTGAACCTTACAGCCAATTGCTGACCTTACAAAATTGTTGTACACAACATTAACATTTACCCGTACCTTTCCTCTTCTTGCTGGGGTTCATGAACTTGTTTTTATAAGCTTGTAGCTGACACCTGGCAAACTCCAATTTGAATTTGATCACTTCATTTATAACAAAATAATATAATTTATAACAAAATAATATAATGATTCACAAAAAATACATTCTGTATTATTGCCTTTCTTCATTTTGTAGAAGGTTTTTTTTTTTCTTTTCTTTAACTTTCAAATGAACTTGTTTTCAAGCTATTTCCTCTTACAACTTATATTCACATGCTATAGGAATTATTTTTGTTAAAAATTCAATAAACTGCACATTTTTATAATTTAACTTTAGTTGATGCTCACTTTGTGCTTTAACAAAACAAAGTTAGCTTTTAGAGCCCAGTTGTGACATTTTTTTAAGGAAATATTTAGAGAGTGGTAGCATGAAGACAAGTGCTGGAGTCAAGAGTAGCATGGTTTTGTTGACATTTACTTCATTCTTCCCTGGACAAGATTTAGATGATATGGTAAATTCTTTGATTTCTTATTCTGTTTCTAACAATCTATAACTTACAAATGAATGTCAGAACTTGATTTCAGCTATTCCTATTTTTATTTTCTCCACCTTACCTTGTGCAGTGTCCTTAGTACAGTCAGGGTACATCTTACATTACAGATAACCATCCACACAAAACATTCACTGTAAAGCATTACATAAATGTGGTCAAACTGAATCATTTTGGGCAATGTATGTAAACAAAATTCTGGGCTTTTGGTTCAAATAACGAATAGAGTGTGAACTGGAAGGTTTATATTTACCTATATGTATAGCGCAAAATAATTTGATGATGATGATTGCGTTTTAAGGGCGCTCAACTTCCAGGTCATCAGCACCCTTAAAAAACCAATGGGGGTAAGAGGCTAAAAAAGATAAAAGGCTAAAAGACAAATAAAATCAAGATAAAAATGACGGTGTTTCAAAGACTAAAATAGGGCTTAAAACCATTAAAACCTGAAAGATATAAGGTTAAAATGGCTAAGACCTAAATTCTAAAATTTGTGTTTAAAAAGAAAGCTAAAACTTTGCCCACCGCCATCTCGTCATTCGCAAGTATCTCTGCCAAACTGACCGGCAGCTGGAGAGACCTACAGAGACGAGTTAAGCTAAAACAATCTAAAAGTACGTGTCTGACTGTCAGCTCAGCACCGCACAGCGGGAAAACTGGTTCTGGGGTCCGGTTTAATAAACAACTGTGGGTAAGATAGCAGTGCCCAATGCGCAGCCGAGCCAAAATCACCTCCTGCCGGGATACTCGACAGGAGGTCACCCACTGAATCGGAAGCGCCTTAACCGTTCTAAGCCTGTTGCTACGCAGAGCAGACCACTCATCGCGCCAGCACAAGAGTGCCACTCTACGGACAAGGTCAAAATCGTCCACAGTGACGAAGGGGATGGTAATGCTAGATTCTACGGTGGCCACCTTAGCTGCAGCATCCGCCCGTTCATTCCCCCGCAAGCCCACGTTACCAGAAACCCAAGCACACCACGCTAACACCGCAGACATGTAAAACGTGGAGGACATCCTGGATACGCTGTACAAGCGTATGGTGGTTGTACAGCTCACGAAGGCTCTGGAGTGCACTGAGGGAATCACTTAGGATAAGGCAGTTACCCAAAGTTCTGCAGCGAACGTGTAAAATGGCTCGGTATATTGCATAGAGCTCCACATTAAAAATAGAAGTGCTACCATGGAGACCAAATGTAAAGGGTTCGGTACCATGGACAAACACACATCCAACCCCAGAAGAGCCTTTGGACCCATCGTATGAAGTACTTTAAAATCTGTATAATGCGATAAAAACTCTAAAAATAACCTGTGGATACTACTCGGGGGCTTGGCAGATTTGCTGGGCATCATCATCCCAAGATCGACGTGGGGTGCTGCATGCAGCCACGAGGGATACAATCTCTCACCCTTGGATGCCAAGGTATACTACATAATCTGCAACTGTAATTGCCCAGCAAAAATTCCCGCCGGCATTGTAGAGGAGACTCTGCCACTTCGCGTAGAGACTCACAACTGGGCTGGTTGGAAAGGCCCCAGTAGCTAACCGAAGGCCAGAGTTGTGCACTGGGTCTAATTTCTTAAGAACAGATGGACGAGCCTAAGCATAAACGATGCACCCATAGTCCAGCTTGGAACGAACCAGTGTGCGATACAAGCAAAGCAGCACTGCGCGATCCGCTCCCCAAGATTTCCCACTAAGTATCCGCAAGATATTAAGACAATGAACACTCCGTGCTTTCAACTGCGCTATATTTGATGACCAGGAAAGCTTTCTATCGAAAATCAGTCCGAGGAACCTAGTTTCATCGGCAAATGGTAAAACATGGCGACCTAATCGGAGGAAGGGTGGTAACCGACTCTTACAGCGCCAAAAGTTAACGCAGACTGTCCACTCAGTGGAGAACCTAAAGCCGTTCTTAGAGCTCCAGTCCTGAAGGTTGTCTAAGCATTGCTGTAGACAATGCTCTAGGAATGGAGTACGTTGAGAAGTACAGTAGACGGCGAATAAGCACGATGAAACCTCTCCGAGAAACACAGAAATAGAATTAATAGCAATAGCAAACAGCGTAACACTTAGTACCGATCCTTGTGGGACCCCGTTCTCTTGGATAAAAAGGTTTGAAAAAACTGAGCCGACCCTTACCCGGAACACGCGATCGTTCATGAACTCCCGAAGGAGCACAGGTAGGCGTCCACGAATATTCCAGCTATGCAGGGTGCGTAACAGACCTGCACACCAACAGGTATCATAAGCTTTCTAGAGGTCAAAATATATACCAATGGTCTGACAATTCTTCAGGAAACCGTTCATGATCTGTGTTGACATTCACACCAGATGATCTAATGTGGAATGGCGACGGCAGAAACCACACTGGATGTTCGTCAGTAGGTTGTGAGTTTCCAGCCACCACACCAACCGCCCATTGATCATGCATTCCATCACCTTGCAGACGCAACTGGTGAGAGAAATAGGACGGTAGCTAGAAGGCAGGTGGCAATCTTTCCCAGCTTTCAAAATGGGTATGATGGCGGCCTCCCGCCACTTGTTAGGAAAACTGCCATCAACCCAGACACGGTTATAGATCTCGAGTAGGAACGCCTTTCCTTAGGGAGAGAGATGTTGTAAGAAGCGCATGTGGATACCGTCTGGTCCTGGGGCAGAAGCTCGCCAAGATGAAAGTGCGTGCTCTAGCTCTGCCATGGTGAACAGGCAATTGTAGCCTTCAAGGTTTCCAGAAAGAAAGCAGAAACCTTGAAATTCCACCTGATGCTTAATTGAGAGGAACTCAGGTGCATAATGATCTGAGCTAGACACGTGAGCGAAAGCACTGCCAAGGGTGTTAGCCACGTCTAACGGATCCACAACAACGCCTGAAGGAGTTTTCAATGTGGGTCGATTTTCAGGCCACACGTGTTAACCTATCCTACACTACAGAACAAGGTGTATGGCGATTAAAAGACATCACAAAAGCAGTCCATGATTTCTTTTTGCAATCCTTAATTACTTGTCGAGACCTGGCACCCATCTTTTTGTAATGAATAAGGTTCTCTAGTGTGGGGTGGCGTTGGAAAACCCTAAGGGCACGCCTACAAGCCCGGATTGCATTCCGGCAGTCCTCCGTCCCTCCGCCCACCATGGCACAGGATGTCAATGGGGATTGGGAGACGAATGTGGAATAGACCGTTCTGCAGCTGAAGATGTTCTACGAGCTCATTAACAGAGGCGCGCTCCTCATAACTAAAAACTGCCAACTGGGTGTAAAGGGCCCAGTTGGCGTAATCGAAATGCCAGGTAGGCAAGCGTGTGGAACACACGTTGTGTGGTAGCAAACTGATAAGACAAGGGAAGTGGTCACTGGAGTGCAGGTGAGAGATGACGTTCCATTGGAGGGACACTGCTAACTGCGGTGAGCATACTGCCAAATCCAGAAGTGAAAAGGTGTTGAACGCATCAGAAACAAACGTAGGTTCTATGGTGTTCAGGAGAATAAGGTTGTTACTGCCCAGGAAGTTGGAGACAACTCTACCTCTTGCGCAAGATCGAGTTGAGCCCCAGAGAGGGGATGTGCATTGAGATCTCCCACCAACAGAAATGGGGTGGGTAACTGGACAACTGGAGGGATTGTATGCGGGTACGCGCGAGTTTCCGGGCTTCTGAGAAGGAAACCTTCTCTTTCACCCGGATCTGTTGAATCGCCTTTTCCTCAATGAATCGCGGGCAGTCTCTAGAGCTGGATGGGTGTTCTCCAGCACAGTTAACGCATTTAACTGACAACGAACATGCACCATCGTGTTGTGTCATCGCACAGTTACAGCAGCTAGGCGCGGCATTGCAGAACGCGCTAGTGTGCCCGAAGCGCTGACACTTGTAGCATCTGAGCGGGTTAGGTATGTATGGGCATACCTCGATGGTTTCATACCCTGCCCTAATCCTTTGTGGGAGATCTACCCGATCAAAGGTCAGGAACAGGGTATGGGTAGGCACCAACTCCCCTCTCTCTCTTCGCTGCACACGGTATACAGACGTCACACCTTGGTCTTGGAGGTTTTCTTGAATTTCTTCATTAGTCATATCGTCCAGTGCACGGGTATTAACTACTCTGCGCGAGGAGATCAGGCTCCTATGGACTATGACGTTAACCGGGTAGCTGCCTAATAGGTTCGCCTTCAACATCACTGCTGCCTGGGAGACAGAATGGGCTTCCACCAGGAGCGTACCATTTCTGGAACGAGTACAAGATTTAACCGGACCAGCTATCTTATCCAAACCCTTCTGGATTATGAAAGGGTTCAGTGAAAAATAGTTCTTTCCTTCCTCAGTTCTGGTTACGACCAAGTAGTGAGGACCACAGGACTCGACTACTTCTTTTCCATTACCCTTCAAAGTTGTTGGTTTAAATATAGGTGCCATTGCGGTAATGTCCTCCACCATTGCAAACGTCTCTGATGGCGTGCTCACATCCTGGGCGCCAACCCTGCTTAGGTGAGAGTCCTGGCCTGGACCTTGCTCACCTCAGGGTCACACCTCCCAGTGTACAGAGGGACCCAATCGCCTTCAGGAGTATAACAGCTCATGCAATGGCTCCTCCCCAGGACTGACCTGAATCAGCGGATACGAACACAGTCCTACATCGAGATTTAACTGTATTGGAACACCACAGTGAAGCAAAATAATAATTAATTTATAGATGAGTCGTATTTATTACACATTTGCTTCACTTACGTACCTATTTTGAGGACATGTTTCACAAATCATCGTTTGCATCTTCGGCTCTTATGCGACTTAAGCTTGATCCAGTGGTGTGAATAATTCTGGAGTTGCTGCTGCCATCTGTTGATCTAGTGATGAACTTAAATGTTGGATTCTCTTCTGGCGGGATTTCAAAGTTCATTAGTTGGTTTTTTATGTTTTTGTACATATTTTAGTAATTCGGTGCTATCTTCAATTTCATGATTTTCCACCAGAAATGAGCTGCTATTGCAGACTTATCAATATTTTTGTATCTTAAGTGCCTGAAGTGTTCTTTCTTTCTAGTGCCTGTGTTTCTTTTTGCCCTCCCTATGTAAATTTTTTCACTGTCTTTACACTTAATTTTGTAAATGCCTGACTTTTCTTCTGGTTTTATCTTATCAGTATTATTACTGTTAAGTAGGTTTTTAATACAATTTTGAGTCGAACTAATACTCAATGCTCCATTTATTGCTAGTATTTACCTAGAACGCGTTTCGTTAGGATCTTCCTAACATCATCAGCTGTTGTCGACTAATGGATGCTGGTTCAGTGAACTCCTCAGAGGTGATAGGTGCGTCTCTGTCGGTATCTTGATGAACTTGAAATTTGGATTTTCTTCAAAGGTAGTATCGAAATTAAACAATTTACTTTCATATTTCTTTATAAAGATTTTTTCCCACGTGGTTAATGCAGCTGGAGCTTGGACACTTTTTAGTAAGATAATTTCTCGTTCTATGTCATGATTTTCCTTCCAAAAATGGCACGCTACCGCCGATTTATCTATTTCTTTATTCCTGATGTTCCTAAAGTGCTCTTTAAGCCTAATGTTCACGTTCCTTTTTGTTTTTCCAATATAGAATTTGTCACAGTCCTTGCAATTTATCCGGTACACTCCTGATTTTTTGCCTGTGGTTATCTCCTTTGTATTATGTGATTTCAAAAGGTGTTGTACACTAAATTTGTTCTGTGGGGCCAAAGTAATATTGTGTTCTTTGAAGACTTTTTGGAAAAGGTGTGTAGCTCTGGGATGATACGTAAATTTTCTGTATGAGGTTTCATTGCTAATTGGGGAGAGAGTAGTTACTTGTTTGCATCTTAGTTGTCTTTTGAATTTATCTATTTTCTTGTTGACCAATTCAGCACTGTATCCATTGTATTCTGCAATGTAAATGATATTATTGTACTCTTTGTTATATTCTATCTTGTTTAAATGTACATTAACCAGCCTGTAAGTTAAACTGTTGATAACAGCATGCTTGTATTGTCTTGGGTTATATCCATCTGATTTTATGAAATTTTCTGTGTGTGTTTCCTTTCTGTGTATGCCAAATTCAAGTTTATTATGTTTTCTGGTAAGCTTCAAATCTAAGAAAGGGATTTCATTGTTTGTCTCTTTTTCTATGGAAAATTTTATTGCAGGATTTTGTAAATTAAGTAGTTTTAATGCATCATCCACTTGTTTCTCATTTATTAAGCCCACTACATAATATCAGTGCTAAGGAAAATTTGTAATACACAAACATTAATGCTGATTTACTATTCATATGTGCAGTCTTATCTTGCATATGGTATCTTTATCTGGGGATCAGCTACCGAAATAAAAGATTTATTTGTAACACAAAAGAAAATAATAAGAAGAATGTTTAATCTAAGCAAAAGGACTCATTGTATGAAATATTTTAAGGAAAATAATATACTAACTCTGCCATGTCTGTATATCTTAGAAACCGTATGCTTTATAAACAACAACATAAAATATTTTCAAACAAATAACACTATTCATGAACATTATACTAGGAATGGTGCTAAATTACATATACTGGGATCAAGATCAAATAAAAAACTTAACTCAGTACTTCATAAAGGGGTTCACATGTATAACTTAATCTTAAAGAAAATCGAAAACAATGATAAGAAAAGATTCAGAAGAGATGTGAAATCATTTTTAATAAATCAGTGCTTCTATAGTACTCAAGAGTTCTTTGAATATTTTAGGTACCAGATTAAGTAGAGTAAATGATTACATAAGAATAATTTTATGATACTAATGGTTGACAATTCATGTAAGTTTTCTGTATTTGTTGACATTGATACAATTTAATCTGATTATTGCATGTAGAATTAATTCTGTATTTTCTGAATTTCTAGTTTGTATTGTTTGTACTGTATCTTGAAAAAGCAAATATTTCTGTACAGAAATTAAATGCTAAATAAATAAATAAATAAATAAAATAAATAAATATTATTGCCCAAATGTCATCCACATATCTGTACCAATGCTTAAAAATTAGTGGGAATGCCTTTGTGATGTGCGTTTCCAAAAAGCTCATGAAGAGATCTGCCAAAAATGGGGACAATGGGTTGCCCATAGATAGTCCTGATTTTTGTTTGAAAAATTTTTTATTGAATGTAAAAAAGGACTGTTCAATGCAAATATTGGTTAACTGAAGGTATTCCTCTATGACTTTTGGTCTATTTGTAGGGACTGAAGCCATGTTTGCATGTACTCTATGAGTTTGTCTCTGGGAACACTTGGGAACAAGGAGATTACATCAAAGGATACCATTCAGTCGGTGGGAGAAAATTGTAGATTTTTAGTTTTGTTGATGAATTCCAACAAATTTTTAATACTGTGGCTTTTGAATTTTGGTGGCTCCTTAAATTTTTTGTTTAACCATTTGGATAGCTTGTAGCAGGGTCTGTTTATGTTGTTAATGATTGGGCGCATCTTATTTCCTGTTTTATGAATTTTGGGCAATCCATATATGTTAGCCACTGTAGGGTTGTCTGGTTTTAAACTTTAATTTCTTTTGGTATGATTGTTTTATCCTTCATTGTTTCATTTAACTGTTTTACACACATATTTAAAGGGTCAGACTTTATTTCCTGCAATTCATCACTTGCCAATAAATCTGTCATTCTAGAGATGTAGTCCTGTTTGTCCATGATGACCGCCTTATTTCCTTTGTTTGCTTTCGTATAAACAACATCCTTTTTATTCAGAGATTTAAGTATTTTCACGTATGGTTTGGGTTTACCACTTTCCCTTTCTATTTTTTCTAAGATTTTTCCACATTCGCTTCTAATTGCTGATTTCTGCCCAGTATTTAGACCCTCGGTAACTATTTCAATGTCAACTATATAATCTTCTACGTTATCAGAGAAATCTATGCACATTTTTAACCCTTTATTTAAGAACACTGTTTCTGCATGTGTGAAAGTTTCATGAGAGAGATTAATTACCTCATTTTGATTATGTTTGTTTGTAGGTTGACATTCCGTGTAGTTTGCTCTCCGCAAGATTAGACCCTGTATTTTTCTATTTTGTTTTCGTGCTTTTTTGTTTATGCGAGTGTTAATATGCGTAAAAGCACAGTTTTCTAAGTTGTCCCAAACGATGTTTCCTAATGTTTTGCACAATTTCAAATGTAATTTGTAGAGGTTCAAATCTAATGTTGATAATTTACTATAATGTTTTGAGATTTCTAATTGTATTATTTTCTTTTCAGCTGCCGTTTGCTGTTTTTTGTTTCGGTACATTTTCACATATTTTCTAACGAAGTTTGGGCATACTTTATTTTTCATACAAGCCTTTAATAATTGATTCAATTTTGAGTCGAACTATTACTCAATGCTCCATTTATTGCTAGTATTTACCTAGAACGCGTTTCGTTAGGATCTTCCTAACATCATCAGCTGTTGTCGACTAATGGATGCCGGTTCAGTGAACTCCTCGGAGCTCATGTATAAATTGGCCAAAAATTGTATTAGCGGGCTTCCCATAGCTAGTCCTGAAATTTGTTTAAAATATTTTCCATCGAAAACAAAATAATTTTGATGTATACATGTTTCAGTCATTGCCAAATATTCTTCTATTGCATTGGCATCTAGGTTAATAGAATTTAGCCATTTCTTCAGTTGAATCAAAAGTTTGTCTAATGGAATGCTAGGGAAGAGGGAGCGGACATCAAAGGATACTAAAGTGTCATGAGGGTTTAGTTTAAGATTTTGAATTTTTTCTACCAGGTCTAAAGAGTTTTTTATGCTCTGAATATGGAATTGTGGAAAGGACTGAATTTTTTTTTCCCCTACATGGTAACAAGGGGCTGGAAATTACGCGTTACCCAGTCACCCCTTGCGCTTTCCACTCCAACCACCTGCGCTATGTTACCCGTCAGACATGTGTTCAGCGAGAAAAAAGAAAAAGAAAAAAAAAAAAAAAGAAAAAAAAAAGAAACAAATGGGGCCAAACACCGAAGTGGACCATGGTTTGGGCATTTGAAGGAACACTCTCACCTCGCGGAGGAACCCAATCGAGAGATTAAACCAGAGCCTCTTCTGCCAGTTTTCATGGTACTGATGGGCCTTCTCGGTAGCCGTAGCGGTCCCGGGGTACTCCAAGTCCCCGCTGTACAAAAATATTTTGAGCATTTGTGATCAATTAACTATAAAAACAAAATTGCCTTTTTATGAGGCAATGATCAAAACACCTTAGGGATGTCAAAAAGATAATTATTTCATATTTCAATCTTTTATTTGTTTATATAAGGCACAGAATAAACTTTTGGAGAATAACAAGTATGGTTACAGATTATATGGATAAAGGGGACCCAGTGTTACATAAAACTGGGAAAGCTGCAAGTAATATATGGATATTTGCACATCTCTAACAGGGAGCTTGCGCAGGGTTTTCTCTGATCAGTCAACTTTCTAAATATTTGTCATCTACCAGTAAAGCATGCAATGGTGAGGAATTAAATGTAAGATGATACTAGAAATTAAGCTTACGAGGGTCGTTTCATAAGTCTGATAAATTTACATGAAGGGATGGAAATTTTTTGTTGCAACTTTGTGGGTGGTAAGCTTGATTCAAAAGATTGTAGTACAGAAAATTTGAATGTGCTACAATATACAGATGTAACAGTATTTTTGAGTTATGTTCGGAGGAATTATGAATTTAAATATGTAAAAATGTATGTAATTGTGTGATTGGCCGAAATAATAATTATATGATGTAATATGACGTAATGTGGTGATGTGCCATTGGATCGGCCAATCACAAAATTAAGTAGAAGTAACAATAGTTACGATAAGTCAATAATCTTTAGGAGGAAGATATATTCTTCAGTCTTGATAAGTTACGATAAGTGAATAATCTTTAGGAGGAAGATATGTTCTTCAGTCTTGAATAGTGACGATAAATCAATAATCTTGTTTTAAAGAGAAAGAGATTTTTGTTGTAATGGTGGAATGTGATGAATACTGGTACTAGATCAGGAACATTTTAAGTTGTAGTTTGAATCCGTTTAAATACAACAAACTAATGAAGGAATATATCACACAAATTTTCTCGTGGAACTCGATTGATACTTCAAAATAATCATGAAAGTGAACATATTGTGACTTTGTGGGTTCGTGAAATGATAAAACGAGGTTACACAACACAAAAACTACACTTCATTCTCCTCGAAATACACTGTTCACCATTACAAAACTGCTAGAACCTTAAACTGTTTATTTTTCCAACTCTACATTCAACTGTCTCTCACTTCCGGTAACGATCGGCCATCATTTTTCATCGGCTTCGCGAGTCTACCACCAGGGTGACACTGCTCCCTCCTCAAGGCTGGTCGTCCCGAACAGCACCTTCGTAGCGGGCCACGCGATCCAGGTGTACCACCAACATCTTTCTTCGGGGCACCTTCTGGATGCGGTAGACCACGTCGTTAATCCTCCTCACCACACGGTACGGTCCTTGCCATGGCTGCTGAAGCTTCGGGCAGCGTCCCTTGGTCCGGGTCGGGCGGTACAACCAGACCAGGTCACCTTGCTGGAACCCTTGGCTGTTGGCTTGCCTGTCGTATCGGTTTTCATGCGGTCGCTCGCCTTCTGGATGTTCTGACGAGCCATCTTGTGCATGTCGTGGAGGTGGTCCACCGGGTTCTCCACATCCCTCAAGAGTGGCCCCAAGTCTGCGTCCGCCAGCTGCTCCCTCCTCAGGCCTGCGCTATCCCAGCCATCCGCAGGCACTGCCATGACTACTCGAACTGCTGCGGCACGCTCTTTCCCCTCCACTCTTGTGCATTGGCCGCACTCTTCTGGACAGGGTCTTCGCGTCCGCGTTACCGTGACTCTTCCCTCTGCGATGTTCCGAGGTGAAGCCGTACTCCTGCTGCCTCTGAACCCCACCTGCTGTCTGGCCTTCCGGTCGCGCTGTCACTATCACTTCGCTCCTCGCGGGGACAACCACGTCTTCGCTCAAGACGACCCTGCAAATTCCAAGGCACTCTTCTGGTTGACGGAGTATAACCTCTTCTCCGTTGAGCCTCAGGACCTTCCTGCCGACGTCGACCGTCGCCTCGTGGCTCCTGAGAGCATCCAGTCCCAGAATCACCTCCTCAGCCACCTTCGCGACGAACACCCACAGACGCACGGCACTCCGTCCCAAGTTCAGCTCCAGCAGGGCCTCCTTCTCCACAGGCAAGGTGCCGCCCGATGCCAACACAAGCTGGTATGGTCGGCTCGGCTTCCTCGTCGGCAAACCATTCGCCACGTCAGGTCTGATGATGGTCACGGCCGCCCCGGTGTCCACCAGCACGCGGCACGGCTTCCCTCTTACCCAGCCTTCCGCGATGAGGTTGTCATCCATCCGCCGGCTGACGGCGCGGATTGTCACTCGAGGGGATGGTGGTAATGGCGGCGACGTACCCCTCTCCACGACGGCCTTTACTCGTTTTCCGGCTGCTCTTCCTGGTGTGGGCAGTCTCTCCGCAGGTGTCCGGGCTGTCCACACCCCCAACACAGGCCACTAGGTGTTCGCCGGCGTCCCTCAGCTGGTCTTCTGTCTCCGGCGTAGCGGACACTCCTCGTTCTCGACGTCGGGATAGATGCTACCTTGGCCGCCTCCATCCTTAATGCCGCTGTCAGCGCCTCGTGTATGGTTTTATAATCGCCGAGAATTAGGCGCTGACGAATCTCCGTGTCCCGTACCCCGTCGACAAAGTTGTAGGCGGCTTCCCGGGATACGAACTCCAGTGGCAGGTCAACCAAGGCCTTGCTAGCTAGCTGCTCGATCGCTATGGCGAACTCCTGCAGCGTCTCCCCCGGCTGCTGCGACCTTGCCTTTAGCTGGCTGCGGTATGCTGCGGCTAAGCGGTGGTTCCCGAAGCGATTCTCCAGGGCCTCCCAGATGTCCTTGGGCGCCGCCGTCGTCTGCACCGCGTTTAGGATTTCCGCGGCCCGTCCCTGGAGGCTGGCTATTAGCTGTGTGGCCTCCTCCTCCGGTGACCATCTGTTGTGCTTGGCCACTGTGTCGAACTGGCGGCGGAAGACCTCGAATGTTGACGCGCCGTCATATTTCGGAGGTTTGACGCGCGCCGATGTTGTGTCGCGTCCCGGTGCGTCAGCCTTCAAATCCTTCAGTCTTCTGCCGACGACGTCCTCCACCATGGCGTTCAGGGACTTGACGCTGGTGTCGGCCTTTCCCTCCAGGTTGTTTACGCGGTTCGCGAGGTCTTCGACGTCTTCAACCATGGCGTTCAGGGACTTGGCGTTATTGTCGGCCTTTTCCTCTAGGTCATTGAAGCGGTTCGCCAGGTCCTCGACGCGCTCGTCCACTTGGCCCATCCGCTTGCTCAGCTCCGTCACGTCATCCCTCACGCCGGCCAACTGTTCCTCAAATTTGGCGGCGAGGACCTCGTTCGCCTCCTTCATTTCCGTGGCCAGACTGTCGTTCGCTGCCTTCATTTCTGTGGTCAATTCGGTCTTTATTTCTTTCAACTCTGCGGCCAGGTTATTTGCCGCTTCTGTTTTTGTTGTTAACTCGTTCATCTTCGCGGCCAAGTTGTTATTTGCCGCTTCCGACTTCGCTGTTAATTCGCACATCTTCTGCAAAAGCATTTCCAATGCCGATTCCATGGCCATAATGTTCGGTGATGTAGTTATCCCACTCCTGACACCATTGTGACTTTGCGGGTTCGTGAAATGATAAAACGAGGTTACAAAACACAAAAACTACACTTTATTCTCCTCGAAATACACTGTTCACCATTACAAAATTGCTAGAACCTTAAACTGTTTATTTTTCCAACTCTACATTCAATGTCTCTCACTTCCGGTAACGATCGGCCATCATTTTTCATCGGCTTCGCGAGTCTACCACCAGGGTGACAATATGAACATAATATTGGAGCCGATGTTGGCGTGGATGCCTTGTGCAGGAGGATCCAAGAAAGAAATCGGAATTAACATTATCTGACCCAAATTCCCGTTACAAATGGCGCAGCAACGTGGGGCCGAATAGGATAAAGAAGAGGAGATTAAAACATCGTACAGCTCCGTGGGAATATAAAAGGAAAGGAGAGAGAAGAAAGAAGAAAAAGAGAACTGGTTTAAGTGAGTGAAATTAAAAAAAATATAGTAGTAGTAGATTTATGTTGCTAAGAAATCAGAAAATAGTTAAAAAGATGGCGAGTAGAAAAGAAATAATAGTGGAAGGAGAAGTTACTGATAGTGTAGGAATGAGTAGGGAGGATGTAGGATTAAGCAAAGATAAAGAGTTAATGTTAAAAAGGATAACGAAAATGATGATAGATGTAAAATCAGAGTTGAGTGATGTAAAATCAGAATTAAAACAAGATCTTAAACAAAATATAAATGAATTGAGGCAAGAATTAGCTCAGAATAAAGATAATATTAAAGATTTGAAACAAAGTATGTGCAATTTAGATGTTAACTTAAGACAGGAATTGACGGAAAGTGTAAGTAATTTAGAGGTTACTTTGTCACAAAAGTTAAAACAGGAATTGAAAGGTGAGATAGCACAAGAAATTAGAGAGGGAAGAAAAGAATGTAAAGAGAACATGGAAAGGTTATTGCAAACAATAGAACAGAATAAGAATGAAAATAGACAGGAAATTATGGAATTAAGAGAAATAATTCAGGAAACTAGGTTAGGTCAGGACATTGTGAAACAAGAAATAAGAAATTTACAGACAAATGTTGACTAACCAAACAATGAATGTTTTAATACAGGTGATTATCAGAATATGTATGTTGTAAGTTCAACCAATAGGTATTTTGATGTGAACTGTAATGTATATGTACACGAAATGTTCACACAAACACAAATACACAATGAAGGTCATAGTGGTCACATGTATGATACACCACACAAAATAATGTTGTTTTCTTTAAGATTTGAACACACAACGTTATGATGTACATAAAAACAAAAGATGGATTTCCCAAGTGCTGGATGCTTGCAAAGATCAGGTTAGCCAACTGAGAAAAACGTATCACACTAACTGTTCAAAAGTTATGAATATTGATACAGGACAGCTAGAAAAATTAATTATGTGGGCAAATCACCCAACATAAATGACTAAACAGAGAATCCTTTTGTATATAAATTGGTCAAAACTCAGTTTACAAATAGTTGTTGAAATAAATCCTTTCATGGAAGTGTTGAAAACAGTGTTGTTGTATAAACTAAATTAATTGGGAGTCGATTAATGACAAAAACAACACTTACTTTTAAATTTTCTCGGAACTAGTTTCAGAGGCCTTCCCTCTATCTTCAGCCGGACATCGACTGGTTCTCATTGGTGTAGCTGGCAATATTTTGTCATCGGTCTCCTCTGGTGGCGGTTCGAGGAACTTGCTGAACAAATCTTTCTGGGGGATGTCGAAATTGAATACTTTGTTCCTATTTTTTGAAATAAAGATTTGTTCCCATGTGGACAGTTCTTGTTTTCCTGTTGTATGTTTTAGTAATTTTGGTTCTGGATTTATGTTGTGGTTTTTTTCCCAAAAATGCGTGGCAACTGCTGATTTTTCTAATTGTTTGTATTTTATGTTCCTAAAGTGTTCCTTTGCTCTTGTTTCTAAATTTCTTTTGGTTTTTCCAATATAAATTTGACTACAGTCACAGCATTCAATTTGATATATACCAGATTTTTTGTTAGATGGAATGGCATCTTTGATGTTTGAGCAAATTAGGTTTTTTAAGGAGTAATGGTTCACTGGAGCTAGTTGAATGTTTTATTTTTTGAAGACTTTTTTGAATTTATCAAAGGCCCATGGATGGTAAGTGAATTTTTTGAAGATCATTTTAGTTTCTGTAGCTGAGAGGGTTGTGGTTTCCTTCAGTAGTTTCTTCTTATTTGCTAAGTTCACTTTTTTGTCTACTAGTGATTTGGGAAAGTCATTTTTCTGTGCTATTTCAATAATTTTGTTGTATTCTATTTTGTATTCTTCTGCTGTGAGAGGGATGTTGACCAGTCTGTGTGCTAAACTATTAAAGATTGCCTGTTTGTGGGATCTTGGATTGTAGCCATTAGCTTTTATGTAGTTGTCTGTCTGTGTTGGTTTTCTGTAAATGCCAAAGTTTATTCTATTTTTATTTCTGATTATTTTTAGATCTAAAAATGGTAAATACTCGTCTTTTTCAACTTCTACAGTGAACTTGATGCTTTTTTCTTGAATATTTAAAAGTTTTAGTGCATCACTGGTGTGTTTTTTGGCACTATGGCAAATATGTCATCTACATATCTTTGCCAGAGTTTGAACATCCATGGGAAACCTTTAGTGATCCTTATTTCTAGTGCACTCATGTACAGATTGGCCAGGAAGGGTGATAAGGGGTTGCCCATTGCTAAACCAGAAGTTTGATGGAAATATTTTGTTTGAAACTGGAAGAAATTCTGTTCTATGCATAATTTGGTTAGTTCGATGTAATCTGAAATTTCAAGTGATGACATTCCAAGTGATTTGAGCCATTTTTCTATCAATGCTGGGAGTTGTTTAACTGGTATGCTGGGAAACAGTGATTTAACGTCAAAAAAAAACAAAAAACACATCAGTGATGCACTAAAACTTTTAAATATTCAAGAAAAAAGCATCAAGTTCACTGTAGAAGTTGAAAAAGAAGAGTATTTACCATTTTTAGATCTAAAAATAATCAGAAATGAAAATAGAATAAACTTTGGCATTTACAGAAAACCAACACAGACAACTACATAAAAGCTAATGGCTACAATCCAAGATCCCACAAACAGGCAATCTTTAATAGTTTAGCACACAGACTGGTCAACATCCCTATCACAGCAGATGAATACAAAATAGAATACAACAAAATTATTGAAATAGCACAGAAAAATGACTTTCCCAAATCACTAGTAGACAAAAAAGTGAACTTAGCAAATAAGAAGAAACTACTAAAGGAAACCACAACCCTCTCAGCTACAGAAACTAAAATGATCTTCAAAACATTCACTTACCATCCATGTGCCTTTGATAAATTCAAAAAAGTCTTCAAAAAACAAAACATTCAACTAGCTCCAGTGAACCATTACTCCTTAAAAAACCTAATTTGCTCAAACATCAAAGATGCCATTCCATCTAACAAAAAATCTGGTATACGAGGGCTATCCAGAAAGTAGATTACGTTTTGGAATAAAAAGTAAACAAAGTATAGGAAACAAATTTTATTATATACAGATGAAAGCCACACTCAAATACTACTTTTCGACATAGTCACCATTCAAATTAAGGCATTTATCGTAGCGATGTACGAGCTTGGAAATTCCTTCGTCGAAAAATTCGGCCGCCTGCGCCTTCAACCACTTCGTTACCTCTTCTTGCAGCTGTGCGTCGTCATCAAAACGCTGCATAGCCAGCCACTTTTTCATTGCTGGGAATAGGTGGAAGTCGCTCGGTGCCAGGTCGGGACTGTACGGCGGATGAGGAAACAACTCCCACTTAAAAGATTCAAGAACTTCACGAGTGACATTTGCCGTGTGGGGCCGGGCGTTGTCGTGAATCAACAAGATCTTAGAGCTCAACATTCCTCTGCGCTTGTTTTGAATGGCTCTTCTGAGTTTTTGGAGAGTTTGGCAATACCTTTGAGAGTTTATTGTAGTGCCTCTTTCCAGGAAGTCCACCAAAATCACACCTTTTCTGTCCCAAAAAACAGTCGCCATCATCTTCCTTGCCGACATTGTTTGCATGCATTTCTTGGGTTTTTGGGGAGAACTTGTGTGCCCCCACTGCATTGATTGCAATTTCGTTTCACAGTTCACGTGTTTCACCCATGTTTCGTCACCAGTAACGATGCGATCGAGTAAAGAGTCACCATCCTTATGGTAAACGTCCAAAAAGTTCAACGCTGCAGCAATTCGCTGATTTTTGTGGTCCTCTGTCAAGATTTTTGGAATCCATCTTGCACAAAACTTGTGGTAACCAAGCTTTTCGCTGATGATTTCGTGCAACAAACTTCGCGAAATTTGTGGAAAACTCAAAGAAAGTTCCGTTATTGTGAACCTTCGATTTTCACGGACTTTAGCATCGACTTTTTCGACAAGTTCGGCAGTCACTATGCTGGGTCTCCCACTTCGATCTTCGTCGTGAACATTGGTTCGGCCATTTTTAAATCTGATGACCCACTGACGCACTCCACCTTCAGTGATAATGTTGTCCCCATACACTTCACAAAGCTGCCGATAGATTTCTATCGGTTTACAGTTTTTTGCAGTCAGAAACCTTATTACTGCACGCACCTCGCAGCTCGCGGGATTTTCAATTAACGCAGACATTTCAAACCGTCACAGTATCTGAACGGAGCACAGCACGAACCTCTCACTAGCACGGATAGATGCCGACTGAGCTGCGCAACGCTCTGACCCCAAGATGGCTGCGCTAGCCCCGCCCCTAGCGGAAACAGACGAAAACGTAATCTACTTTCTGGATAGCCCTCGTATATCAAATTGAATGCTGTGACTGTAGTCAAATTTATATTGGAAAAACCAAAAGAAATTTAGAAACAAGAGCAAAGGAACACTTTAGGAACATAAAATACAAACAATTAGAAAAATCAACAGTTGCCACACATTTTTGGGAAAAAAACCACAACATAAATCCAGAACCAAAATTACTAAAACATACAACAGGAAAACAAGAACTGACCACATGGGAACAAATCTTTATTTCAAAAAATAGGAACAAAGTATTCAATTTCGACATCCCCCAGAAAGATTTGTTCAGCAAGTTCCTCGAACCGCCACCAGAGGAGACCGATGACAAAATATTGCCAGCTACACCAATGAGAACCAGTCGATGTCCAGCTGAAGATAGAGGGAAGGCCTCTGAAACTAGTTCCGGGAAAATTTAAAAGTTAGTGTTGTTTAGTGTCATTAATCGACTCCCAATTAATTTAAGTTGTTAAAATATTTTTATATTGTTATAGCATGTTTGTTCACAGTCAATAATTTAAAAATGTTAATAATAAAGATACTTTATGCAAATTTGGGGCAGAGCACACCCCCACATGAAATCAAAGATATATATTTTTAAAAAAATGTGTTATAATAATGCTAGGTGGTTGTTAAATGTTCATTTATTATTATATTTCATTCAATGTATGTTTATTGTTATATTTTATGTATGTTATATTTATGTTACAGTTCATTGTTGTAAACGAAATTGTTAATTGAGGTCGTTCTTCGAAATATATGGAAACAGATTGTTAATTCCTTTATTTGGTTATTTTCCATATATTTCAAAGAGGGGCATTTGTAACAGTATTTTTGGGTTATGTTTGGAGGAATTATGAATTTAAATATGTAAAAATGTATGTAATTGTGTGATTGGCCGAAATAATAATTATATGACGTAATATGACGTAATGTGGTGATGTGCCACTGGATCGGCCAATCACAAAATTAAGTAGAAGTAACGATAGTTACGATAAGTCAATAATCTTTAGGAGGAAGATATATTCTTCAGTCTTGTTAAGTTACGATAAGTGAATAATCTTTAGGAGGAAGATATGTTCTTCAGTCTTGAATAGTGACGATAAATCAATAATCTTGTTTTAAAGAGATGTTGTAATGGTGGAATGTGATGAATACTGGTACTAGATCAGGAACATTTTAAGTTATAATTTGAATCTGTATAAATATAACCAATTACAGAATTTGACTTCTTTATTCCGAACCACGCCTTGAAACACAGATGTCTCATGACTCTTATTTAGAATAAGATGATACTATTGGTGACCAGAGGAAATAGATAGCCGCAAAAACTCACTTGAGAAGGGAAAGGATTGTGCGTCCAACACAGAAATCCTGTCCCAAATTGCATCCGAGCGGCTGATGAAGACGAAGATAAATTAACTACGGACACAAATTCCCGTTACACAGATCATTGTTGAC
>CM060951.1:146130142-146217642 GCA_030765055.1 Mantis religiosa
TAAATATATGGGTGTAATTAGTTTACAGGGGAGTAATGCCACATATATTGTTGTACATAATAGAGCATAAGAAAAATCAAAATGATTTAAAAGAATCACCACAGGTGTGCATTAGCCTAACCTAGAGTTAAATCCTGAAACGAGAGCACCCTGTAGTTTCACTCTTACTTGCTACTGTCTATGGCCATGTGATGATAGTGACATGGTATAAGAGCCCAACTCAGTTGGTAAGAGAAGAGATTACCCATAAAACAAATACAGTAAAACCTGCCTAAAAGGGACCCCTTATAAGCCGGAAACCTAAATTCCAGAACAGAGCTATTTCCCGTGTAACATTGCACTTTATTTCCGTAGAAACACACTTTGTACACAGCAGTCCAGAATTACGTCACTTACACAATACAACTTGCAAGGTCATCAACCACAAACAAACAGCTGTTCATGCACACGAGTTCAATTAACGACTTACCCACTTTGGCGGGCCGGCTCCGTTTTTTTATAGATTACTCACATTCCGGAATGTTCTCCAACAATCAAGACGGCTAGATCAAAGAACTAGAACTCTCGAGAAATCCGTCTCCATCCCCCCACCATTTTGGCGAGCTTTCATCCACACACTACACTGCCCGTCCCCTTGAATGCCTCACTGTGCCATCTCTATCAACAAAGGGCTTGCAACAATAATAATAATAATAATAATAATAATAATAATAATAATAATAATAATAATAATAATAATAATAATAATAATAATAATCACAACAGACAATACAACAATAACAACAACTGTACTGTAACTGTCTGCTGGTGTCCGTAACTCTTCAGCATTGTGATTCGTTCATCACCTAATTTGTCATACTCACTAGCATGGCAAGTGTCATAGTGGCGCTGGAGATTATATTTTCATATTACATTCAGGACCTTATTACATATTAAACATTGCGCAGCATTATCATATGGTGTAAAAAAATAGGATTGCTCCCATGAAGTGTTAAATAACATAGGGTTAGAAGACCTTCGTGAACGTCCATACATAGGTAACTAACGAGCCTATACTGATCACCCCACAAGCCAACAGGTTGCCCCTCTCTCCCCTCCCATACTATACTGAATTTGCTGGTGCACTGCTTACACAATACCCATTTTAGCGTGTCATGAAGACCACTGCTATAAAGTTTCTTTTATGTGTGAATCATCTTAGGAAGCTTTACTTTCCTTCTGAAGAGAGCCATGCTAACTAGTTTTGTACCTGTAAACATACTGACAACTATATTAATAAAATTTCTCTCCATCTTACCATCTTCTCTTTCCTGAGCATTATTTTCATTTTCTCCCCCATCATGTTCATGATCTCCTCCAATAGACATTCCCTCTGCTGCTTGTGGTATTACTGGCTTTGCTGCAGCTAAAACAAGAACAAGACAATCTTGTTGAAACATTAACAAGTAACAGAAAATACATCAACTGATGTAAAAGCAATTCTGAGTGAGAAGAGTGATTAAAAAGCCTCCACCAAGAGAAAACCAAGACTCCATGCTTCTCAGAATGAGAAAACAATGACAAGTCTGATAATCACTGCTGTGAGAAGCATTACACAAACAAGTGGTTCCAGAATAAAGGGAAATATGTATTACTACAGAGGATTAAATCCTACTAGTTTCAAGTCAAAAATGATCCTTGCAGTGAATGATGAGCCTTTCAACACATACACTGAAGCCTCAGTTGAACAGGGGGTTGGTTCTGAATGTGTGCATGACTCAGTACATACAAAAGCCAGACTTACAGATGGATTTGTCACAGTATGAAGCCAGGCCAGCACTAGAGAAAGGGTTAGTAGAGAATAAAATTCTTTAAAGTATTTCAGTTGCATTTCAAAAATTCTTTACTTTGCCACTAAATATCCTTCAAAACATAGAGAACAATAAAAAGGAGAAAGCAAATTCTGCCTCTCCAACTAATTGTAGCAAGTACTAAGCAGCTCAATTAACCAACGAAGTTCTTACGCTCATCTAATCATCTACAAGTATATGTGGTGCTTACATTTACAGTACCAGTCAAACGTTTTTGATCACCTATGAAAAAAGCTAAATACTGTATTTCAATGTACAAATATGCCGTAAAAATTAAAAGGACCAACAAAATATTATCTCTCTCTGGTATTAAGTACAATACAATAGGGCGTAGATTTTACTCTCTTCAAAATATCCACCTTTGCTCTCAGGACCGCTGCACAAACTATTGGCATTCTGGAGATAAGATTGTGTAGTGTTTTTGCAGATACTGTACTCCAACACATCTGCAAATTATTCCAAAGATCTTCAACATTAGATTACCTCAGTCTTCTCACTTCCCTGTCAAGTTTGTCCCATAAGAGTTCAATGGGATTTAAATCAGGAGATTGACTTGGCCAAATAATATTTTCTAGTTCCTCACACTGCTCTTTTCTATTGATGTACCCTCTGCACAACTTAGAAGCATGTTTCGGATCATTGTCCTGCTGTTGAATAAATCCATAACCAATAAGTCTTTTGCCAGGTAGATCATTTTTGATCAGTACCTTACCTTCTTTAATGTTTCACTAATTCTTACTACATCACCAACTTTTATCACCTGCAAAACCTCCCCACACCATAACCAATCCTCCACCATGCTTCACCGTTAACATTACACATTGACTCTTTGTTCGTTCTCCATGAAGTCAACAAACAAACCTTCTACACTGGATTCTAATCATTTGAAACTGAGACTCGTCCTTGCATAACACCTTGGACCTGTTGAACACTCCAGTTTTTATGTTGCTGTGTCATTCTAATTTTTTCACCTTATTTTGTTTGCATAACATAGGGTTTATGGCAGCTATGCACCCCTTTAAACCTCGTTCACAAAGGAAACATTGCACGGTTGAGACTAATATGCAAGCTGTTCGCATACTAAACTTCCTTGCAAATTTCAGATGCTGTACGAGTTTTCTGATGTTACTCTGTACACACATGAACTGATCTTCCCTATATGATGTTACTCGAGCTCTTCCAGATTGAGAAACAATTACATTGGCCCCAGTTTGTTTGAACCACTTCAATGGAAATGCCACTGTAGATTGGGCTATGCCAACTTTTCTTGCTGTTGTTCTATTAGAACAGCCTTCTAGATACAGAGCTACAATCAGCACATTTTTCAACTCCAATCTCCTTCTTTCATCCCATCTCCTTTTTTCACTGCTACACTTATTTCAGTCTGCTAATCCCTCCTTGCTAAGTTATTTTTGCAATGTTAAATTCTTTTTAAATATATATTACTGTACTGAAAATTAAAGAAAATGTACTAAAACACTTCCAAAGTCCATATAGGTAATTGTAGATGATCCAGAAGTTAATTTATTTCATGTTTAAAAAGCAGGTGTAATACCGCCCGCAGCGCACATGACCAGTGGCCACTTATGAACATTTTGAGGATTTTTTTTTTTCAATTACTATAACTTCACTATACTATTACATATAATGCATGAATGAAACTACATCCTCTCAAAATGAATGTCAATATTTCCTTTTTGTGTGGTATGTTTCAAAACAGGGGTGAACACACAAACACTGCACTTGGCACACATAATCCTGGTATCCTGCCGTATTCTGGGTACAAAGCTGGTGTTATAACATACTTGACATATCCTAGCAGGCTTTACTCTCTTGGATTGGTGGGACAGGTGAAGGAAAGTGCCCTTCAATGAGCCTAAGGGTCTGATTGCCAGATGTTTGTCGTCCTCCTTTGGTTGTTTTGAGGGTATGATACTGTTAAAAAATTTCCCGGATAAGAGAGAGTTGAAATTCTGCTAGATTAATATTACTACCTGTTTTAGTTTTGTATACTGCCTGAGAATTCAGCAAGGTTATGTATAAAAGATGAAAGAAAAACTTCTTGTACCACTTCAAAGCCTTTCTGACACATTCAAGAGAGCTAATCATCATACCAGACCTATCTATGGCACCCATATTTTCATTATAGTCAATGACACACTCGGGCTTCATTATCTGTGTTTGTGTTTTGCAATCAACTTTTCCTGAAGGTTTCATAGCATCCTGTATGTAGTGTTGTCAACATGCAAACTTCCACCCATCTAAGAACTACAAGTAGCATGTTCTGTGTGTCAGGATTGTGTTTGCCCCTTTAGCAATTTTTCATTCATTTTTGGCATTTCTTTTCTGTTCTTTCTTACTGTGCCACAAGCATTAGTTTCATTTTGATGTAGCCAATTATATAGTAGAGAACTGAAATACCAATTATCTACCCATAAAGTGTAACCTTTGTGTAGGTACCCTTCCATCAGTGTACTACTCCTAAAATACCCAATTCACGCCCTGGAAGAATATCTGTGTTTGCCCCTGTATACACAATGAAATCCAGAATGTACCCTGTTTTGCAATCACATAATAAAAACAATTTTATGCCAAACATATGCCTCTTGGATGGAATATATTGCAGAAATTGCAATCGGCCCTTATAAAGCATAAGACTCAGCTATGCACAGGTTTTGGAAAGGATAAATTACCACTCTGAAGACTTTTCTAAGGTGATCAAATACCAGCTTCAATTTATGGAGTCTTTCCCCTTCTATTTGGGTTTCCTTAACGTTAAAATGTAATAGTCCTAAAATTAAAAGGTACCTATCCCTGGGAATATATTGTCAGAAAATTGATATGTGGCAAAAAGGGGATCTTTGGACCCGTACTCATTTATTGCATTCTTTTTTACTCTGGTCATTTAATGGTGATTCCAAAAGATACATGCAGTTCCTCTGGGGTTGTCTTACTCCAGGCTTGCAAACGAGAGCCTCTTATGCAAAAATATGTAATATTAGTTTCATCTGCTATGTGCTGCATAATGTGAAATGGAAAAAATAATTGAAAAACTTCTAGTATGGTGCAATCATCAATTATTTTTGCCAAAATGCCTGAATTTTGATGACAATCTGTGCCATCAATCTGTGCCATCTGGGCTTAAGTCTCCACTGTGCCACTGGAACAAAGAGCCAGTACGCTGCTTCTTTGTCTGCGGAGCACCAAGCTGATTATCAATTTCTTCTATTTCACTGCCACTACTATCAACACTAACACCAAAAACTGCTTTAGCGTAATCTTGATCATTTTCGCCATCTTCTGAGTCCGAAAATTCGGATGGCAATGCGTTAAAAAGTTTAATACTTCTTCATCGCTCAAAGCACATCCAGCACCACTTGCCAAAGCCATTTTACACACCCTTAAATTTCCAGAATCTCTGACGTCGCGTGACACAGGCATGCATCTCTAGTAGCGCAACATCAGATTGCTGGTGCAGACCTTCAAATATTTCGCCCTAGAGAGCAGTACAAGACAGCTAGAATACTGACAGGCATTTCATTCAATCTGCAATAGATGGCAGGAGCATACTATACTGTAAAATTGCCTTCAGAAATACTTGACTGGAACCTATACATTCATTTCTTAGTGCAATGCACGTAACACATATACACATTATTAGCACACAGAGACTGAAGGCCTGTAACGGATATACACTTTATTAGCATGAAAGGGTTAAGAGGTAACATACTATGAACCTAATCAGATATGCAAACACACTGCTAGATGGGCATAATATATTGTAAACCAATGTGAACTGCTTGCTATACAGACTGCTGAAGGAGTAAGGCCTATTCAAATGGGATCATAGCCAAAGGCATGTCAGTGTAGGTGTGGGAACTCATCAGCACTCCTCTACACGATAAACCAGTCAAATACACAACAGAAGCAGGTAGTACTTACATGTTTATACATATTTTATTATCAGAATGGGGATATGATAGAATACTAAAAACAAAATTCCTGTTTTGCCCACAAATCCATAGTTGTGATAGGTGATCAAAAATCTTTGACCAGTAGTGTACATCTATTTTCTACAATTATACAGGGTTTAACAAAAAAGTATGCAAAAAATTTGAGAAAACATTTCTTGCAGATAGAGGATAAAAAATATTAGAACTTAGGTTCCCTAATGTGCTGAGTGAGGCCTAGAGAATTTTGTATTGCAGGATTCCAAAGTATAAGCACGAAGAGTCTCAACATCTAGAACTAGAGTTGCACAAACAAGAGATTCCAAATGTCCCTACAAACAAAAATCTAGTGATGAGCATGGAGGCCACAAAATTGACTCACCTCTTCCTATCCAACTAGCAGGAAACATACTATTCAGAAATCAATGAACAGAAAGCCTGAAATGAGGGGAAGCTCCATTGTGCATTAACCAGTACATAACAAGCGGAAAATATACAGTACTGTAGCACAATGACACGGTGATATGCATAATCTCCACCCAATTTAACAAAATTGTAAAGCAAATGTTTACTACTGTACTGTTAAACCATTGCTCTGTTGTGCAGTTAGGCCACAGGACAGCTACATATTACACATCTCACCATGTAAGCAGAATTATAGAAAAAGCGTTCTACTATCGAAATAAACGATTTCAGACCAATGTTCACATAAACCTTTTTTTCCTCTACGTACAAGAAATGTTTTCTTGTATATCTTCTACATTTTTTATATCTTCTATATATACCCATTATACAATATCATGGGAACATGCGAATCTGCATAGCTTGTATAAAATGTAGTACAAACACAATGTGGGCATCGCTTTCCAACAGAATGACGCACCATTCATTATACAGTAGTAAAAGATTATCTGGACAACATATTTGGTAACTGGTGTGGTTGAGAAGTGGAAGTTTCTGTAGACCTACAACTCGAGATTTCTTTTTCTGGAGTTTTGTAAAGAGTTATTGTATGTTAAGGGTATTCATGATCTCACAGCATAAGATATTCTCAGGATTGTTAGAGCTTTCCACTGAGGATGTTTGAACATACATGAGGAGAATTTGCATAAAGATGTGCACTGTGTTTTGTTTGCAATGTAGAGCATAACTTTTTTATTCTACATCTTCCCAAAGAAATCATCTGTATTTTACACATATGATCACACATATTTTCTATGAAACATCAAGAATGAAGTTGAATTTGAGTTTCCAAATAATCTACATATGCTAAATTCAATTTCAATTCAGTGTCTTAAAGAGGTATTTTAAAAGTGTGAAAGCACAAGATCTAAGAAAAATTCAATAAATTATAATTAGTGTCTAAACTTCACTTCTTTATTTATATATATTTATGATATATATAATTATTAAAGAGTGTGCTAAATTCAAGTACAATTCAGTGTCTTACAATGGATATTTAAAAAGTGTGAAAGCACAAGATCTAAGAGAAATTCAATAAACTTAGTGACTAAACTTCACTTAAGTACTTAAAATAGTAAGTCGCTACAAACAGTATGTATCTCATTGTATATGAGAACTCCTAGTGGTTTACCGGGAAAAACACGAGTCAGTTGGAGAATTTAATGTCATGCTGGCCATTCTAAGTCAATGGTTAAGAGCAACTGGATGGAGATTGTGAGTTCCATAGTTTAAATCCTGGCTATGGGATTTAAATTCAAGAGTCCTAATGGGAATGCGAGGAAGAATGTTACTGATTTGCTCTGAAAATAAGTTATTTATTTTCTAGAGCTAACTGCACATTCTTTCAATTTACATATTAGTCCCAGGTCATGGCACTGCAATTCGTACTAATCAAAAATCACTCCTGATCAAAATCTGTTAGTTTGATTTGCATGATTACATTTAACAGTAGCAGTAATAACAAATGGTCAAGTGCAGTATTCCATATTCTTCACAATCAACAACTTGAAAAATAAAAATAAAAAATAAAAATTAAAAAAGGAAAAAGAAAGAAAAACAAAGAGTAATGCACGGCTTGAATTTGGGCATCACTAGCTTGAAAACTGATTTTGTTAGCATTGAGCCATCCAGTACATTTATTAGCAGTGCAGCAAATGCTTGTATATATCATTGAGTTATCAGTGGCATACTGACTCAAATTTATTGCACAAGAATTATGCACTCTGGGACCTTAAGTGCCTATCTCAAATTGATTCCCAACGGCCCTCTATAACCCTTGAAGGTTTTCAGTCGAATTCTGACACCCTGTATATTTTAATTAGCTCAAACCTAAATTATTAATTTATTTAATGTATAATTTGATACAATATAATTCCTACTTTTTTTCCTATCAGGAGTCACTATTTCAGCACATCTGGACATGGTTACTACTTATCACACTTTCTAGCTAACAATATTGTAATTGGCAACACAGTCATAAAAACTTCACATTACAAGTTGTTGCAAGTACAACAGAAAAATGTGACATTTCTGCTTGAAGAAAATATGTGCAGATTTTTAATTGCAAGGCACCAAGCACCATAACCCCCTTTTGTAACATATGCTCCACCACCATAAGCAATTAAAGAACATGAACATTTCAATATGAAACAACATTAATTTGCCAAAAGTTGTGAAATTCTGCTGATTTTCAATTATAATAATATACACAAAAAACATACATGCAGTTTTATTTTAAGAAATATTATTTGGAACCATTAGATTAGACAAATCATTTCTTACTAAGATATCGAAAACTCTTTTTAAAAGGTAGAAATGTTAACATAAAAAATAATGTGATACATTCATATGACTTTCTCTGCCCACTATTATTTATTTTTAATGCAACATTTATAAACTATTCTTACGAAAGATTCTTTTTAAGATAACTCAGCTATACCTTTACAGAAAGCATTTCATTGCACATTTTGTTGCAGGTACAAAGGGGATAAGGAAACAATGAATTTATATATGTAAAAGCTATAATCCTGTCAGCCTTAGAAGGAAACCTGATGTAAACAAACAAAAAAAGTGTGCAAAATACTGTCTACAGGTTATATTACTATGTCCTGGATACAACATACACTATCTTAAGACACCTGCTTCTGATCTGTATCCCTGAGTGGTATAAATGCATATCAGCAGTGTTTATTTCTGAACGATTATTCATATGCAATCTAATTTCCTACACTAGGATAGTAAAACTTGTTCTTTTAAAATCAGATGAGGATGTATCAATATTATCTTAACACTTTCCTAATTGTTGGCGGTTCATTGTACAAGTAAAATCAATATACTTAAAGCACAGCATTTTCTTACGTCATCATATTTCCTGCTAAGCAGAACCATTTTTTCACATTTCCTTTTCTTTGAAGGTGATAAGTTTTTCAGTTTTGTGTTTTACCACATGAATGGACTGACACTTCACAGAAACATCATAAACTGGATGTTAAATAAATAATTCATTTAATGGCTAAATCCTGATTCAAGAGGCGTCCAGAAAGTAAGTTCTGTTTCAATCTATCTCCGCTGCAGCACTGCGATCGCAGTTCCGCACATGCGCAGTAGATACTCTGTATCAAAGAGAAGAAACGTGCACCATTGTGAGATCACTGTCAGCCAAATACACTTTGTTGTGCTTTTTTACAATGTCGGTGTTGAATGAAAATCTCACCGCTTGTGAAATCAGATCTGTGATTCGTTTTCTGAATGCTAGGAAAGTGAAACCAATTGAAATTTATCGGCAAATTTGCGATGTCAAAAGGCGTTGTTTCTTGACGACAACGCACGACTACACACTGCAAATGCAACGAAAAACATCCTACAGGGGTTTGGCTGGGGCGTGTTTGACCAAACCCTGTACAACCCTGACCTCGCTCCTAGCCACTTTCATCTGTTTTTGAATCTCCAATCTTTCCATGGCTGTCAACACTTCAACAATGACGAAGAGCTGAAAGAAAATGTTTCCAACTGGTTGAAGACACAGGCAGTAAACTTCTATGAAGAAGGTATACAAAAACTTGTGCCTTGCTATGACAAATGCCTGCAAATTTCGGCAGTTATGTGGAAAAGTAGTTTAAGAGTCAAAGTATAAACTTGAAAGAAGTGTAGAGACAGTGAAGCACAACTTAGCACAAAAGTGAATCAAGAAGATATTGACACACTGCTTCACTCACACTGTTTTTTCACAGGACATATTTCAAGAGCTTTTGCTCTTATCATCAGCTGGAACTCGACTAGTGCAAATTGTAGTGGTTTCCTCTTTCTCTGTATCATCAATAGATGGCATGATGTACTTGTCTTGAACTCCACCACCAAACATCTTTGACAAGCACATCATGTCATCTATCAACGATACAGAGAAAGAGGAAACCACTACAATTTGCACTACTCGAGTTCCAGCTGATAAGAGCAAAAGCTCTTGAAACATGTCCTGTGAAAAAACAGTGAAGCAGTGTATCAATATCTTCTCAATTCACTTTTGTCCTAAGTTTAAGAGTTGTAGAATTTTTTGCCATAAATAATTTTTCTATATCTGTACACAATTTAATTTTATTACCAAACAAAACTTACTTTCTGGATGTACCTCGTATTTTTCACAAAACTTTAAGAACATATTCAGTACAACAGACTCAGCAGAATTCTCGCCAAGTACAGCATCAACACCATTTACAAGCTACCTCCGAAGATTAAACACCTGTTTGAGACCAGTGAAAGACAAACAAGACTTCAAGGTTCCGGGGATGTACCTCATTCCCTATGAGTGTGGAATGCTGTATATAGGACAGACTAGAAGAACTATCACAATCAGGATAACATGAACGAACCATTCATTTAATGCTACCTGAAAAATCTGGTCTGGCAGAGCATTGCTTTGATAAGGACCATAGAGCCAACTTTCGGGAGATGATCATTGTGGCAAAATGCAGCAGTTAGTGGTAGCAGAGAGTTAAGGAGCCTCTGGCTATTTCCTCTGAGAGGAGTATGCGGAACTGTGATGCCGGATTTCAGTTCAGTTCCTCAAATGGCTGAAGAAACACAAATTTAGATAGATTGAACATCCAATTAAGTAGTCACGATCCACCCACACCAACTAACTGAAATGTTCTACATTTTCTATCAGGTTCGTGTCAGCTACCTAGGCAGTGTTATATATAATAGGTTTTTCCTACACCGGGCCCTAGTAGTAGAATCCCCTCCCAACCTCAGTACTCGTCACAACAAATTCCAAGACGTGCATTGAACGCACAGCAGTGCAGGGATACCTTGACGCGTAAACTGCAGAACCAGCAAATGACAATAGAAGATCTTAGGAACTACGCCCAAATAATAGGTCAAATTCTCACTGACCGCTTCCATGATCTCATTGGCGTCATTGCCACTAATTTCGAATTTTTCGAATGCTTCTTCACCCTTTTCCAAGACAACTATGGCTGAACAACGGACTATGATTCTCACTTGGAATGCTAATGGAATCCGTCAACGAAAAACTGAACTCAGACACTTCCTTCACAATAACTCTTATCTCATTGTTGCCCTTACAGAAACACATTTAGACATCCAAGACAGACTTCACATCCCGGGCTATAAGGTATACCGAGTGGACAGAAACCGCAGAGGAGGGGGCGTGGCACTTCTGATCAGGAATCACCTAGCCCATCACCAAACATACATTCCACCGCTACGGAGACTCGAAGCCGTAGCAATCACCATTAAAATTGCCAATGCCGATACCACCATCATCTCAGCCTACAATCCCCCTGAAGACATCTGCACAGATGATTTAGACACACTCCTGAACATATCCCATCAAGTAATCATTCTAGGCGACCTTAATGCCAAACATGGAAATTGGAACTGTTTTCATTCAAACGGACCAGGACACAGACTTGCCACCCACGAACTACAATCTAATTACATAATTCATGCACCCACTCAGCCCACGCACATCCCCTGGCAACACAGGCACTCACCCGACATCCTAGACATAGCCATTTCACAAAACCTTGGACACCTTATTCAGCTCACCGTCATTAACGAACTATCATCCGATCACCTCCCGGTACTAGCCACCATAGACGCCTCTACATCCCATGAGCAGCGCCCTCCTCGATATAACTTCAACAAAACCAACTGGGATAACTTCAGGGACTACATCGACCAACACCTTACTGAGACGACCCTTCACTCCACAGAGGATCTCAACAACGCCATCGAGCACCTTCAAAGCACCATTGCACAAGCCATCTCCTGCTCCACACCCTTCATCGCACCCAGTCTAGGACCCAGGCACCAAACTCCCGACATTAAAGATCTTACAGCCGAACGCAACCGAATCAGACGACAATGGCAGCAAACCCGGCACCCAGCTCATCAAAGACGACTTCTGGAACTTAACGCCCAATTGCGGCAACAGATTACCCAAATTACCAACGACCAATGGAACAACAAACTCGCCGACTTAGACACCAACATAGGCGACATCCGGCGGATAACCCGATACCTGACCAAAAAACCTATAGAAATACCACCATTGCGTACAAACAACACCATAGCCGAAGCCGACCAAGAGAAAGCAGAAGCGCTCGCCGAGGCCCTTGGGTTAACACTGTCCCCAAACGACCAGCCATCATCCGACATCTTTATTACTGAAACACACCAAATTACAGGCGATGTTCACAACCGATCCACCCATAACAGAATGCGAAAAACTTCCCACTCAGAGATTGCCTGGCTAATCCGCCACCTACCCAACCGAAAGGCACCTGGCCCCGACCAGATACCCAACATAGCCATCAAGAACTTGCCACTAAGGTCACTTAAGTACCTAGCCACCATTTTTAATTACTCTCTTGAGCATGGCATATTCCCAACAGCCTGGAAAACCGCTTATGTACTACACTTCCCTAAACAACACAAACCTCCACATAACCCGATGAATTATAGACCAATTAGTCTCCTCAGCTCACTGAACAAACTCCTCGAGAAAATCATACTCAAATGACTAAACGCGTACATCAAAAGCACCACGCTCCTCTGCAACGAACAGTTCAGTTTCAGAACACACCACTCCTCAACACTTCAAATCCTTAGAGCCACAGAACACATCACACATGGCTACAACATCAACAAATCAACTGGTGCACTACTCCTCGATTTCGAAAGGGCCTTTGACAGTTTGGCACAAAGGACTCCTACGCAAAATGATCTCCTATAATTTCCCAGACTCAGCAATTAAACTAATATCTAACTATCTCTCAGGACGATCCTTTCGATCAACAGTAAATGGCTCCCGGTCTAGCCTAAGACATATCCGCGCCGCTGTTCCCCAGGGTAGCATCCTGGGACCACTCCTTTTCAACATCTATATTAATGATATTCCTATGCCTAATTCAGTTAAAACATTCGTCTATGCTGATGACACAGTCATCATGGCCCAATCCTGGCAACCACGCCTAATACACCGTCGTCTTCAAAACTACATTACCCAACTAGAATCTTGGCTCACCGACTGGCGAATCAAACCAAATCCCACGAAATGTCAAGCCATTCTCTTCACCAAACGCACCACCCATCGAGGCCAAAATCTCCCTCCCCTGCAACTCTTTGACACTAATATAACCTGGTCGCCCACAATAAAATACCTAGGTGTCACCATGGACAGAGGCCTCACTTGGCGCACACACATCAATCAAATCAGAGGCAAAGCATGAGGCTGACTCAGAGAACTCTACCCGCTATTAAACCACTCCAGCCTTATTCCCATCGAAACTGCCTTAGTCCTCTACAAAACCCTCCTCAGACCACTAATTACCTACGCCGCCCCGGTCTGGGGCTATGCAGCAAATACACACATTAAACAACTACAAACCTTCCAAAATAAAATCCTACTGCTAATATGCAAACTCCCGCGTACAACCCCAGCAGCACCTCTACATAAGGAACTAAGAATACACACTATTAACAAATTTATCCGCAAGCTCGCCTTTGACCTCTACAAAAATGCAGAACAAAACCCAAACCCACTCATCCAAAGCATTGGCAACTATGACCCATTCACCAACAAACATAAAGGACCCCTATACCTCTTTCACCGATACTCGGACAACGACGTTAGCGAACATGACGTTCAAGACTTTCTAAACCAGCTCATCCCTGTCTAGAACCCAACACAGCCCTCAAGACTACCATAACATCTCCCTACAGAATTCCCTCAGCATTCCAAATCACAATATTTTATGCATGTTTCGAACTACTAATCCCGTGTACTAACACCACCTCACAGCTACTAACATACCATCAATAACATGCATAAACATAACCCAACACTAACCCTCCACAAAGCATGAACGCATGCACCGCAATAGGCATTACACGCATGTCCAAATAACAATACACAACACGAATCCCCGGTCTGGCACTCAGGGCACCTAGCCATGTTTGCCACACTGGCCTCTCACACCACGCCGCCCAGCATGACTCATGCTGAGCATATCATACACGACACTCCCCAGAGTGCTTATTGCAGGATCTGCTAACTAACACCACTAATATTTTTTCACCTAACCCCGCATGTTAGTATTAACAGCATGCGGGAGGTGATGTAGAATGCTTGCCGGAGATTTTAATTTATAAAAAAAAAATAAAAAAAAAAAAAAGTTTTTCACAGCTTTACTCTTTCCTCATCCTGATGATGGAGAAGGTGTATGTTGCTGAAACATCTATGACTAGTCATCTATATATCTGGCTTGAAGCCTGAGAGTATCTAGAATATATTCGTTGCCAGGAAAGTTTCATATCTTATTTTAATTTCCATAGTCCAACATGTCTAATGTTAGGTCAATTGATGGACACCACCCGCGTGTAGGGTGTGTCCAATGTCGTTATAATCCACAGCCAATGCACACAGCATGCCACAAGCTTTTATTTATATCACGTTTCCATCTAAAGCCAGTGGGTGTATAATAGCTAAATGCTCTTCCGTGTCATTGCGAGAAATAACTGAACAGAAGAGCACTTTAAAGGAATGACATGGCACTTTAATATTCAACAAATTGGAAATGATCTATGTCACAAAACATGTTATTTGAAATAAACTGTTTTTTAACGAGTTCTACAAATACCTTTTTTGTATTGCACCTTCTGGTCTATCTCTTACAGTCAACTCATTATACAAAATTCCTTGTGAATTAAGAAGACTTTTACAGACATTTGTAGAATATTTATGTTATACATTTAAAATATCATCGAAGTATTTTAAATATGTTACATTTTAATCCAAAATTGTTAAAGCCATTTTTAATATAAAAAATATTTAATTTTTTCCATGTAAAGGATAGATCATTTGAATGAGGTTTTCTTGAAAAGCTTTGTTGTTATTGTTGTTGTTGTTGTTGTAATTTACGTCCTCCAACATTAAGTCATATCGGACGATGAATGAAAGGGGTGAAATGATCCTCAAATGAGTCCACGGTCCATGGAGCTTAGAGTTACGCGACATTTGTCTTTCAGGATAAGGGAAAACCCCGGAAAAACCTTATCCAAGTAACTTGCCCTGACCGAGATTCGAACTCGGGACCTCTTGAACGTGAGGCAAACATGCTACCATCTACGCTACTGAGGCAGGCATTGTAAAGCTTTCTGTAGCATCTCTGAAAGATACTGAACTTACATTCCAAGTTTGTTGTTTATCAATGTTTGAGAGTTTTGCTGCTTACAGATACGAACAAATATTTATCTAACAATGTCTTAATTTTTTAGTACAAGTGGCGCTAAAAACTTCTGGTGAAATCTCAATATCAAATTTCTGGTTGGAATACAATACTTTTTCTAAACTACTAAAGGAAGATGACTGCAAAAATAGAGGTATACCAATATGTATCTAGATGTTCTAAGCTTTCACATCCACACTACTCCAAACTGAGTCTAATATAAATTTCTACTTTCAAGTGACTTGCACAATTTAACATACATTCTTTGTCAGAAAAGTTTCAGGGCAGACTATTTCGGAGTTTGCAATACTGAAAAGGAACAATGTTATCCATACGCATCCTTGAAATGACCTTGGCCATATTTTTGTGCAAACTCATTAGGTGGCAGGTCAAGCCGCCTTGATTTGTGGCACTTTCAGGACTCGTTTTTACTGAATGATGAATGCAAGAACCTATACTGCACTATCAGTTACTGAATATATGGCCAAACATTCTGTTATTGCTATCCCATGTTTACCATATTCATCCAACCTATTTTTTTTCTTCCTTCCTGTCTCTGCAAGTGAAAAGGTGACTGAAAGGAAAACTTCATCAAGATATCAAGACATCCGACGGGCTGTGACAAATGAGCTTACAAGCATCACAGATGAAAATTTTCTTGCTGCTTCCAAGACCTCCAGAAATGTTGGCAATTGCATATAGGTAGCCAAGGAAATGGCTTTGATAAGAGTTAGGATCATTACTTTATAAGAGAAGTTTTCTATTTTTAATAACCTCTGTCCTGGAACTTTTCTGACAAAGGAAGTAGATAGAAGTAATTTATTACTGCAAGTCATAAGTCCTACAAAGTTACTATTGCTTGAAGTGTTGTTGTTTGAATAATGCTCTGGATCTTACACTACATCCGTGCTCTGTTTAGAGCCTATTATTTAAGTAAATTATGACAAAAACAATTACATTGATTTTAAGACATATGTCCTACGGACCAGGACTAGGAATTGCTTCCTTTGTTTCAAATTACATTTTCAAGATAAGCAGCAGCCTAATACTTAAAAGGATAATGTGCTACTAAAAGATAGATCACATTACAGATTTATTTCAATGCTCTAATTACATTTAACAGTATAAACTGGCAATAAAATGTGCTTAAATTATACTCTATTTAGAGACACTAAAATGGGAGGGTGTGCAGTATTATATTCCTATAGTTTATTATTTATCTAATGATTCCAAGATAATTTACAATTTAAAAGTGATTTAATAGTGCAAGATACCAAAAGTAAAAACATTCAATTTAAAGTTGTTGCATTACATTTAGCCCTGAACATTTCATACATTATACATTTTATACATTTCTTTGAATTATTCTGATGTGTAACTATAATTAGGAATGTCCTTGTCTCCCCCCCCCCGTTTTTTTTAAGCAGCACTTATGAGAACTATGGCATCAAAAACCTTTGCTAAAGTGAGCTTTATATTGCATACAACAGGTATGCAGTATCATAAGTAGTATATTATAAGGGATGTTCTAAAAGTTGAAAGCCTGACCAAGAAAATACAAGGTATAAGAGAATCCCTCACCTAATAATTTTGTAAATTAATACATCTAGTCGAAATTTTTAATAGTCTCAGTAAAATGAGATTTATTCAAATGTGTAACATATATACCATTCTCAGCTCATCACTTGATGTGAATCTTGCTCTACCAGACCATTTTCAGGTTTGGAATAAAAAATTGCTGGGAGACAACACCAATAATCATGATGAATGTGGAAGTACTGGAACCACAGGTCATGCAGTTTTGCAACAACAATCTCAGACATGTGATGGAGCAATGTGTAGATGTTAATTTGATTACCTTCCTAAACTGCTACAGTAGAACTCCCCCCCCCCCCATAAGCATTTAAGGGGTAGTATATGAACACACACCATGAGAATCCTAAAATACATAGCAAAAACTTTCCCTGCAGATGAAATTATTTTTACTTTCTTTGGTACTCTTTCATTTGTTGCTGCTTACTGTTTGGAATGCTCCTTCATCTCTCACATGTGATGATAAATCCTATTTCATCTACGAATTGTCTGAGAAACTCACTGGAACTGTGTTTAGACAAGTCTAAATTTTTTCATTTGGTCCAGTAACAAATGTACCCATCAAATGTGCGTGTGCATGTGCGCGCGCGTGTGTGCGTGTGTGCGTGTGTGCGTGTGTGTGTGTGTGTGTGTGTGTGTGTGTGTGTGTGTGTGTGTGTGTGTGTGTGTGTGTGTCTAATGCTCAGGAATTGACAACCAAGTCATTCTCCTTTTGGCCTCCCAGTATTTGGTTGACTATCAGGATACGTCTTCAAAGCAATTTCTTTTCTGGTACACAGTAGGCAGTGTGGTAAGCTCGAAAGTCCAATCCAATAAAAGTGGTTATTCAGACAATCATGTCCAGTTATGAGACGAAAGGTAGCAACAGCTGATTTTCTTGGTAGTACCCATCAAATAGAAGAGAATGGAGATGGCCTGAGACTCTGCAATATCAATCAACTCATGCAGCTTCCATCATAGATTCTAATTACACCATTGTGAATTTTTGTTGCAATCTCATTGATCATTGCAGTTTTGAGACTCCTGAGCACCCTAATAATTAATGAGGTATGACAACACCGAATTCATAGGCTACTTTCCAGTTAAAACAAAGGGGCCTTTATGTGAAACCTAACTCATCTTGGAGATAAACCTTCAAATCAAAGTATTTTATCACAGCTCATATTTCAATTTTATTCATTTTGTAGAAAATATTAACACTAGTTTGTTTATAAGATAGTCACATACAAGTTACAACATTTACTCATGTGGAGCTTTACAGCATGCCATATAAGGCAAATACTCAACAATTCTCGTGGTAATTTTGACAACTATGACGTCTGAGTCAGGCCAAAAACTTTTAGAATGTTCCTTGAATTTCCATTATTCTAAGTATAATTGTGTAATTGAAGTTTTAAAGCAAATAATTATTTTTATACAAAACTTTAACAAATTGATCATTACAAGTACATATGAAAACATTTTTCTTTGTTCCCCTTAAATATTAACCTTTTTGGCAGTTCTGTGAATAAAGTTTGTACAACGTACATGCACACTTCTCTGATCCTTGTATGAAATGTTCATGTCTACATCATCTGGCAGTGAAACAAGCTGCATTTATGGGGAATACCTGGTGCGATGCTAGGGGAGAAAGATCAAAGTTGTGTGACGCTGTACCGTGGAGGGGGTCGCACAGCATCAGGAGGGTCCTGTGGAAGAATAGGCACCCCCCAGTGAGGCTGCATACCCCGCAGCCCTGTTGGCTGCACTTCCACCTTATTGACAGGCACGTTCGGCAGGTCACCCACCCGTCTACCCCCTATACAAACAGATCATGCACTGTACACTAATCTCTTTAGATTGATAGCACAGACATCTGTGCAATATAAAATAATTTTCATTATACAACAGATTACTAAGTTATAGTTTAGCACAGACATCTGTGCAATATATAAAATAACTTTAATAATACAATAGGTCACTATGCTATTAATTTACAACCCACAAATTTTAAAAATTTAAATACCTATATATATTTTTAAAATCTGTGAAACGGAATTGCACTAACTTCTATCAATTTAGATATAAGTACATATTTCATAATTAATAATTAAGGATTCTCATTGGAAATTAAAATTCTCAAAAATGCAGCCCACTAATAAAATCACCAATGAGGATAAAATATGTCAGAAATTCAAAAAAAAACTTTTTTGAATAAACAATTCATATTATACCATAAAACTTGAGCAAGTAGCATGATTTAATACTTATTTATATTTGATTATTCATGGTATTTCTTCTAGCTGCCCTAGCAACTCTGGAAAGCAGGAGCTTCAATCCAGGATGCTATTCTTTGTGCGCAGTTGGTTAACAATGTACACTTAAACCACTCAGTTCTTGGGTTCAATTCTTTCTCCAGACTAATATTTTTTTTTTTTAACTTTTTAGGAACTGAGAATTTTAAACGTTCACCAGGAAGAAAAAACAAAGGAATTGTAACGTACACTGTTAACATAATCTTGTAAAGTAATATAAAAGCATATACTTACACAAAACATGACATTGAGTTTATAACTAGTAAGGATGGAGGAAATTTTTCTCCATTTCCTACAAGAACAATAAGTATGCATGGCACATGCTTCCAAATTGTGTATATCTGAACCAAGAACCTACAACTTCAGTATATGTGTGACAATTCTGATACATGCCAATAATCCTTACAATAACATGTAAAAAATGAAGTTAATAACAGTGAAGCAATATAAGTATTGCAATAAAATATACAATTTTAACAAACTTCACTTATCTTTTTTAAGGATTTATAATCCTTATAAAGATAAGTGAAGTATATAACAAATGATTATATTTTATTGTAATAATCCTTAAAATGCTCAATATAATAACCTTTTATACATATTATGCTGGTGGATTCTGATAAGTCCATGAACAGCTTTGATGTGGATAAGTGCAACATCAGCAGCAGCAGCAGCAATCTGTTTAGGTATGTTAAACATCTAATGCCATGGCATTGAATTTTTCAGTTTGACTATCTAATAACTATAATAGTAACTTATTAACTTGATCATTTTTTGAGGTTTTGTTCCACTTTATTTTAATTTTGTTAATTTGCATGTTCTGATCTAAAGCAACAAGTGGGAATCTTAATGGTTATGGTATGAGTTTCATATTAAGATTTTCTATAAGCATGAGTGCAACATTTTATGCCTATTTAGCATAGTAAATTATATGAAATACATCATGAAATACCTCATGCACCTTATTTGATTATTTTTTTTATCTAGGGTGTGCATCTATAGTTGAATATTGTCGCAACTGGTGGCAACGCACACAAAGGGACAGTGCAGTGCGGAGAGATAAGGGACTGATTGTGCAGTATGGAGATAAAGAGTATGCCGAAACAGATCAAGATAGCACGGAGACAAAAGGTCTGCTGAAACAAATAAAGTTAGATAAATGGAAAATTCTAGTGACATCTTAATTGATAGAGAACATTCTATAACCGTCTGGAATGGTCGTGTATAAAAAGAAGCCGTGGCTAGTTTATCAGTCAGTCGTAAACAGAGTCATAAACAGAGTGTAATCAGAATTGAATTGTGTGAACGCTTTTGTTTGTGGACGGCGACCTTGGAAGATTGTAACTGTGTATGTGAGATAATTCTACTATTGTAGAGTTGACCAAAGTGTACTTCTATGGAAATAAACATTTTGAATTTCTGCAACTTGGACTTTTAATTCTACGAACCCACAAAGTCACAATATGTAATGTTGAAAGCATTGCTTTTAGGTCAAATAGTCCTACACATGTATTTCTGATTTACAAGGACACAAAGCATAACATGGTTAGCAATAGCATCAGCATCGATCTTTGTTCATTTTCAGGTTGGAGTGAAGAAGAAATGGGTATGTTCAGCTAAGTGAATAAGAGTATGTGATAGTGGCCAAGTTTTGTAATAGAGAGATCGGGTGGTAGAAATGATGTATTTCAATAATAATCTTTACTGTCTGTAAACTTGTGAGTTACAAGCATTAGACATTGTCACATTCTAAAGTATGTACATGAGTATTTTGCTTTGTTTGAGGAGTTTCCAAGTTTCCAGAGTATTGATTATCGGTTATTTGTTGATTGTTAAGTAACAATTATTGTATAGTGTTTGTGACTGGATATGACTGGCAAAGAGCCTGGGCTGAATGTCCAGTTATATCTATGATTGTAACCTCTTGACACTAATAAATAAATAAATTTTCAGGTGGTTTCCAGCACATATAACGGTTTTGATTCAGTTATTATTCATTCTTTGTGACCAGTGATTGTAACCACACCTCAGCATATGAGTAAAACAAGTACAACAAAACTGTGTTCATTCACTGCTATGGAGAACAAAAATTGTCAAAAGAGCAGAAGGAATAGGAAATCCTGCTGCAGAAAGAAAATTCATTTGAGATGCCAGAAATGTGTCAGCTTCAAGTAAGAAATAATACATAAAAGATCAACATTGCACAGGATTTCAAAGAAAGCATGGGTTGGATTCTAACTTTTTTTTTTTTTTTTTTGCATAGATGATAACACGGTCAAATTTAAATTACTTTAGGATCCTGACAGTTCCTTCAAAGGTTAAGGGAGGAAGAGTTTCTATGGCAACAAGTGACCACACCTCTTTTAGGCTGCACACATAACTTCAATTAGGCAAGCAATTCCCCCTACTGCCCCTTCATCTCCTTGCCTAAGTTCTTCCAAAAATATCACTGTGTTGTTATGTTGACACACGTGTCATGTAAAGCATAAGTATTGTTTGTTTGGTTCTCTTCAACATGTGTAATCTAAGGTACTTAATTGTTTGGCTATAGTTTAACTTTTATAAAAGCTGTTTTTTTTTCCTTCCATTACCTACTTAGTCATTTCATTAGTATATTAATATTTCATAGGTCATCAGTGTTATTACTGGTGTAAGGACACAATGTCCCAAACCACCAGCACCACTTAAAAACAAGGTAGACGAAGAACTCGCTCCCCCAAGAAAAAATATTCAAAAGTAGGACAGAGATCTGCACTAAGTGGACAAGCAAGGGAATTGTGTGCAGTGAGTGAGTAACTTTTTTTTAAAAAAAAGAAAAGTGGGAACAGTTAGTTATTGCTATCTTCCTTAAGGCAATGCACAGCTCATCAACATTCTAAGCTTTTAGAAATGCATATCTATATGTGTTAAACCTACAGTAAGAACACTTAGTTAAATGTATGCTCTCAATGCATTAGTTTTGAAAAGGCTTTCAGTTTTGTTCTTGCTAATCTGACACACAGAGAAAGTAGACGTTCAAAAAACTATTCTATTATTTGTGTGTTGGAATTCATTCAGTAAACTGTTATGTTTAATTCCAAAAAGTATATTACGTTTCTCTTGTTTATTTTTAATTCTGGCTTTCTAAGCAGATTAAGCAGATGCTTTGTCACATACGCTTACAAATAGTGAGTAAAAACTCAGTAAACAGGTGACTCGTCAACAGTAGAAAATTTAAAATAATAATTACACAAAATAACAATAACACTAATAATATAAATACTAATAATACTAATAATATAATTACTAATAATATCAATACAACTATATACAAATATTGTTATAATTATGACATGCCCTTGGAATAATATTGTCAGAATTTTAGAATTACAAAATGACAAAAAATTTCATTATAATTCAATTTTATCGTCCATATATTCAATAATCGAGTAGTAGGCTTTGTCCATTAGGTTTTTTATTGCTTTATTAAAGCATTTGAGGTTTTTCATTTCACAGATTCTTACAGGTAATTTATTATATATTTTTATTCCTGCATATTGTGGGCTTTTTTCATACAGTGCTAATCTGTGCATGGGTGGTTTTAGCTTATTTTTATTTCTCGTTCCATGATTATGTTGCATTTGTGAATTATAAATTGTATCAAAATTTGAATGGATGTATTTATTTATTTCATACAGGTATTGGGATGGTAGAGTTAATATCTTCAGGTTTTTGAACAGGTTTCTGCATGAAACTTTTGATCTTGATTGAGTCATTATGCAAATTATCTTTTTTTGACTTTTAAAGATCGTTTCCCATCCCGTAGAGTTCCCCCATAGTATTATTCCGTATGTCATTAAAGAGTGGAAGTAACTGAAGTACACTATTTTTCTTGATGTGTGTTTGGAGGAATTTAGTAACAGTGACGTCAAAATTAATATAAAATTATTTGTGGTTGGTTTATTGACACTCGTCACTTACTTTTTCATATATTTATGAGAGACTAGTTTCAAAGGCCCTGGCCTCCATTTTCAATCTCTTCCCAACTGGCAACTGTTGTTATCTGCTCTCTCTGGTGGTGGAACTATGAACTTTTTTGTCAAATTATCTGCTGGCGGGATTTCAAAGTTCATTACGCGATCCTTATTTTTCCAGATGAATATGTTCTCCCATGTTGTCAATCTATTTTGGTTTATCACTCCTTTTAATAATTTTGGATTTGGATCAATGTCATGGTTTTCATTCCAAAAATGAAATGCTACTGCTGACTTGTCTTCTTGTTTCAATCTGATGTTTCTAAAGTGTTCTTTGACTCTGGTTTTTAAATTTCTTTTTGTTTGACCTATGTAGCATTTTTCACAATTCTTGCAATTTATTTGGTATATTCCAGATTTGTTACCTGAAGGAATTTCATCTTTTGTTTTTGAATTTAGTAATTTTAAAATTGAGTATCTATTAGTAGGTGCCAAGATGATATTTTGTTCCTTGAATATCTTTTTAAATTTATTAAATGTTTTTGGATGATATGTGAATGAACTGAATATGCTGTTGCTTTCTTTTTCTTTAATAAATGTGGTTGTTTCCTTAATGGTTTTCTTTAGTTTAGATTTTCTAATTTTCTTCAACACCAAACTTTTGTTGTATCCGTTTTCTTCTGCTATGTGTATTATTGCTTTTTGTTCCTTGAAATATTCTTCTTTTTCCATGGGTATGTTGACTAGTCTGTGTGTAAGGCTGTTTATTATTGCATGTTTATGTGTAATTGGGTTGTGGCTATTATTTTTTATATAATTTTCTGAATGTCTCTAACAAAAATATGCATTGAACAAAACTTCTTTAGCTTTAATGGAAAACACTACAAGCAGAAATCAGGACTATCAATGGGCAATCCACTTTCAACTTTTTTGGCTAACTTATTTATGAGTGCATTTGAAACACAAATTAAAAAGTCCTTCCCATTGATCTTCAAGATTTGGTATAGATATGTTGACGACATCTTTGCAATTGTACCAAGTAAACATTTAGATGATGCATTAAAATTACTCAATCTGCAAGAAAGGACTATCAAATTCACAATAGGAAAGGAAATCAATGGACAACTACCTTTCTTGGATCTAAATATCATCAGGAATGATACAAAAATAAAATTTGGAATTTACAGGAAGCCAACACATTCAGAAAATTATATAAAAAATAATAGCCACAACCCAATTACACATAAACATGCAATAATAAACAGCCTTACACACAGACTAGTCAACATACCCATGGAAAAAGAAGAATATTTCAAGGAACAAAAAGCAATAATACACATAGCAGAAGAAAACGGATACAACAAAAGTTTGGTGTTGAAGAAAATTAGAAAATCTAAACTAAAGAAAACCATTAAGGAAGCAACCACATTTATTAAAGAAAAAGAAAGCAACAGCATATTCAGTTCATTCACATATCATCCAAAAACATTTAATAAATTTAAAAAGATATTCAAGGAACAAAATATCATCTTGGCACCTACTAATAGATACTCAATTTTAAAATTACTAAATTCAAAAACAAAAGATGAAATTCCTTCAGGTAACAAATCTGGAATATACCAAATAAATTGCAAGAATTGTGAAAAATGCTACATAGGTCAAACAAAAAGAAATTTAAAAACCAGAGTCAAAGAACACTTTAGAAACATCAGATTGAAACAAGAAGACAAGTCAGCAGTAGCATTTCATTTTTGGAATGAAAACCATGACATTGATCCAAATCCAAAATTATTAAAAGGAGTGATAAACCAAAATAGATTGACAACATGGGAGAACATATTCATCTGGAAAAATAAGGATCGCGTAATGAACTTTGAAATCCCGCCAGCAGATAATTTGACAAAAAAGTTCATAGTTCCACCACCAGAGAGAGCAGATAACAACAGTTGCCAGTTGGGAAGAGATTGAAAATGGAGGCCAGGGCCTTTGAAACTAGTCTCTCATAAATATATGAAAAAGTAAGTGACGAGTGTCAATAAACCAACCACAAATAATTTTATACTATTTTTCTTGTTTCGAGGTTTGTTAATTTAGTTATGCAGTTCATATTGAAGGATGCACTGTTTAATCTTTTGGACAAATAACGGATGTGGTCATCCCATTTTAATTGATTTAAAAAAATACCCAAAATTTTTGAGTTTTCTGTAGGATTTATAGCATCAGTTGTGATAAACCTCTCACAAGAAGCACTCCAAGGCAGAAGCATTAAGAAAAGCAAATTGTGTACTGTATTTGCCATAACAGAGTATCATTCAAAACGATTTCCATGTGTTAGAAATATAAATACCAACAAGTTAATTTAGGTAGTTCTAGCGCTCCCTTCTGTCTATCGATTGCATGTGCCAAGCTGCTCATAACCGGCAATGTCGATTTACCCGCCATACATGTTTCACAGAAGCTGAAAGGATTCTAAAGATATTTGAATTCCACTGTAAAGAGACAAGTTTTGATGAGGAGTACAGAAGTGATAACAGGTTAACTTGTGAAGTACAGAGTGTCCCAGTTGACTCATAGTATCATTTTAATTATTACATTACTTCACAGTGTTAATTCCAATTTACCTTTTTAAAATGAAAATGTGAATAAATTACTTAAATATTAGTTACATTAACCACAATGCACCTTTTTAATAGCTTTATATTTGATATATAAATAAGCTGTATATTTTGTTTTAGATCACTGGCTTATATGGAATATTTTTCTTGCCATTTAGAGTACTGTGGAAAGAAGTGAAAATTACAGTGTTCATTTTTATTTGTTATTACCCACCCTCAGATTGAGCAAGAATGATGTCATAGTTGACTGGTGAGTCTATCTTGAAATCATAGTGCCCTCTATGGAGAAGAAGTAGTAATTTTTGCAGAAAAGTAGGCAAATTACAGCGCTCTAAGTATGGTTGAAGTATGGTTGTGCTGGTAACTAATACAAACAGCTTCCCCTGGGTATGAAGACAAAGCACCGCATCTTCATGGTTGAATGCTACTTTCGTAGCGGCATTAAAATTGGTGTGACATATAAATATAATTTAAACCACTGCATAGAGGAGTTTATGCAATGCTATCCAGCATTCAGACAAGTCCCTCGGAGTGTAATGTCAAAAGTGTCCAGTACCGTCAAATTGACATACTTCTGTTTTCAACATAAACGTCTTACATTTTATCAGTATACAATGTAAATTTTTTGTCATTCTCACAATTAAAATGTCTATTAATGTTAGTTTCTTTATGTCTTTTAAAACCAATAGGTGCATCAAACATTTCCAAGATACAGGATCAGTTACTCGGAAAAAGAGACACTGGACGCTATAAAGTGACTGGTCCCAATCTAGAAGCATATGACAGAAAGACCTCAAGCATACCTTCTCGCAATACAGACAGTGCTTAAGGGGAAGAGAGAAAGACAATATAAGAAAATGGACACATAAGACTATGTACTAGAGATATTTTCTTTTTTAGACTTGGATAAAAGTTTTGTACATATTGTAACACTAATTTATTTTTCATTCCTAGATCTTCTGCTAATTTTCTGGTTTGTGATGAAGTTACACTGTGAGGAAACTGTGGGTGATAGAAAAGAATTGAGATCAAATTGAAATATTTCTATTTTATGAGACAGGTTTACAACATGCATGTATGTCCACTATAACAGAAAAACAGATGTTCATTGTGAAATAAGTGTTCATTAACTTATCATTTTGTATATTCTTCATGGTATACTTTTATGGCTACATAATTAACTTTGCAGTGCATTGCATTGCAGTATATAGTTCTTTGAAAACAGTTATTGTATCTACGTACCAGGTGAAATTACGCAGCTTTATATTATGCAGGCAGACTCACCTCTCAAATAGTATATTTACCTGCCAGCAGAGGGAGGCCTCAAAGCTGCTGTCAGCACATCAAATACAATTGCAAGCCGCTAGGGGAATCTTATATAAACTTGCTCCATCAGCGATGCTATTAATGTTAAATTTTGCATGGTAAAATCAGTTAAAAATGAACACCGTGAAATACTCCATGAATAACTTTATAAATGGTGAAACCATATAGCTAACATTATAAGCTGCATGAAACAAATTTAAAATTTTCAGTAATTTTAAACGTTTGACGGCATATTTATACACTTGTGGCAGTTAACGGATCTTTTTTATTTAGAACTCAGTAAAAGTATATAAAAAAGAACTATCTCAAACAATGGTTTCCAATTAAATATAGCTAGAGTTAATAATTTTCACAACAATATTACAATAGAAATCATTGTAGTACATCACTTACTTGGTGATGGTTTAACTCCTGAAAGTGTCGCAGAGGCCACCGTCTGAGTTTTGAGACTTGCTTTGGCTGCATTTAGTTCAGAACGCAACTGTAACAAAACAAAACAGTGCTGCTCAGAAACGCTTGAAGTTTAAGTTGTTAAATATGCTTAATTATATGTTTACATTTCTCTGATAAAAAAATCTGATTTTAGTATTCATATGTCTTTCTCTACTCACTTTTCCACAAACTATTCTAACAAAAGCTTACTCTTCTGTCTACTGCTGAGATAATGTTCAAAACACATTTATAGATTTCACTGTAGATCAAAGAACATAGTAGACTAAAATGGTATATTTAAGATTAAAACATCTATTGCTATATGATAGTTTTGGTTTTGAAACTGCAAATTTTCTGCATCACCATGAGAAAAGATTAATACCAACTCACGATTTGAAAAAAGTGTGACTAAGTGTATGATAATGATATAACCTAGAACATTTGAGAATGTTCTAAGCCACACAAAGTTGTATCCAATATAACTGTGTACTTTAATGAGTTGTACATTTTTATGTAACAAGATTTTAGCCAACTCTTACAGTTTAGCATATACAAAATTCATTCAGAAAGAAGAGGACTTCACAAGCATGCACACTTTTTCTAAGGATACCTTTTTTGTATTCAGGAAATCTCAAAACAGGTATTTCTGGTAAAATGTTGGTGTAAAATTTTTGGGTAGAATGCAATATTTCCTATACTTACTAATCATAAGTAGTGGGGAAGTAAAGCTGCACAGCAATCTGCTCAAGCAAATAGTTCTTGCTAAAGATTTAAGTTAAGGCTGACATTTGATAGGTGACAAAGCCTAAAACTTTTGTCACAAGTTGGTTTTTTATTACATAAAATATAATATTTTTAACAGATGAAACACCAGAGCAATATCCGCCCAGTGTTAATTTTCGTCAGCCATGGCAAACGACTGCCATGTCTCCACCTTACTTTATGTTTCCTTCAGGCTAGGTCCACTTTAAAACTGAATTCTACAGAGTGAGCCAAAAGTCACAATAGGTAATGTTTATATTGAAATAACTCACTTTCCAAAACCAAACAAGTTAAAAACTATTCATAGGTTGAAAGGGATAATAATTTTATTATTAAATACGTAAAATATGAAGCTATTAACAGTGAAGCAAACAAATATATACAATATAACAATTTGTAACTTAAAACTTCACTTATCTTATAAGAAATGATAATTCTCATAAATTCTCCGGGATCGTGATTTCATGTAAACTTATACACATCTTCAGCCGGAAACAAGGCTGTCGCGATCGTTACGAATGCTAGATGTTGATATGTTCTTGTTATTTTATTATTGTTACACACACTTAGAAAAAATCTGACTATGACTTTTGGATCACTGTATATATGGAATGTATATATTGGTCCATATCTATAATGTTATTATCACTAAGTTACAGTTGACAAACTATGGAATCATAAAATACATAAAATGCTAGTATTGTATTTAGCGAAACGTAGAACTGTAGAACATGAGAATATTTTACAATCTCTTCATTTTACCTTTTCTAATACAAATAATCAAATGTTGTAATATTAAAATAAATTCATTCACTATTGCACATTAAGGTACCAAGTGCAGAACTGTAATTAGAACTATAAGCCTAACTTGCTAAGAATACTTACCTGCTCCACCTGACTTGTAAGTTGCTGCACTTCTTGTTTACGTTCTTCTAGTTCAGAATTAAGTCGACCTTTCTCCATACGAAGTGAAGCTATTGTGCTGTCTTTTGATATTTCAAGCGTTTTCAACGATTCCTGCAACAATAAAACACAACAGCTGTGCCAGTTTCATTAAAATAAACATTTTGTTTGTTAATCATGTTGTAATGCGAGCACAGACTGCATGGGTGGGAAGATGTCTTGTATGAACCTCGAAGATGGAATCGTTAAATGCCTTCAGAGGCATGCAGGACCACCAACCTCCCCTCTCCAAGGCACCCAAGGCATGGCTTACGAACCCCAGGCCAAAGTAAGTGTGTTCGCCGACTACCTCGAGAGACCATGAGACCTAGAGATGACCCCCAGGACCTAGACTTCTCCGACCGCGTTAGGCGGGAGGTCCGTCTAGATTTTCGATGCTCCCCTGCTGAGGCGGATCAACTTCCAACTATAAGACCTAGAGCTACAGAGTGTATTCCAGTATCTCAAACCCAAAAAAGCAGCAGGACCTAATGGGTTAATGCCTGTCATATTCCGCCACCTTCCTTTCAGGGCCATGCGCTTTTTCACACGTGTCTTCAACATGTGCTACTTTCCGCAAAAGTAGAGAGAAGCTCAGATGATATGCATCTTGAAGTCTGGGAAAGATGCGGTTCATCCTGCCAATTACCGTTCTATCAGCCTCCTCCTTGTTCTCTCAAAGGCATTCAAAAGGCTATTCTTAGCCCTCGTCTCCTCTGCTGGGAGACATGCAAGCCATCGCCCCTCACCAGTTTGGTTTACGTCCTGGGCACTCTACTTCTCAGCAGTTGCTGCACATGGTGGAAGCTGCAGCCCTGGGTTTCCAGGACAAAGCATACACAGCAACAGTGTCTCTGAACATCGAGAAGGCCTTTTCTAGGACCTGACATGCGGGCCTCCCTTACAAACTCATCAAGCTGGAACTACTTACCCCGACTACACATCTCTTACGCTCTTTCCTTAAACACAGATCTTTCAGTCACTGTGGCAGGAAAATTATCTACACGAAGGTCCATCAGAGGCAGAGTCCCCGAAGGTTCTGTGTTATCCTCGACACTTTACAGTGTATATGTGGCTGACCTTTCCACTGAACATGTCAAAATAGCATAATATGCTGATGATGTGCTGTTATTTTGCACAAATAAACATCGACACAGAGCTTTCAACCCCATTCAGCAACACCTCTGCCTTCTCCAAGAATGGTGCAGGCTTTAGCAATTGTCCATCAACACAGAGAAAAGCCAAGCCGTCATGTTTACCAAGCACTGCTTTCCCGCTAACTTCCCCACATTTAATTACTCTAGGCAAAGGTTTAGGTGGGAAAATCCCATCAAATACTTGGGTGTGAAACTGGATGGGGGCCTAACTTTTCGGGAGCATATCCGGGAGCTATCACATCGGTCGTGCAGAACCTCGGCTTTGCTATAACCTGTGTGGTGGTCCGTGATTTCCATTCCCCTGAAGTTGCGTATCTTTCATGCTCTAGTCCTCCCTCTCATGCTTTACTCATATGAAGTCTGGCGTATGGCCGCAGGCTCTAATCTCATACTGTCAATGCTGAAGAGAAATTACACCAAACAACAAATAGCCCAATGTAACTAAATTAGAAATGCCAGAAATGCAAGTTAAATGGTGCTTGCTGCATTCCTTCACTAGCAAATATAGGCCAGGTCTACCCAGCTAAATAACCACAAGATATGTGGTTATTCACAACAAATAGTGAAAATATTATTGAAAATGCAAAATAATGCAAATCCCTTGTACACATCAATGTTCGTTCCTTCAAAACTTGTAACGCTGAAGAGTTTTGCTATTCTCACATTTCTTTGCTGGATTTAAATCAATATTATTTTTAAAACAAATGATTTAAAGGCAAGTTTAGTTAGATTTATTTTTAGTTCAGAAAAATGTCCTGAGGAAAATAGTCTACCTCCATCAATACAGTTGACCTGAATGGCTAAGTTGATTAGACATTGGTCTAGTGATCCCTAAGGTCGCATGTTCAAATCTGACCCAGACTAATGGTTTTTAAGTGTGCTTAAAAGCAACATACTGACTGTCAGTAAATTTACTGGCATGTTAGAGAACTCCAGCAGGACAAATTTATAGTGCACTGGTTTCATATGATGCTGGCAATTGACAGTGTTTAACAGAATATTATTATTACATCAATATAGATATGAATTTAACTTACTGCAATTAAAAGTATACATAAACAATTACTTAACAAACAGAAAGAAATTTATTTTAAACTTAGTCCTATAAGAGCAGAAGTGGCATAAGAGCAGAAGATGCAAACGATAATTTGCGAAACATGACCTCGAAATAGGTAAGAAAGTGAAGCAGATGTGTAATAAATACGGCTCATCTAAAAATTAATAATTAGTCCTATAGTTTCTACTTTAATTAAAGCAAAGTATTTCACTATGAAGATATTTATGCTGTAAAGGGCTAATCATTAATACTGTGTAAGGATAAAAAATGCATAAAAACTGAAGAAAAAAAAGAAAAAGGAGAAAAAACATGAATATGGATATACAGCACTGAGAACACGTCATGTCTATAGCTCATAAAATACTATCAGTTTACTCCATTAGTCTTATCATTCCAAGGCCAGAGAAAGTAGCACATAAAGCTACACTGCAGGAAAACATATTCCATAACACTGCTCATTATGGAATATGCAGTACATAATATAATAGCAACAATAGGCAGTCAAACAGCTCACAAAAAAGAATATATATATTTAATGCTATATATATCTGAATCATATGCATATGTTGTCTTTTAGTAGAAATAATACAATACAAATACAATTGAATATATCAAAAGGTGCATGGATTTCATGCCTTAAACCATAGATCACAAATACCTTAAAATCCTAAGATGTTTCACAACAGTGCTTTCCCCTGCAGGTGAGGGAATTAACGGTGAGGCCATAACTCTTGCACAGTACTATGTATGCCCTATTTCTGATCATACCACAAAATGGTTACTGTACTATGGGAAAGCATTAAATTTTCTAATTGGTATTTAATTATTCTGGCATCTCTTATGTTTTTCAATGATATGGCCAATGTTAAATGGATGTTTAGAGTGGAACACACAAGTTTAATTCTGAATTAATAACAAAACAATTAAAACTAACTTAATACTTACTTAACATTAAGATATGTAAGCTTATTGAAAATGAATAAAATGAAAATCCACGTTTTATTTAATCATTTAAGCAACTGCAACAAAACAAATAAATCTTTGAAACATTCATTAATAAGACTAAAAAGTAAAACATCCTCTACAATGCTACTGCAAAAGTGTTCTCAAAATAGGAAAACTTAAGCCTGCACATAAGAAAGAAGACAATAAATGTATGGAAAACTACAGACCCATAGCATTACTCTCTATATTCTCTAAAATAATGGAAAAGATTACATACAACAGACTTGTGCATTCTTTTTAAAAAAAATTACTTAATGACCTTTCAAAAGCATTTGATTCAGTTGATCACAATGCTTCATTAAAGAAACTTGATGATTATGGCATTAGAGGGTTATAAATGAATGGTTTAATTTATATCTAAATAGAGCACAATTGGGAGAAATTGGTGGTGAGCAAGCAGATCTGCAAAAAATGTCCTGATGATGCAAATTTTATCATGAGTGAGTCTGACAGACTCCACTGCAGTCAGCCACTGATTAAATTCATAAATTGGGTAAAAAGTAACTTTAATTTTATATATTGACAAAACAGGTTTTTAATATTTTGATCTACATACATACTCAGTTGATTGCTTTAAAATATTAACTATAAACTCTATCCTAAACCTTAGCCTATATACAGCTAGTGTGAAGAAATGATTAATTTCCATCTATAGTAGGTAATTTCAAAAGTACAAAATTTTTAGATATTGAGTCAATGCTTCATTTCATGGATAGGGCATATTTTAAGACTATGGAACAAACTAAGTAGGCTAACTTATGCATTAAGATTTCTAAGTCAAGTGGTTAGCAAAGAAATGCTAAAACTATATATTTTAGATACATTTACTATGTGATTTTATATCAAATACTCTTGTGGGAAGAACGAATCTGTCTGCTATGGTTTTTAAACTCCAGAAGAAAATAGTGAGTCTAATAAAACAGGTTCCAAATAGTAACTAATTTTGAATTTTTGAAGATTTTAATGTACTGCCTTTGTAATATTAATATATTAGAAACAGTTTTCTTTTTTCATAATAACAGATATTTCATGCAAAATAAGGTCTATAAGGTCTAAACCTTGCACATATTTCCCAGATTTAAATATTGAAGGAAAATTTGAGTCTTGCACAGTAGAATTAACACATTTTAATTTATTAATTACTTGTATATATAGGCCCCTAACAGTAGCCTTGACCTGCTTATTGACTGCTTGGAAACGATAAATCAAACAGCATTAAACAAAGGAAAGAAACATGTAATCATAGGTGATCTAAATGTAAACTTTCTAGATAGCACACCAAAACCAGAGCTAATGTGCATGCTAAATTCTTTTGGAATGGAGCCAGTAGTATTTGTGCCCACTAGAGTAACACCACATTGTCAAACAGCACTAGACCAAATTATTATAAACAAAACACTATGGGAGTATAGCTTGCAGGTAATTGAAACAGGATTTTCAGACCACTTACCCCAGATTATAAGTATTAAAAGCAAAATCAGATGTAGGTTACCAAACAAAAAGCTCGGCTACAAATACATAAGAATGATCAAAGAAAATAACTTAGATTATTTAAATTATTTACTACAAAAACAGTCATGGAATCTAGTATACCAATACCAGTCAGTAGATGATGCATATAATGAGGTTTTTAATACTTTCAATTATTGCTTTCAAACAGCATTACCGAAAACAAGAGTGCCAATTCGGCAACCAAAAAACAGATGGATAACACCTGGTATTATAAATTCAAGTCACAGAATGAAATTTCTTAGTAGAATCATAAAAGCTGGAAATGTGTCGGAACAATTCAAAACCTACTATAAAAAATACAAACATATATATACCAAAGTATTGGTTGAAGCAAAAAAACTGCATAATGCAAGGTTTATATGTGAATCACAAAATAAATCAAAAGCCATGTGGACCTTAATTAAACGAGAAATTAAACAAGATAAGAATATCCCTGAGAATATACATCTTAGACACAAGGGAACTAAAATAAGTGACCCAAAACAAGTAGCCAATCTTTTTAATAACTATTACACAAATATAGTTCAAAATATCGAGATTTAACTGAATTGGAACACCACAGTGAAGCGAAATAATTATTAATTTTTAGATGAGTCGTATTTATTACACATCTGCTTCACATTCGTACCTATTTTGAGGACATGTTTCGCAAATCATCGTTTGCATCTTCGGCTCTTATGCGACTAAAGCTTGATCCAGTGGTGTGGGTAATTCTGGAGTTGCTGCTGCCATCTGTTGATTTAGTGATGAACTTAAATGTAGGATTCTCTTCTGGCGGGATTTCAAAGTTCATTAGTTGGTTTTTATGTTTTTCTATGTATATTCTCTCCCATATGACGAGTTCACTATGTTTTTGTACGTATTTTAGTAATTCTGTGCTATCTTCAATTTCATGATTTTCAGACCAGAAATGAGCTGCTATTGCGGACTTATCAATATTTTTGTATCTTAAGTGCCTGAAGTGTTCTTTCTTTCTAGTGCCTATGTTTCTTTTTGTCCTCCCTATGACTGTGAAAAAATTTACATAGGGAGGACAAAAAGAAACATAGGCACTAGAAAGAAAGAACACTTCAGGCACTTAAGATACAAAAATATTGATAAGTCCACAATAGCAGCTCATTTCTGGTCTGAAAATCATGAAATTGAAGATAGCACAGAATTACTAAAATACGTACAAAAACATAGTGAACTCGTCATATGGGAGAGAATATACATAGAAAAACATAAAAACCAACTAATGAACTTTGAAATCCCGCCAGAAGAGAATCCCACATTTAAGTTCATCACTAAATCAACAGATGGCAGCAGCAACTCCAGAATTACCCACACCACTGGATCAAGCTTTAGTCGCATAAGAGCCGAAGATGCAAACTATGATTTGTGAAACATGTCCTCAAAATAGGTACGAAAGTGAAGCAGATGTGTAATAAATACGACTCATCTAAAAATTAATAGTTCAAAATAGTTCGCATGACAGCCTGAAGAAAAATTTCCCACAGCCAAATAGACATCCAAAGCAATGCAATAGTCTGTATTTAACCCCAGTCACAGAAATGGAGCTGGAAAGTATAATCAAGGGTTTGAAATGTAAATCATCTTGTGGTATTGATGAAATTCCTGACAGTGTTATAAAGAACTGCTACCAAAATTTAATAAAACCCCTATGTTACATAATAAACCTCTCACTATCAACGGGTGAATTTCCAGAAAAATTGAAGGTGGATAAGTTGAAACCTCTCTTTAAGAAGGGGGAAGAATTTGATGTAGGTAACTATAGACCTGTATCACTATCCGTTTTTTCAAAATTAAATGAAAAAGTAATGTACGTCAGACTTACATCATTTCCTCGATAAACACAGTATAATAACAAAAAACAACATGGATTTCGTAAAGACAAGTCAATAAACACAGCAATAGCAGATTTTGTTAAATGTATATATGAATCTATGGATAAAAAAGAAGAAAATATTGGTATATTTTTAGATTTGTCAAAGGCATTCGACTTAGTAGATCACAACATTTTATTGGAAAAACTAGCTGTTATCGGTATACGTGGAACAGTGAACAAGTGGTTTAAAGAATATTTAACATCCCGACAACAGATGGCAGAAATCACTTATACACATGTAAATACAAATGAAATTACAACATATTTATCATCTATGGCAGCAATAAAATATGGTGTTCCCCAAGGTTCAATTCTTGGACCCGTTTTATTTCTGCTATATATAAATGATCTAGAGTGTTCCTTAAAAAATAGTTATCCAACAATATTTGCTGATGATACAAACTTATATATTTCTGGTTACAACTTGAGATCCTTAAAATTTAAGATAGAACAGACAATGTTTGAATTAATCCTTTCATGGAAGTGTTGAAAACAGTGTTGTTGTATAAATTAAATTAATTGGGAGTCGATTAATGACACTACACAACACTTACTTTTAAATTTTCTCGGAACTAGTTTCAGAGGCCTTCCCTCTATCTTCAGCCGGACATCGACTGGTTCTCATTGGTGTAGCTGGCAATATTTTGTCATCGGTCTCCTCTGGTGGTGGTTCGAGGAACTTGCTGAACAAATCTTTCTTGGGGATGTCGAAATTGAATACTTTGTTCCTATTTTTTGAAATAAAGATTTGTTCCCATGTGGACAGTTCTTGTTTTCCTGTTGTATGTTTTAGTAATTTTGGTTCTGGATTTATGTTGTGGTTTTTTCCCAAAAATGCGTGGCAACTGCTTAATTTTTCTAATTGTTTGTATTTTATGTTCCTAAAGTGTTCCTTTGCTCTTGTTTCTAAATTTCTTTTGGTTTTTCCAATATAAATTTTACTACAGTCACAGCATTCAATTTGATATATACCAGATTTTTTGTTAGATGAAATGGCATCTTTGAGTCGCACAAGAGCCGTAGATGCAAACGAAGATTTGCGAAACATGTCCTCAAAATAGGTACGAAAGTGAAGCAGATGTGTAAGAAATACAACTCATCTAAAATTTAATAATTTTTCACTTCACTGTGGTGTTCCAATACAGTTAAATCTCGGCATCTTTGATGTTTGAGCAAATTACCATTACTCCTTAAAAAACCTAATTTGCTCAAACATCAAAGATGCCATTCCATCTAACAAAAAATCTGTTGAACCAGTCTATTAAACATATAATTGCTCATTTACTTGTAGGTAGAAAGGAATGTGAGAATATGCAGGCTTTAAGCAATAGTTAAATCTTTAAGCACTGGTCGCTGATGTTCATGAAATTTCACTCTCTTTGCATGGCCAAAAGATAAAAATATGAACAACTTCCCATTTGAGAGAACTATAAGTATTGCAAAATTCAGAATATCAACAGGGAATATCTCAGAAATGATTTACTTCAGAAATTAATTGACAAACTGTGTGTATTAATGAGCCCTACATATTTGGTGCAGTAAGATTTTGTCTCTCTCTTATGATTTACCACTTAAGTTTCTTAAATATATGGTATTTTCTTCAAAATCATAAGAAGTTTTTAAAATATCAATATTTCAAAAACATGCATGGGATAGAGATGGCGATTTTATTGAAGATTTTTATAAGCATCCTTGAAAGATGCTTAACTTAAATAAGTTGATTATTAAACTCAATTTTCATTTTAAGAGTTATACTATTCACAGGCACGCACAGACTTTATCTAAAAATGCATTTTTTCACTGTTCAGGAGACACCAAAATATAATTTCCAGTAAAATCTCAGTATTCAATTTTTTGGCGGAAAGCAATATCTTTATGTTTTCATCTAATAGGTACGTGATAGAGAAAATAAACATTCACAGCAATGCAATGAACATTGACTGTTGCCATAGAATCCATTGATTCATTTGTATATATGTGTACACATATTCATTTTTCAACAAGCAAATCTATTATTTGAAACTATAATATATAATATTATGTAGTGACATTTTCTCTACTTGAATAATTACAAAGTTGGTCATGGCGGGTGTTTTTCATTTACATTGACAGTCTCCAAAATTTCTTTTAATGTTATTCTGTCTGAAATATTAACTATATACCTATTTCAAACACATTACACCGTTAATAAGTAAAAAATAGAAGCTAAGAACAGTGAAGCAATACAAATTATTATATTTCATTGCAATTACAAGCAACCTTTCATTTAACTGACATAAGGAAATTTTCTGGTTGACCTTAAGCAGTAAATAATGTAGGCCTTTGTTGATCTTTTTATTGCCCAAAAATTTGTATGATTGGTTGTGGCATGAGTTAATACTTCAGTGTGTGGGGTAGCATGTCTGTCATATATATATATATATATATATATATATATATATATATATATATATATATATATATATGAGACAGTGCGAGTGTTAGTGGAGAAGCAATTTCCTTAGAGGGGAAGTAACCATTTGTGGTGTACTGAGTTTAAGTGAGTCAGGATTCAGGGTGATCAGTTACCACCTTTTTAAATAAATATTTTGCCCAAAAATAACACCTGAAAAAACAGCTGGGGTATATTTAGCACAACGGAAATGTAGATCGAAATAAAGTGATAACAGAATGCAAAAGTAAACATTTATCGTCTACTACAATAAGAATGTCTCAAGTACCCCAATAATTTTAGTATAAAATATCAATTCAAAAATACAAAACTGATCACTCCATTATTAAATTGAATTCTTCGATGTTACCTGCATATAGAGAATGTTTGGGAAAAACTATAAATGCGTTACAATTCCACAAAAAACACAATACATGAAAATACTTAACCTAGAATACATGTATGCTCGTACATACCAACTCTGTTTTACATAGAGATGCTGTACTTTCCGCGGTTTCTTCCTGCTTTTTGATATCCTTTAATTCTTCCTCTTTTTTCCCAACGTTCTTTTTCAACTCCTCGTTTTCAGTGTTTTGCTGGTCCAACCTAACTCTCAGCTGTGCCATTTCTTCTTCTTTGCTTTTTACGCGACCCTCTGCAGAAAGCCGCTGGTGAACACATAATTCCTGTTCTTCCGAGCTATAAAGACATTGGTGGATCTATAGTATTACTTTTATTATTAATTTCACAAATCTGCAAGTTCATCAGCAGTAGTACATACCTTATTTTCAACTGCTCACCCAGTTCTTCTATTTGCTTAATTAAGTCATAGTTTTGTGATGACAACGACCACCAGTTAAATGTTAAGATTACACACACTACTAATAAGCCACCAACCAAAAACGGCGGACAACGTCCATAACTGCCCCTCATGCTGTCCAAAGACATTTCTAAAAAAATTTAACCCTTTTTGAGCTACAAGGACTACTAAATCCCAGTGCTCCGACACGTAATGGACACGAAACAAACAAAGGCGCCAGCCAATTACAGCATATGTGAACGCCCCAAACATGGCATCCCGTCATACAAATGGTGCACATCACTGCTACTACTGCCAATTACATTATCTCTAGTTGCCGCATTTTTCAAATGTCTTGCCTGTCAAACCATTTCATTAGCACTCAATTAGGCATGAGAATACCTAGATGCATACGATATTTCACATTTTGTGCGGCGTATAATGGAAACTTCTCATGCACAACATACTGTACGACACTTATTGGTTTTAAAATAACATTTAATTATGCAAAGGTGTGTGTAATGTTTAACGCCCGCTTTTACTACGTGCGGCACCGCAGGTGGTGACACGGATGATACATGAGATGACGATTTTTTTTTTTTTTTTTTTTTTTTGTAATTTTACGTCCTCCGACGTTAAGTCATATCGGACGGTGAATGAAATGGGTGAAATGATGCTCAAATGTGTCCGGGGTTCATGGAGCTTAGAGCTACCTGACATTCGTCTTTTTGGATAAGGGAAACCCCGGATAAACGCCGTCCCGAGTTCGAATATCGGTCAGGGTGAGTTACCTGGATAAGGTTTCTTCCGGGGTTTTCCCTTATCCTGTAAAGACGAATGTCGGGTAACTCTATAAAGTGAACAACAAGAATGGTGCAGATATGTTGCTTTTTTTGGCTTTAAGTAACTCCATTCATCACGCGCAACACCAATCATGTTTTCCTTCATGTTCAAACACTTAAAAAGTAATTAGCAGCTTATCCTACAGTATATAAAGGACAAAAACCTGCTGCAATGGAATTAACACAATTATAACCATTTTTTTCCATGTAACTAATTATGTGTGACTTTTTCCCCATTGTACTTGAAATTTATATTTAGTTTTCTGTATTAGTGGTGCAATTATCTGGCATCTTTCAACTCATAAACATAAGTGTAAGTTTTAAAAGGGAATGGAAGTAAAGCTGAAATGGTTGTATTTGGGAAGAATCACATGATTAAGGAAGGAGATAAAATAAAACATAAAACAGACATAATTAAATATTTCATTTGTTAACAATACTGTTAAATGCCAGGATTATATCAGTGCTGCCAGTATGCCATAATTTCATGCTGCAGTCTTTTACATGCCAGTAAATTTACAGGCCTGGGGCTGTCCCTTTTAATCACATTTAAAAACCATTAATCTGGGCCTAGTGTGAAACTCATGACACTACACAGTGCCTAACAAATTGAACACCCAGGCCAAAAAAGGGGGAGGAGCATACTATATGCAGCAAATATTATAAAATTAAATTTTCTATTTCCTCCTCTGCTGTTATGTATAATTACTATTAATCCTCATTTAAAATCACACAGATATCACCCATAATTTGTGACAATTATTTCCATCAAAATCAAATTATTAAAGCATACTGTTTGAGTGAGTGAGTGAGTGTGTAGTGTTTTAGGGCCCGTCGACAACAAGGTCATTTGGGCCCGAAGTCAACTCTAAGAACTAAAAGCTACTTAGAGTTGACTTAGAGTTGCATACTGTTTGTAAAGCACAGTGAAACATGTAACTCCATGATAAAACTTTGCTTAGTAAGCAATATTAAGAAATATATATAAATTTTCTATATATCTATTATGAAATTGTAAGTAAATATATTTACCACAAACGCTTATAAACTACAGGGAATACTATGTGTCTATTAAATTATTTCAATTCAATTCAATTTATTCATCCTTTAAGTCTCCATACAAGATTGTGGACACGTCAAATCAAAAATATTTACAAAATTTAAGTACAAAATTTAAATACAGAAATTATAACAAAAAAAAAAGATGTATAAGAGTAAATGCCAAAATATAATAATATAATAAACTTTCCAAATACTCTTGAATAGAATAAAAACATGCTTCACACAAAAATTTGTATAGTTTCAATTTAAAAATCTTTTGGTTGTCAATCTGTTTTAAATAAAGAGGTAACTTATTGTACAGTTGGGTACCACTATAAGTGAAGGAGTGTTTGTATAACGTGGTATTATGTCTAATTGCTAGTAGGTTTGAACTGTTTCTTGTGTCATGCAATGCCATCCAAATTAAGGTCTATTACTACTGTTTTATCTTTGTTTAAAATTAGTCTGTTTTGATCAACCCATGGCATAATAGTTTCATTAATTTCATTTAAATTTTGAAGTAAATGACCTTTATCATTACCAGTGATGAGTATGTTTGTGTCATCTGCAAAAATAGTACATTTAATATTTTCCTTATTTACATTATGGGCTATATGATTAATATAAACTAGAAATAGAAGAGGGCCCAAGATGGAACCCTGAGGGACCCCACATTTTATAATTTTCATTTCAGAATGTTCATCATAAAGTGTATTAGTCTTTGCATCTAAAAATTGTAATTTCACTATCTGTTTCCTATCTTTTAAATATGAGACAAACCAGTTGTTTACAGTCCCTCTAATGCCATATGAATTTAATTTGGATAATAATATATCATGAGTGACCAAGTCAAAAGCTTAAGACAAATCTAAACATAGCTCAATACAAAGTTTACTTTTACTATCCATATTGTAGCATACTTCTTCTAGAAATTGCATAATAGCAGTATCAGTCGATCTACCTTTCCGAAAACCATGTTGCTGGTCTATCCATAAATTGTGTATATTAAAGAAAGACATTAACTTTCCAAGCATTATTTTTTTTTTTTTTTTTTTATAATTTTAGAAAATGGTGATAGTAGAGAAATTGGTCTGTAATTTTCTATTTCTTTCCGTGATCTTTTTTTAAATAATGATTTTATTTTTGAAATTTTTAAGCAGTCTGGAACTTTTCCTATATTAAATGAAAGCTTTATTAAATAAGTTAAAGGTTTGCTAATATGCACACCACATTTCTTTATTATAAGACTGGAAAGCTGATCAACCCCACAAGATTTTTTATTTTTAAGGCTCTTTATTATGGAGTTAATTTCATTAATATCTGTTTGCAAAAGAAATAAGGTAAAGGGAAAATATGGTACACTTTAAATTCCTCTATTTTATTCTTTTGGCTAAGCTTAAAATAATTATTTATTTCATTAAAATAGGTGTTAAAAGAATTCACAACTTTATTAGCTTCAGAAATTAGTTCACCATTATATTTAATTGAATTGATAGTGTGCAATTCATTATGTTTGCCTGTCTCTCTTTTAATAATATGCCAAACAAACTTGGAGTTCTTAGTTGCTTCACATATTCGCTTGTTTACTCATAACCTTTTTGTCTGCTTAATGGTTTTGTTATATATTTTCTAATAATTTTGCAGGAACACCCTGAAATCATGAGTTGTGCATTCTCTTTAACATACTTATTTAAGATTCTAAGTCTCTTACTTGAATTTAGTATTCCTTGAGTAATCCAGTCTTTATTTGCTCTTCTACTATTTATGTTTTTTTTTTTTTTTTTTTTTTTTTTTTTTTTTTTTTTTTTTTTTTTTTTGAGGGCAATAGCTACATTAAAGTAGTGGGTGATAGAGTCAACATGAAAAATTCAATGCCATGGTCGGAATCTGAACCACGGATCTCCTGGTTTCCATCCAGTCGCTCTTAACCTTTGAGCTACCATGGCCAACGTGCCATCCTGACATTAAATTCTCCAGTTGACTCGTATATTTCCCTGGTAGACCACTAGGGGCTCTCGCATCCAAGATACACCATTTGTGGCGACTTACTATTTTAAGTACTTAAGTCCCAGGCTTCATCATTTAACTCTTATTATTTTAGTTAATTGATGGAAATTAATCATTTCTCCACACTAGCCATATATAGGCTAATACATTTGATGGATAGAGTCAACATGAAAAATTCAATGCCATGGCCAGGATTTGAACCACGAATAGTGGGTGATAGTTTTTAAAATTTCCTCATGTGCATGGTTTACATAATTTAATTTGTACACATCATCCTACCGTTCCTCTGACAACAAAAAGTTAAAATAATTAACATTTGTATCATTGATTTCCCTAACTGCTTTGAATACTTTTTATTAGTTATAGTTGCATTAATCTTCTCAAATTTGGATTCTAATAGAGCTAGTTGCCCAAAATGATCTGAAAAGCCTGTTTCGAACACTAATCAAGTATACTGAAATGCATGTGTTTAGGATTATGTGGTCTATTGCAGTTTTGGCACTATTTTGAACTGTGGTAGGCTCATTTATTATGGCCAGATATATTTAACAAATTTACAATCATTTTCTATCATTTTCATATTAAAACCACCAGTACATATAACTTGAGTTTTCAATTTGTAATATTCCAGAATGATTTCCAAATTTTGAAGTAATATTTGCAATTCACTACCAGGATTGCTATACACACAAATTATTACAACCTTATAATCATTCAATTTTACAATACTAACTTCGAAATGCTGCTCCACATTTAAGTATTCAAATTTTTTAACATTCTCTAAATTAATACCAGATTTTACATAAATACAAATCACCCACTTTTCATATTTTTTCTACAGAAACTACTTGATAATGTAAAATTTGCTATATTATAACAACTCATTTCTTTTCTCTTTCACAGAAACTACTTGATAATGTAAAATTTGCTATATTATAACAACTCATTTCTTCTTTCTTTCACAGAAACTGCTTGATAATGTAAAATTTGTTATATTATAACAACTCATTTCTTCTTTCTTTCCTCAATGCTCAGTAAGACTGAGCACAACTACTTTATTAAGATCTTGCAATAAAATTTCTAAACTTTATTTTTTATTTCTAAGGCTCTGTATATTTAAGTGGAAAATGCTTATTTGCTTAGTATCCTTCCTTTGTAGAGAAGCATCCCTTACATGTTTTAAATCATCTTTAATGTGATAATTTTTTAAGTTCAAAATACTAGAATTTATGTTAATTTCAGAGGTAACATCTGGAATCTGGAAAGCCTTGACTAACTACACTTTGTTGCTTTCCCTTTCTATTAGATGTAAAAAAGACTTGTTTGTTAACAATGCTGTATATTGCCAGGGTCATAATCAGCCCTACCAGTACACCAAAATTTCATCCTGCAAGAGTTCTTAACATGTCAGTAAATAAACCAACATACTTAATGTTGATGTGTGTTTGGAGGAATTTAGTAACAGTGACGTCAAAATTAATATAAAAATTATTTGTGGTTGGTTTATTGACACTCGTCACTTACTTTTTCATATATTTATGAGAGACTAGTTTGAGACTAAAGAGACTAAATATATATATTTATATATATATATATATATATATATATATATATATATATATATATATATTTATATTTAGAGACTAAAGTTTTTTTTTTTCATTCACATATCATCCAAAAACATTTAATAAATTTAAAAAGATATTCAAGGAACAAAATATCATCTTGGCACCTACTAATAGATACTCAATTTTAAAATTACTAAATTCAAAAACAAAAGATGAAATTCCTTCAGGTAACAAATCTGGAATATACCAAATAAATTGCAAGAATTGTGAAAAATGCTACATAGGTCAAACAAAAAGAAATTTAAAAACCAGAGTCAAAGAACACTTTAGAAACATCAGATTGAAACAAGAAGACAAGTCAGCAGTAGCATTTCATTTTTGGAATGAAAACCATGACATTGATCCAAATCCAAAATTATTAAAAGGAGTGATAAACCAAAATAGATTGACAACATGGGAGAACATATTCATCTGGAAAAATAAGGATCGCGTAATGAACTTTGAAATCCCGCCAGCAGATAATTTGACAAAAAAGTTCATAGTTCCACCACCAGAGAGAGCAGATAACAACAGATGCCAGTTGGGAAGAGATTGAAAATGGAGGCCAGGGCCTTTGAAACTAGTCTCTCATAAATATATGAAAAAGTAAGTGACGAGTGTCAATAAACCAACCACAAATAATTTTTATACTTAATGTTGGTAGATTTGCTGCTTTTTAGTACATCTAAAAATCATCGGTTTAGATCTGATTTGATCCCACACCTTGGGATTCATGTCTCTACATATTTATAAACTGGGCCTTGAAACTGTTTGTGAAATTATTTCTACTTAGCACAAAAGTAAATAGTTATTTCTACTTATTTAAAATCTTTGTATGCTCTAGTAGTGGTCCATAAATTAACAACTAAAAACCCTGAACTGTAATCCATTAGATCTCTTAAATTTGATATTGAACCCAAATATTGGCCCTAATATGAAAATGTTATATTTATTCGATTTTTTTTTGTTCCACAATCATTAACAGAAAGTAATCCAAATGACAAAAAAAAAAAACTACACAGGCACCCAATGTTATATCCACCTTTTACAAGGCTTTTGTTTTTTAAATATTCAGAGCATATAAGTATATAAAGCATATAATATAAGTTAAATGCTCTTGAAGTTTTTATTAAGAACAGTGTTCACTTTTAATGCACTTCAAAATACTAGTTAAAGTCTAATAATATTGATCTTTTTCTTAAGATGAATGGCTTTAATCTAGTTGGTTGCCATACATCAGGTTATAGCATTAACTTGAGGGCAGTGTAATTACATTTTACATGTAGAAAACTTAATTTAAATGAAAATAGGTATCTCTGCTAAAAGGCAATTCAAAGCTTGCAATAATAGGTGATACATAAAGCTGATTATTGTTTCTTTTTATTGCACACGTTTTTAACATGTTTTGTTAATCTTTTAAATGTATTTAACAAAAAGATAAAATCAGAAAATATGCTTAGACAGTGACATAAATTCTGATTTTGTTATCGTCCAACAACAAAACAGTGATTGCATTTAAAAATGTATGAATTAAACTTAATTTTTATGTTATAATATTATCCAACAGTTCAGGCATGACTTGACAATGCATTTACTAACTTTCAGTATAGCTGACAGGTTAAATTGGAACATTTCAACTTTTCTGATTATTAGCATTGTGGTATACTTGCGAAAATGCCATAAGTTGTACCTCAGTTTCTTGTTATAAGATTTGAATTATAAAAACACTTCTTTTCAGATATTAAAATTTATATTATATTACTCTCTTAAGGCAGTGGAGTGAGAGCTGTTGTTCAAAAGTTCATTTTCCAATGCTGAGAAGTCATTTTTTATCCTTTTAGTATTTTGTTATCTGTTTGTACATTCTCTACCATGCAGATAATGAATTGAGAAGGCTATTCCATTCCACCAAAAATATCATACTAAGTGTGTGCGTGCGTGCGTGCGTGCGTGCGTGCGTGCGTGCGTGCGTGCGTGCGTGCGTGTGTGTGTGTGTGTAAGTACTTAAGTCGCAGGCTTCACAGTTACCACAGTACTTACAGCATAGTAAGTTGCCACAAAAGGTGCATATCTCATTGTATGTGAGAACTCCTAGTGGTTTACCAGGAAACATACGATTCAGTTGGAGAATTAGAGGTTGGAGAATGGTTAAGAGCAACTGGATGGAAACTGGGAGATCCACGGTTCAAATCCCAACCATGGCATTGAATTGTTCAGTCTGACTCTTATCACACAAAATGTCTGAACTCTTAGTAGTACCTTCACAAACACTTAGTCCACGTCTTTATATTCGGCTCTAATAATTTTAGTGATACAATGTAAACCATGAGCAAGGCACGCCAGATTTTAATTTGGAATAAAGAATTTTTAATGCAGTTCCCTGTTTTACGATATATGGAGAACTATCAGTGAGAAATAAACATACATTGTCAAACTGTACACCACTTGGCTACAAGAAAGTTAAGGAGCTTTAGTTAATTGATGGAAATTAATAATTTCTTCAATCTAGCCAAATATAGGCTAAGGTCTTTGATAGAGTCCACATGAAAAATTCAATACCATGGCCGGCATTTGAACCAAGGATCTCCTGGTTTCCGTCCAGCTGCTCCAAACCACTGAGCTACCATGACCAACGTGCCGTCCTGACATTAAATTCTCCATTTGACTCATATATTTCCCCGCTAGTCCACTAGGGGCTCTCGCATCCGAGATACACCATTTGTGGCGACTTACTATCATAAGTACTTGAGTCCCAGGCTTCATCATTTAACTCTTATTATTTTAGTTAATTGATGGAAATTAATCATTTCTTCATACTAGCCGAATATAGGCTAAGGTCTTTGATAGATAGAGTCAACATAAAATCTTCAATGCCACGGATAGGATTTGAACCACAGATCTTCCAGTTTCCATCGAGGTGCTCCAACCCACTGAGCTACCATGGTCAACATGCCGTCCTGATATTAAATTCTCCATTTGACTCATACAAACCTAACAAACCTAAATGTTGAGGAATATTCCTCTTTTGTACAAGAATTTCACATCTCTGATCATAGTATGGAAATAATTGATGTCTATGATAGTGACATAGAACACATAGAAGAGAACTGTAATTTAGGTAGATGTATAACAGAACACAAACTATCACATTTTGTTGCAACACTCCTCCACGCTAATTGGGATGCAGTATATTTGGCTCAGAGTACAGATATGAAATGGGATGCATTTTATGAAATATTTCTATATTATTTTAATATGTTTTTTCCAGTAAAACTGAATAAATTTGACAAATGCCTCCAAAAAGTCAATATCCCCTTGGAGGTAACGCTATTAAGGGATAACATGAAAAGCATGTATGAGTTTTATAAAGCAACACGTTTTGGGTTTTACAATGAGAGATATAAGATCCTCAAAAAGCAATATTCACATGCGTTATTAGCATTAAAAACACAAAAATATGAGAAAAGTATTATTGAGTCCACTAATAGGAATAAAACTGCATGGGGAATCATAAATGAACACAAGAGTAACAAAAAACAACCTGAGAACATTGTACTTGACTATCAGTCACAGCTTGTAAGTAAACCACAGGAAGTATGTAATATATTCAATTCTTTCTTCAAAGATGTTCCATAGCAATAGTAGATGTACTAGAACACATAATAAATTACTCTTTATCTAAAGGTGTATTTCCTGCATGTTTAAAAAAATCTGTAGTTAGGCCAGTATTTAAAAAAGGCGACAAACACGATAAGAATAATTATAGGCCTATAACACTCACCTCAGTACTTGCTAAATTGTATGAAAAGATTATAGCTAAGCAGCTACTAAGCTTCCTGGACAAGCATAATATATTAAGTAGTTTTCAGCATGGGTTTAGAAATAAATTCTCAACAGTGACTGCAATGGTAGACATTATCCATCACATACTAACACACCTCGAGAAAAATGACAAAGTAGTAGGTTTGTTCTTAGATCTGTCAAAAGCTTTCGATAGCGTGTGCCATAAAACATTACTACTGAAATTACAGCATTATGGGATAAGGGGAAAAACATTAGAATTATTAACAACCTATCTAACTGGGCGTAAACAGTGTACAGAAATATCATACAAACTTGGTAGTACTACAAAAAAAGTTTCATCTAATTATGACCATGTAAGGTTGGGAATACCGCAAGGATCAGTACTTGGCCCTCTACTATACATACTTTATGTAAACGATATGCCAGATTTCAACAATAGCAAAGCAATAGCATACGCGGATGACACATCCTTGATCTTTTGGGATAAATCAGAAATTAGTTTACAAAATAATATAAAAGAACAGACAAATTCACTGGTTGAATATTTTAAGAAAAATAACCTAAATGTTAATGCAGGAAAAAGTAAAGTTATGTTATTTGAACTTAGAAACAGCGATAATAAACTATCAATGAAAAAGCAACAGAGCAGGTAAAAGTCATAAATTTTTTGGGTCTACAGCTAGATAGTAATTTAAAATTCCATAATCAGATAGATAAAATATGTAAAAAAATTAGTACAGCTATATACGTTATAAGGAAATTATCAAAATATTTAACAACAGATATTCTAAAACTTGCTTATTATGGGATGATACATAGCCACATCAATTATGGAATAGAAATTTGGGGCAGTGCTGGTATTTCAAACCTGAATAGAATACTCACACTACAAAAAATGAGCCTAAGAATTATTTACAAGATAGGAAAGAAGGTATCATGTAGAAGCACATTCAAAACCCAAAATATATTAACGGTTGCCTCCCTCTATGTATATAAGGTTATACTCCTGGTCTTAGAAGATAGATACGATCTGACTAGAAATAGAGACAACCATAATTATAATATAAGAAACCAGGATAATTTTTTTAGAATAGCTATTACAAAAAAAGCAGTAGAAAAAGATTCTTTTGTAATTGGCAGTATGCTATACAATAAGCTCCCTACACAATTAAAGCAGTTAAGTAAGAATAACTTTAAGCCAGCATTAAAGACATATCTAATTGAAAGATGCCTGTATAGATTAGACGAATTATAGTGTACCTGTACTACCTACAATTATCTTTGATACAGTTTGTGTATTAAATTTTATATGTAAAAATTGTAAATATGGAAAATTGTAAATACCAATATAAATGTATTAGAATTTGACAAAGCTTGAAACATTTGTAATGATGTCTATAAGTGAATAAATATTATTATTATTATTATATTTCCCCGGTAGACCACTAGGGGCTCTCGCATCAATAAGAGTTAAAAGAGTTAAAATAATAAGAGTTAAATGATGAAGCCTGGGACTCAATTACTTATGATAGTAAGTCACCACAAACGGTGTATCTCAGATGCAAGAGCCCCTAATGATCTACTGGGAAAATATATGAATCAAATGGAGAATTTAATGTCAGGACGACACGTTGGTCATGGTGGCTCAGTGAGTTGGAGCAGCTGGACGGAAACCGGGAGATCCGTGGTTCAAATCCCGGCCATGGCATTGAATTTTTCATGTTGACTATCTATCAAAGCTAAGGAGTCACTGAAAAATTTTGCAACCCTATCAAGTACTTTAATGTTCAAGAGGAATGATTTGCTGCCACTTTCACTGAACACACTATGATGCTAGCAACACACTCCTGCAGCATCTGGCATTTCACTTTTGTATTTCAAAATATTCTGTGTTTTAGAAATTATATTCTAAAATAGTGTAGTACATAATTTTTGCATAATGTAGACTTATCCAGGGCCCTTTTGTATGGGTACTTTTCTAAGAAATTTTGAAGCTGCATATTATTCAGTTTCCACAATGGAATGTTGACACTAGCTAAACACTAGAAAAGTCAACTTCAAGTCTAGAAAAGTCATCACTCAAATGTGATTGTTCACTTACTTGACTTCTAATTAATTGTTGATTTAAAGAAGATCTCTTAACTCCGTCCTTAAACTGTGCTATATTTATGTGCTGCACAATTTAAAGCTTTTTATTTGCAGAAACACTCTGTTCAAATCCCAACCTTACCATCTTCACTAAAAATATTACTTCCAAACTCAATTATGTTTACATAACATGGCAGATTGAGATGTTTCTGAGGGCAGCATTTCTCAAACCAAAGCATAAGCACTATTCCAATAATAGTTGAAAATTCCATAATTGTCATTAATAATAATGACAATCATATTAACAACTCAAAAAATAAGATTAAAGCTATGTGGCAAATAGTAAACCAAATAACTAATAAAATGCAACACACACAAGGTAAAATAGAACTAGAACATAATGATAGAAGGATAACAGATGCAACTGAAATTGCTACATATTTTAACACTTACTTCACAGGAATAATTAATGATCTGGTTCATAATAACAATGGACATCCTCACAATCCGCCAAAGACTAATACTATTAATAATCTAAATTTTATATACCTCCATGAAGTTACACCTGAGGAAATAACTAAAATAATAAATGGATTGAATAATACATATTCTGCAGGTGCTGATGATATACCAGACATAATTGTAAAAAGATGCAGTAAGCACATAATCAGACCACTTGTTCATCTCTGTAATGCATCCATAACTAGCGGGATCTTTCCAGACGTACTGAAACTATCTAAGGTTATACCCCTACATAAAAAAGGGAAAAGAAATGAAGTATCAAATTTCCGTCCAATTTCCATACCCTCCGTATTTTCAAAGATATTAGAAAAAATAATGTATAGGAGGCTTCTCTCATTTATGGAATAACATGATTTAATTACCAACTCACAACATGGTTTTCGACACAAAAAATCAACAGAGACTGCAATATACTCTTTCTTAAATAGCGTTATAACCGCTTTAGATAATAAAGATAAAGCAATTGGTATATTTTTAGATCTAAGTAAAGCTTTTGATACTGTTGATCACAAAATTCTGTTAGCAAAATTATTTGACTTTGGCATACGAGGACCAGCGTACAGCTGGTTTGAAACTTACCTTACAAATCGAAAGCAATTAACAGAGATTTTCGACACAAACCCTAATACCAATACTCATTCGGCAGTTAGATCAGACTTACTTGACATCACATATGGAGTGCCGCAAGGCTCAATTCTGGGCCCATTTCTATTCATCTCGTATATAAATGACTTTGTAAATAGCATCAAGGCTCATAACACTGTACTGTTTGCAGATGACACTAACTTACTAATAACAGGAAACAATAACGAAACATTAAATAATACATTAAGTCACACTAGTAAAGACTTGGTATCATGGATAGCTAACAACAACCTGGTTTTAAACACAGATAAGACAGTTTGTCTTAAATTTAGTATTACTGACAGAGGAAACAATGAAAGTATTCCTGAAGTAAAATTAAATAATAAATTAATTTCATACAAAAGTGAAACAAACTTTTTAGGCTTGTGGATACAAAATAACTTAAAATGGAAAACTCATACAAATCATCTACTAACCAAATTAAGCAGGAATATATATGCCCTAAGAATATTAAGTCAGAATGTCAGCCTTCGTGTACTTTTAATGTCCTATTATGCACATATACATTCTATAATTAAATATGGAATAATATTTTGGGGAAATTCACCAGAAGCCAAAGATATATTTATTAAACAAAAACAAGCCATTCGAATTATAGGCAACGAAAGAATGCTATGTTCATGTAAGCCACTGTTCAGAAAGCTTTGCATACTTCCTTTGGCATGTGTTTATATTTTGGAGACAGCTTTATTTGTAAAAAGAAATAGATTTAACTTTCAAAACAACGGAAGTGTTCATATGCATTACACGAGGCATATTAAGGATATACACGTAACCTCAATCAGAACTACAATGTTTAAGAATGGAGTACTGCATTCCTGTACAATAGTTTATAATTCCCTTCCTAATGACATCAAAAGCATAGATAACTACAACATGTTTAAAACTAGAACAAGGGCTTTCTTACAGGAGCACTGCTTTTACACAGTAAAGGAATATCTGCAATTTAACAAATCCAGATAAACATAAAATATGAATTTACTTAGCTTGTTCATTTCTCTCACTCATAATTATATCCAATTTGTGTCACAATATAATTTAATGTAGGTTAGGTATATTTGATGTTTAACTTTGTAATATTAAGTGTAAATTACTGACGTATCCTATATCAAGGTACTATGTACAGATTTGATTCTAAGGGATGAATAAAATTGAATTGAATTGAACCCATATGCAACTGAGCTTTGAATCAACTGTCTGTTAAGAAGTTGATATATTACAGGAAACAGGGGAGCACAACCATGTTAATATGTGACTGATACTGATTGTTGAATTCCGTTTGACTTTATGGCTTCTCTGGGGATTACCCTGTTTCATTCCTAATCTTAATTGTGCCATATTATTTCACTAGACACCTGGATGTGTCTCTATTACATGGATGTAAATAAACACACTGATTACCCAATGTTGGTTGTAAGTCGTATCAGTTTACATTAGTTTGTTCCAGGCATTCTAACTTCTGCTAGAGCATACATCCATTTATAAATAAATACATATTTTTTATATATATCTTTTGCTTGGTTGTTTTCAAAAACTTTATTAAATACTTGACATATTATTATCTAAATTGGAAAATCGTAACTTAAAGCCATATTCAAGAGTTAAAATGCACTTAATTTAAAACTTAAAATATGCATTTTTCCTTGGAACAAGCATTAACAAATAAATATTGGTCAAATTGTCTGGTAAAGTGTCACATACAAAATATATGCATTAAGCATATTTTTAAGTATATAAAAAGAACATTTATTTAGCATATAAATCTAGGCTCTAGTTATATTATTAATCTGGCAATTTATCCTGTTGTATGAGTTAATGGTAATTTATGTTGACCTGTTTTGCAAAAATTGCACTACATCAGTTATACGTGGGTATACTAAAACTTCTGCAATAGTATGTGGTTTCATAGTTTTTGCAGTTCTGTAGCTGACACAATAAGACACTTCAACAGGATTGTCATTGTAAGCAGTAGATCAAAAAAGTTAAATCCTTTTTCCATACATTAGCGTTGCATTTAAAAACATCAGCAGATCTGCTTATATAGCGGGTTGTTTGTTTTGTAAATTTTATTTAAACAAAACTTTCAGACTGCTGTTAGCCAGGATGTCACTACAAACATGTTGTGTTCCTGGACAATCCTTGTCACCTCTTACAAGAAAATTCAAAGTTTATGAAATTATTGTCATAATTTGTTTTAATTTCACATAGTTAATCTTTATCATATCTCTACAACTTGAATGACCTATGATGCTGACACTACACTTACTTCTCATTATGTTATGTAATTCCTGTTCCCTGTCATCCTCCATGGCCTAAGGAGTAATATGCTACCCTTTAGCTCCAGAGATCACAAGTGCAAACCTGGCAGAGAGCGATGGACTTTTATAGGTGTAAAAATCCTTAGCATGGCTTCCTTTGGAAAGGAAGTAAAACCAATGGTCCCATGTTGCTGATTTACAGCAAGTAAAAGAATTTCAAGTCTGGTAAAGGGGTGACTGAGCAAAATTAAGCAGTCTTTGAACCGAATATAAAATGGGACACTGAAAACCACACCAGTTAAAGAGCTTTCATAAATAAAACCTCAATTTTAATTTCCTGTTTCCCTTTGGAATACATTCCAATATATAAATACTGTGACATTAACTTCACTTGTCAAGCAGAAATAGAATAAAAAGTTATTTGCAACTGGTTGTAATTTATTTAGCAATGTGTGACTCAATTAGCTTTTCATTTTCTGAGGTGAAGCTTAACACGCATCTGGAGTAGTTCAGCAATTAATGCAAAAAAGTCTTTAAAATTCAATTAGGAGTACCATTTATCACATATTATAATCCTTGTGCATGCCCCCAAAAAGGACCAGAGGTTCAGACATGGTGTCTGCAAACCTTTAACAGGTCAGGAAGACAGAATAAAAACATTTTTTCTGAATCTCATTTGTACAAATATAGAATACAACAAGCAACCTTAATTGCAATATGAAGAGAATCTTTAATATGAAGAGCACCACAGTCCCCTATAGCAGGATGAAAAAAACACTTTTGGCTATGGCTAACAAAGTTCTGCTTATCATAAATACAAGGCATGTTCTTTAAGTCGGTACCGTTTTGCGATTCCGCCGCCGCAGCGCTACGGTCGGCGTTCCGCGCATGCGCGCTGGTTATCTACATCTCTTGTCTACGCACTGACGCCATTACAGTCTGATTCTTCATTGTATACGTTGGTTACTGAGTGTTTAAGATGCCTCCGACAATCGTGAGTCCCGCCGATTGTGAAATACGGGCTGCTATACGATTTCTTAGTGCTAAAGGAGTAAAACCGATCGCTATTCATCGTGACATCTGTGAAGTTTACGGACAAAACATTATGAGTGATGGAATGGTAAGCAAATGGGTGAGAGCATTTAAAGATGGCCGCACAAATGTGCATGATGAAGAACGGAATGGGCGTCCTTCGGTCGTTACTGAAGATTTGGTGCAGAAAGTGGATGAAAAGGTGGGAGAAAACAGACGCTTTACAATTTCGCCATTGTGCGACTATTTTCCTCAATATTCTCGTAGTGTTTTGTATCGCAGTGTGACCGAGAACTTGAAGTACGGGAAACTGTGTTCATATACCTGCACTGCATCGATTTAGAATTTGTCTCAAAAAACTTCTTTCATTCCATTGTTTTTATAGCATAAAAGAATATTATGATTACTTTGACAATTGATTTTGTTAATGTTAATGTTTTATTGTATAGCTGAATTGTTTGAATATGTTAACTACAAGTGAACTGTTATTATTATTATTATTATTATTATTATTATTATTATTGTTATTATTATTATTACTATCATCATTATCATCATCATTATCATTATACTGTACATACAGTTGAATTTTCATTCCAAACTTGTGTTATATATATGTATATTGTATAATTTTTAGTTATAAGTACTTGACGTGTCCTATATCATGTAATATGATCAAAAGGATGAATAAAAACTAACTAACTAACTAACATATTGCGTTCCGAAAATGTTGACGGATTTGCACAAAACCCAACGTTTAGGCAGTGCACTGACTTTCCTTTAGCGGTACCACAATGAAGGTGAAGATTTTTTAGACCAAATTGTTACTGGTGACGAAACATGGGTGGTCTACGTCACACCAGAATCGAAACAACAATCCATGGAATGGCGACATTCATCATCACCCACAAAAGTGAAGTTTAAGCAAACAATTTCTGCCCTGAAAGTCATGTGCACAGTTTTTTGGGCCAGAAAAGGAGTATTGCTAGTGGAGTTTCTGCCTCGTAATGAGACAATCAATGCAGCGTCTTATTGTGAGACATTGAACAATCTGCGTCATGCAATCCAGAACAAAAGACGTGGCAAGTTGAGTAAGGGTATCGTTTTGCTGCATAACAATGCCCGTCCACATGTGGCTAATTGGACCAAAGATCTCATCAAATCTTTTCAATGGGAAACTCTAGATCATCCTCCATACAGCCCTGATCTGGCGCCCAGCGACTACCATTTGTTCCTGCACTTGAAGAAACATCTGGGCAGTCAGTGTCTTCAAGATGGTAACAAAATCAAAACAGTTGTGATACAGTGGTTAACGTATCAGGCGGCAGAATTTTATGAGGGTATTCAAAAACCGGTGTAACGTTATGACAAGTGCCTCAATATTCACGGAAATTGTGTAAAGTAGATTAAGATACAGGCTTTCATGTGAAAATAAAATTATTGCACTATCTATGCACTTCTTTTTTTAATTCCAAAACGGTACTGACTTAAAAAACATGCCTCGTACAATGCTTTGATTGGGTGGCTGGCTGGGCTGCTAGCTGCTTTTGAGCATTGCAGTTATTAAGTATCATATTATTGCTTATTTAATTTTATAAACTTATGTTCTTACCTATTTGCTGACAACATATGTTCCATTATGAATTTCTTCTCTTTATTAATGATGGCTATAACACAATATTTGTACTATATTCCTGCAGCCAAAGACCAAAGAAGAATTTTCAATATATGTTAAAGAAATTTGTCCAAAGTTACAGGAACTGTAGATTTTACATGGTTCTTTGAGGATTTATGATAGGAGCAGCTGATTGAGAGTGAGAGTCAGATTTATTCACCATGTAACAAAATTTACAAGGTTTGTCAAAAAGATATACAATTTAAGTTAATTGATGGAAATTAATCATTTCTTCACACTAGCCATATACATTGGAATAATATTGGAATGATAGAGTCGACACGAAAAATTCAATGCCACGGCCGGGATTTGGACCACGGATCTACGGGTTTCCGTCCAGTCGCTGTTACCCCAATTGACTGGACAGAAACCAGTAGATCCATGGTTCAAATCCCGGCCGTGGCATTGAACTTTTCATGTCGACTATCAAGATATACAATGCTTAAAATCTATATTTACAAAGATTTAATATACTATATTTAATATACTCGTATATACAGGAGAAGTATTATTAAACAATTGCAAAAATTATGTTTTATATTCTTTTAATGAATGGAATGCATATTTGATAAGATATGCTTTAATTTCCAGGTAAAGTGGTTATATAGATCCTTTACATTACTCTCATGAGTAGATACTCATGATACTGTCCACCTAACACAAGAAGGCAAGGTAGAGGAATGTGTAACACAATCACTTTTGCAGTCCACTATCACTTTTGCTGATATTAATGCTTGCTTTCCAAATGTGAAAAGGAAGCTAGGCACATGTAAAATACACAGTGTTAGATAGCTCACCCATGTGTAATGCTTAGCACTGCAATTACTGCAACACGCATTAAATTCAAATTTATTGATCATAGTTTTCCATTATTAATAATAGTAATAAATATATACATATAGTTAAGTTTAGGGTATAAATGAAACAATTAAAAAAATGTATTCAGGTTAGCCAAAGTCAATACAGGTTGATAGAGCAATTTCTAAATGTAGATCCATTAGAATTAGGATTTCTACAGAGGAGATTCAGCACCGAAACCTATGGTTTATTGTGCCTAAGCCTCAAGTGGGCCATCTCTGGGAGGCAGGATGAGGCAAGAGGAGACAGAGGGCGGTTGACCCAAGGTGCCGGTACATCCGCCAACACATCTACCCTGAAAGAGACCACTGGATGAGAAATGATATGAAATGATAATGGAAATGAAATGGAAGGAGAGGAAATTTGGGGGATATAATTAATCTACCCAGCATTCGCTTGGCGACCTGGGAAAGCCCAAGAAAAACCCCATGATTCAGGTAGGTCGGCCATGGGAATCAAACCCGGACCTCCCGAATGGGGGCCACAGATGAAACCACCTGAGCCATCTGCTCGGTATGTAGATCCATTAATATTTCTGATTTCCTTCAAGGTTATTTCTTTATGTGTAAATTAAAATTGCCCTGTTCTTTGTTAAATTCCACTATGTTTTCTCCTGTCCTTTGTAGTTTTTGAGTCAATAAACAGTTTTTGGTTTTACACAAATATAACTATTTGTAACAAAAACTTCACTTATCTTAAGAAAATGATGTTAATTTTTTCTTTTTTAATTGAGATCATTAATTGAGCGTAATGAATTTTGAAATACCAGCAGTTGACTCTGTTTACTTGATGCAACTTATTTTTTATTTTTATACTTATATTATTTGTATTGACATATCCAATGTCATTGTATTGACTTAACGGATGAATAAAACTACTACTACTACTACTACTACTAAAACCATGTGTACTGGAAGAGAGTTGAGGGAGTTAATGATTCGTTTTCCCTTTTCCATGAAGAACTACTGTTTATGACTTTATGGTTCTAGTTGCACTGAAAATTATAGCACTTTTTAAAATATGTAAGTTGTAACTCATCTTCTATATATATAAAAATAAATTGACATTTGTTAGTCTCACAAAAACTCGAGAATGGCTGAACAAATTTCCCTAATTTTGGTTTTGAAATATTTGTTTAAAGTCCAAGGAAGGTTTAAAAGGTGAGAAAATAAACCTGAAGTGATAATGGACCGGGTTATTAACTAAATATAAAAGTACATATGCAAACTTTTATGGAACACATACACCTTCTTTTATTTTCGACAAACAAAAGCATTACAAAGTAGAAAGATATTTCACTTCTTGCCAAAATCTTCAAAGCTATTTCACTTACCATATTTTATTATATAACGTTTATTATCAAGACTGAACATTTTTTGTGTAGCATGATGATATACTTTCAAAGATTAGACACAAAATTAATTTCTGAATGCACTTTAACACTATAAATATTTGACCACAGACAATTATTGTCAAATATTGGTGAATGTGATTTGAATTGACACAAAATTTATTGAATTCCTTTGTGACTTCGTGAAGTTTGCAGAAAAATGCCAAGGGGATGACCTGACTTAGGTTGTAGAAGTCAGTCATATGTGCAATGTGCTGACCACACTGATGAGCAGCAAGATGCAGGTAATACTAATAGTTGTGTTCATATGTCAGAATTGTGTTCTAGAGTGTCTATTTCTCCCGGGGAAGTTGTTTTTGTACAAATCATTTGACACAGTTGTAAACCAGGATGACGTAGTCAACTATCCCATGAGTTTTTAAATTCATTAGAATTGCTTGGACTCCCACCTCACAATTTAAAATTAAATGTAGGATCAGATGAGATCATGCTACGCAACATTAACCAACCACGACTGTGCAATGGAATAAGACTAACTGTGAAAAAGCTGATGAATAACATCATTTAGGCATGAATCATCAATGGAAAAAATTTACCTTTCGATTTAAAGCATCAACAATTTCCCATGCATCTGGCCTTTGCGATGACCATAAATAAACTGCAAGGGCAGTCGTTGGAAGTTCGCGGAATCAATTTGGAGTTTACCTGTTTCTCTCATGGACAATTCTCTATCAGAAAGCTTTAAATTTATTAACTTAATTGTAACTGTATTGTATTTAAACTTCACCCACAACTACAGAATAAATAACTAATCTGAATTTGTTTTATATATACACCAGTTTAGAAAGCTTTTATTGGTGAAACGGAGTTCACCGGGTCAGCTAGTTACATACAAAGTAATCCATTTTAATCAGGTTATTTATGCAAATGTTTTCCAAAAGAAAATATTTCCGTTTCCACGTTAGGCAGTTTGTTAATTTTACATGGGAAATAGCTCTGTTACGAAATTTATTTTCCATATTTCCAAGTTTCTGGCATATAAGGTTTTACTGAATTATATACAACAAACATACATTTTTATCTACTATTCTTTCACTACTCTGCTGCATCTATAAATTGATTTGTATTGAGAAAAACAATTTTCAACAAGAAAACAGAGCAGACATTACATTAAGTGCATATTTAAAGTATGCTATTTGTTCTGGCATAATGTTTCTTCAATTTCCAACAATTTGCTCTCTACTTCACCAGACGATATTGGAAATATGTAGTAATATATGGCATACTGGAATTTTTCTTGTGATAGAATCAAATTTTTGTGTAACATTCTTTGCAATTTCAGGTGGCAAAGATTTAACAGATTTCCTATTAGACTTACATTTGTAACAAGTGATATATAATTACAGTTAAATGTTGTATTGGCTTTACTTAATGTACACTAATGCCTATTTTATTTCATCCTATGTATAGCAACCTTCGTTTTAGAAATGCTTTCTACTTCATTTTCATTTAGATATTTAAACATGTTCTCAATGATGTGATAATTGCTACAATAGTATAGAATGCAAGCAGCTACCCATCTTATAATGACTGGTTCAGCAAGAAGCAGAATTTCTGAAACTATATAAACAAGTTGTTTCTGTTTTTTTTTTTTTTTTTTTTAAGTTAATTGATGGAAATTAATCATTTCTTCACACTAGCTGTATACAGGCTAAGATTTTGGATTGATAGAGTCGACAGGAAAAATTAAACCAGTAGATCCGTGGTTCAAATCCTGGCCCTGTCGACTCTATCAATCCAAAAATTGTTTCTTTTCTGAGATTTAAGGCAAGATTTTTTTCTATGTTTATTAATATTAAAATATTAACAATATTAACATAAGCAAGTAGTTTCACTGAAGAGTGCATTGCATGTACCAATTACATGAAGCCTTCTATTATACAGAAGACTCCCTTCAGCCTAAGCATATAGAAGAGTAGCATCTGATGATTAAAAAAAAAAAATCATACCAAATTTCACTGCATTATTAACAATGTTGCAATTGCAGATTTGTCACCGCTATTACTTCTATTAGAAGATAAACCTACAAAATTCCATTATGATCAAGCATAATGATTACATCACATGCATCTGGAGTTTTATTTATGAAAACCCAGATTAGATTAAATCTTGTATTAGTTTTTTACTCTCTGTTACAATGTATATATGTATTAGAGAAGGTGATTACATTCTTCCCAAAAAATTGATACCAGAATTTCACTGGAAATATATTTTTTGAGGTCTTAAAGCATTTTTAGAAAAAGATCTGGGTGTTATGTCTCTGTGTGTTCTCTGGACAGCATAACTTAAAAATGAAAGCTTGGTTAAATACCAACTTGGTATTTAAGTTCAGCACATTCCAAAGATGTAACTCAAAGATTTTCAAGAGAATTTCCCCTACTCCGAAATATCCTTTGCTTGCTACATTTTTAAACATTTTTTGATATCTTGAATTTTCTGGAAAAGTCTGCAAAAGTCTTCTTCATTCTGTGTGACTTTTCATTACTGGTAAACTCAAAGAGAAGACAAGATTGCACCACAAAAAATATGTCGAGCTTCTTAAATCAATATATGTCGATTTCTTCTTCTTTTCTTTTTTCTTAGCGAGGTCAACCATTTCAGAGATATTCCTCATCTGTTTGTATTTTCCAAAAACTTACACTTTTCTCAAATGAAAACTTGGCCATGCAATGAGAACAGAATTTCATAGCCATTACATAGCAACCAGCACTAAAAAAGATTTGAATATCACCTAAAGCCTTACTGTATTCCCACATTTCCTTGCACCTACAAGAAAATCATCTATAAGATAATATTTATCTCGATTAACGTGAAGAAGATATTAGAAAAAGCATTTGTAAGAATAGTTTGTACAAGAGTAGAGAAAGTCATTTGAGCAAATATATCAGATTATCACAAAGTGACAAAAACATGATGTTTGTGAAGGGTATCCATGTGGTATATTCTGTTTTATATAGGTTTTTATGAATATGTGTAACTTAGGTTATTCTAATTTATAGAGCAGAATGCCAAAACAAGCAAAAGCTTCAACAGATCCTTATTAAAGGTAGAAAACTCCAGTTCTAAAGTTAACAAATTGCTTGGGAATACTTACTCTTAGCATTGACTGTTTAGCACATTTTAGTTCTCATTGTTAGCATGAGAACAGTTATTTTAAACTAAGTTTATTGATACATCAGAAGTTAACAGGTGGGAATTCAATAGTTCCAGTTTCTTGTTCTAAGATTCAGAAACAGTTTTATTCTTCATTCTCAGTCAGAAATTTGCTTCAAACAGCTAATTATCAGCCTCTGTTAAAATTATTAATCATCTTAACAAGTGTTATCCATTCTCATAACCCCACATTTCTCTGAGACAAAGATACCAGTTCACCACAGCAGTAGCCAGCAGAAAAGAGAAGAAAAGAAGCCTGCCTCAGTAGTGTAGATGGTAGCGTGTCTGCCTTACGTTCAAGAGGTCCTGAGTTTGAATCTCAGTCAGAGTGAGTTACCTGGATAAGGTTTTTTCCAGTGTTTTCCCTTATCCTTAAAGACAATGTCGGGTAGCTCTAAGCTCCATGGACCTCAGACTTGAGCATCATTTCACCAATTTCACACATCATCTGATATGACAACGTTGGAGGACATAAATTACACATACAAAAAAAAAAAAAAGCAGAAAAGAATATACTGTTACATACTGGGAGAGACATTATCAACACTTTACTGTTAAATTGCTTCATGTGTGACATTTTCATGACTATTCTTCCATTTTTTTTTTCATTTGTATAAATGTCTGCCCTAAAACAGTTTCAAATTAGGCAACACAAACCAGGTTACATGCACAATGCAAAAACAATGCTAAACTGTATGCATTACAACTCCATTTTTGCTCACAAATGAGTTAGACAGAAAAAATTAGAAACAGCACGTTCTCAACATATTTTATTACTTATAGTTTTGGAAATGTCAACATACAATATATATTGCAAATGCTCTGAACAAGATTGGACACAAAATGTACACTTAGATCACATTTTTTCTGTAAAAAGTTTTATTTCTATCTTTAGGTATCCTAGATTTTATTGCTATTCACAAAAATGTTATTTACCACAGCAGTATTTCAAACATTTTCTCGAATCACATTAACAAAATTTCTAAGAAAAATAAAAATAACAAAATTGTTTCCATTTAAAATAATTTGTTTGAGAAACTTTTTTGAAAATCTTCACCTTGCATCCTTAAAAGATGCCTGTCTTGAGTATAGGAGGTATTTATTTTTTAATATTTCAAAATGATCATGCTTCCAGTGCAATCTTGGCATAACATTTTTTAGTGTAATGCAATATTTACTCCACAGAAGGTAAACATAATTAATTTTAATTATATGATAACATGAATGAATAAAAAGAATATCTGTTAACATGTAGAATCTGTTTACCAGAATAAATGGTAAACATGTCAACCACAGCCATTAGATAAATGTATTAACAGAAAAGACTGTATTTTCAAAAGAGTTTCCACACTTATCTTTGCAAACATTTGCTTCAGTTCTCGAACCTCTGATTCTATGATAGAATTAAAGGTATTTTAATTGGTAATTCAACATCACCTTTGTAACCATTGTGTTGAATGTTTTTAAGAGATTCAATATATTCTTGTGGCAGCCCTGATTCCACAGCACCTTGAACAATTACCTCCAGATATATCTGCGAAGGTTTCCTTTCACTGGCATTATTGATGTAAGTTTTAGTGCATGTGCTGCACAGCTGGTAACTGCGACATTTAAGCTTCTCACCTTCAGGAGTCTCTACATCTACTTGAATGACAAAGTAAATTCTGTCTTTTACTCCTTCTTGTCTGGAACAAAACATAATACTAAGCAAAAACAAAACTGTTACTTACAATAACTTTAATTACAATCCTTTCATCTGTTTTAATGCAGTAATATAAACATTTTTATCTGAAGAAGCTGGAGCAGCATGTTCATTTTCCTCAAAAATATGTACTTTTATAGTTTAGTTTTTAAGGTGCAGGCAATCCAAAATCTACATGTACACCCCGTTTCCTCGCACGTGTGTGTGTGTGTGTGTGTGTGTGCGTGTGTGTGTGCGCAGCTGTTCTTCTTTGTTTAACGCTGACAAGGGAACTATCACTGTACTCACACTGCTATCCTCCTGAAAATTAGATGGTATTGGATGCTGCATATAAACCATGTGCACCAAAAATCTGCTGCAGAGTAGAACCACAACACTCAAAACTGAAGACTGGAAAGTGCTGCATGAGACCACTTGCAAGTAGTTGCTGGACATCTCTTGTCAGCTCTGTTCCAGGTGTAGGGGATGGCACTCCATACATAAGCCATGTGTAGATTGCTGCCCGTCAGGGAAAAATAGTACCTCCCGTCCAATGCTGTGTTATTATGCCTGTATGTCCCTATGTATTCTGGACTCATTTTCGGGTACTTTCAGCTATACTCTGTATCCGATTTTTGGCATACAGGCTCCACATAGAGCAGAAGTGATGCCATCAAACTCTCAAGTGCATACAGGTGTGACCATAGTGACAGTTTCCTTATGAGTTGAATTTCCATGATTTGTTGAACACTGAACTCGCATCCCCCTACCTCATCAAATACAAATCTAAATTGTTTGTCAAATAAATCTAACAGCATCTCACAAAAATTATAGGCTGCTCTAGCTTTCAAAACTACTCTGTATTCTTATATTAAACCCCCAAATTTAAATACTATGACTGATTTAAGACCTATTTCACAATGTTTATATTCATTATAAATTATAAACTTTATTTGCAATTTGTAAAAATCTGTTTTGCAATGGAAGTTTGTAAAGTTTAACTTTAAAAACAAGCTCAAATATTTACAAATGAAATTTTATAGAATTTATATATTTTGTTTCACAGTCAAATAGGATTGCAAACACTTGTAATGTGTATTTGTAAGTAAACAGTTTTATACAAATGATTTAAGATTTGTAAGGGATAAAAATATTTTTACTAAAAGCACATGGAAGAATACAAAGGTCATACTGAAAGTTAGGAGGATGCATTGTTAAAATGCCATTTCAATAATATAACAAATATATAACTTAACACACTTTATTTATACATGTTATCACATTGTGACTTCATTAGCTTCTACTATACAACCAAGACAGTATTTCCAAAATGGCAGAAATCAATGTTTCATTTGACAGTGTACTTCATTAAATTCTTTGCTAAAGAAGAGAAATCTGATGGTGAAAATCACCTCAGACTTCAATGTGCCTTGGAGATGTTTACATGGGTGCCAGTAGTGTTAAGAGAGGAATGAAACATTTCAAAGAGGGAAACACAAGTATTCAAGATGAGTCTTGAAGAGATTGCCCTTACACTCCTTTGATGGAATGCAACAAGGAAGGAGTTGACGACCTTATCAGTTATAAAATAAACACGGTACATATGCAGCCTATAATAAGCACCTTAAAATTGCATTAAATTAAACAAATTAGCAAAATTTAAGCAAAGGTTCATTAATGTCTCCATACAAAAGCTAATAACTACATGTACTAGATTGCTTCATATTCAGTTTATCTTGAGCTAAAGGCACAGATCTCACATTTGTGTTTAGATTTACTCTACAAAGAATACAGTGACTTAATAATAACTATGATACAGACTCTGATGATGAGATGATGATGATGATGATGATGATGAATAAGAAAGTATAAGGGGTGTTAGCTGGAGTCTTGTATGCACAAACCAGTGACAGGATAGAGGATGGTAATATCATGGTGTGTGTAACGAAGTTGTTCCGACCAGAATGTGGAAGTTCACAGCCCATCACTAGAGGGCACGCATACACGTCACGTGACTATACAAAGCTAGCAGCACCATGCATCAATCGTCCAATGCTGCTAGTTGCATTGCAAAAGGTGAAATGGAGGTGTCAAAAGAAGAGCAAAGGGGTGTTGTTCATTTTCTGACAGCGGAAGGAGTAGGGGGATTGGACATTCATCGACAAATGTCACAAGTGTACGGTGAACATGCATGTCCCTTGCAAGGGTCAAGGCATGGCACAAGCGCTTCAGAGGAGGACAGGTGTCATTAGCCGATGATACATGGTCTGGAGCACCACACTGCATTACCATGACATCACCCAGCTGGTTGACACACTCATTACCCAGGACCGCAGAGTAACAGTGAAAGCCATAGCTGCTGAGGTCAGATTGAGCGTCAAAAGTGTTCACACCATTATGAAGGAACGACTGCTCTTGCACAAAGTGTGTGCCCCACAGTCTTCAACCACACCAGGAAGCATGTCGAATGGCCCACTGTCTTGGTCATCAGCAGTGCTATGTTAGGGAAGGGAATAAGTTCCTGGCACGAGTAGTGGCTGGAGATGAGACATGGTATCAACAATACCATGAACCTCGAACCAGAATCAAAACGACAAAGTCTCCAGTGGAAGTATCCAGGGTCACCATCACCAAAAAAGGTCAAGGCCATCCACACAAGTGCAGGAAAGATTATGCTGATATTCTTCTTTGACCAAGATGGCCCCCTTCTGATACATTTCCTGCAGCACGGGACAACAGTGAATGCCCAGTATTACTCACAATCTTTGACCAACCTTCGCCAAGTGATCAAATCAAAACGACCAGGTAATTTCATCATTCTGCTCCACGACAATGTAAAGCCTCATACGGCCAACACAGCTGTGGCACTCCTGCAGAAATTCAAATGGGAGGTTCTCGGCCAACCTCCATACAGTACAGACTGCTCTCCCTGTAATTACGCCATTTTTGGTCCCCTTAAAAAAGCAAACGATTCATCTAGGACGACGACAACGTCCAGCTGTAAGTGCTGAACTGACTCACATCACAGCCACAGAACTTTTATGAGACAGCCATTCACCACCTTGTGTCACAGTGGGACAAGTGCCTCAACAGACAGGGCCAATACATCTAACATACAAGTACTGGTTTCTGTAATTATGTCTCTGGCTCATTTCTCTTTGAACGCATCTTATAACAATAATAATAATAATAATAATAATAATAATAATAATAATAATAATAATAATAATAATAATAATAATAATAATAATAATAATAATAGTAATAATAATAATAATAATAATAATAATAATAATAATAATAATAATAATAATAATAATAATAATAATAATAATAATAATAATAATAATAATAATAATAATAATAATAATAATAATAATAATAATAATAATAATAATAATAATAATAATAATAATAATAATAATAATAATAATAATAATAAACAGCAATAATACGAAGCGAGCAAATCTCACTGAAACACAATGCGCCCTCATTTTTTTCCTTACTGAGCTTTGCAATGCATATAGTTCATAACATTTTCAAATAGCATTGTAAACAGAGTGTAAAGACATATGACTATCTGCAGTCACATGACTTTCTGTACTCTTGTAAAAGTATTCTTACAAATTTTTACAACTCTATTTACTTCATGTCAATCGGCATAATGTTATCTTATTGCTAATTTTCTTGTAGGCCAAAGATTAATATGGGAATGCAGTAGGCTTTAAGGTATATTAAACTAAAATAAAAGTGAATCGAGAAGATACTGACACATTGCTTCACTAACAATGTTTTTCACAGAACATGTTTCAAGAGCTGTTGCTCCCATCATCAGCTGATTCTTGACTAGTGCTGGTTGTAGTGGTTTCCTCTTTCTCTGTATCATCAATAGATGGCCTAATATATTCGTCAAAGATGTCTGGTGGTGGAGTTCTGAAGTTCATAATTCTGTGATGATTTTTGTTAATGAAGATATTTTTCCCATACAGAAAGATATATGGGATGATTAAAGGTAGCTACAAAATAGGAATGAACATAAGGCAGGGCTAGGCATGGCTGTTCTATGGCAACTAGCCAATGCAGTACGCGCAACATTGTACAGTTAAGCACGCATACTGGCTTGCTTTGCCGAAGCATGCGGCTAATATCTTTGTCTGCTCTAAATATACCAATTAAAGAATTATTTTGTTTTTCCCATGTTACAGAGCTATTTTTTCTGAGGATTACTCTCTAAACCCCACGTTTGTAGGATATCTGGTTTCAGAGATATGGAAAGATAAGGATAAGCCAAGAGAGAAGGAGAGCCAAGCGGTTTAACCACTCAGCCATGGCGCAGCCTTAATTAATATTAATAATAATAATAATAATAATAATAATAATAATAATAATAATAATAATAATAATAATAATAATAATAATAATAATAATAATAATAAGTTAGTTAGTTACTAACACTCCCCACATGGCAACCTTGGCCTTCGGGGTAACCTCACCCCACCAAGTGATGACCGGACCCATTTCTCAGGTGGAGGCACCCAGAGGGCGGTGTCCATTACCTCCGATGATAGGGTGATAGTGAAGATGGCGGTGAGGTGAGAGGACCTACAGTTTTTACCGTGGACTCCGAACCACGTTGGGCATAGGGGATACTTCACGTGTGCTAGACAGAGGTGAAGGCGTGGATAGGGCCGACTTAAAATCGCCAACCCCAGAGCCGGGAATCGAACTCGGGACCCTTAGAACGGGAGCCGCGAACGAAACCACCGCGCTACCCCGGCGCCCTATAATAATAATAATAATAATAATAATAATAATAATAATAATAATAATAATAATAATAATAATAAATTACCATTGCAGTTGCCTGTTTTGTTGCTTGATATGCAGAGATTTTAATGTCCTCTACTTTCTCCTTGTCACAATATTCAATCACATTATATATGATTTATAGCGCCTGCCAATGTATGACACATTGTTTAGAAGACATGATTACATCTGAACAGGGTATACATACACTGGACTCATCATGTATGTGCGATAAGCTCGGGTAAACAGTGTTGTGAATTTTTTTCCGATATCCCTTCTCGTTTAGATATATAGTAAGTTGTGTTTTTCTGCAGTCAAATCTTGCCTGTCTCTTAAGGTTTCCAAGTTATGCAAACGTCATCCAGAATGCAGAGTCCTTCTGAGAATATTCCAGAAAATTTAAGATATAAATTTCACTTGTCATAAAAATATTTTAAATATATTGTATATTAATTAAAATTCTCTTTCAGCATGTTTCGCTTCCACTTGAAGGCATTATCAAGAAATTATCAACTGCACTTACATTTCTTCACAGTGTTAATTTCAATTTACCTTTTCAAATTCATCTTCACTCCATAGCTTAGACACACTGTCTGTTCCATTTTTTCCACAGTAAGTATCTCCATCTCTTCTGCAGTCTGTCCGGTTTATACTGTCTCACGTTCAAGGGATCCTGAGTTCGAATCTCGGTTAGGGTGAGTTACCTAGATAAGGTTTTTCTAGGGTTTTCCCTTATCCTGAAAGACGAGTGTCGGGTAGCTCTAAGCTCCATGAACTCCAGATTCATTTGAGCATCATTTCACACATTTTCATACACCATCCAATATAACTTAAAATTGGAGGACATAAAAAAAAAGTCCAGCTTACTGTGAAAATTACAGGTAATTTTATGTTACCTTAGTACAGATTACCAGTTTGTATCTAAGTAAGTCAGATGCTGGGGATGCCAGCTTAAAGCAATCTGACTAGCTTGGTTTTTTCTGTGTGTACTCCCATAGGATTTGAGGTTCTTCCACTCCGCAAGGCAGTAGCTTCTCTTTATTTTCCCCAACAGAGAGGTTGCCTCTTTCGCAGACATTTCCATTCCGATGAGTTCCATCTCTGCCACTGTCAAGTTAGGCAATTAATATTATATATTAAATAAAATCATTGGTCATTTTTGAGAAAGTCACAATTTTTAAAACATTTTCCCTGAAAAGGATAGTCAGGAGTGGGGAGAGCTTCTTAAAAATCTTCTTGTCATATACTTGAAGATGCTGAACTAAAATACCAAACTTGGTATTTAACATATTTTTTGTGTGTGAGAGTTATATTGTTCGCACACACGCAAGCATGTGCATGCAGATCTTTTTCTAAAAATGCTCTTTTTGAATCTGGGGACCACAAAGCTTGTATTTGCACTGTAATCTTGGAATAGACTTTATCAATGGAATGCAATACTTTCCCTACTTACTGTAATTATATAGTAGAGAAAGTAAAAATAGCTATGGTTATCCACAAACAAGTCAAATACAAATTCCTCAGGTATTTGCCAGTCTACAAAGTGAGTTTACTCTCTTGAAAATAAGATTTTGTAACATAAGCAGAAAAAAATTCTAACACCTTTTCAGTTGTCGTTAACTGATGGAAATTAATCATTTCTTCATTCTAGCCGTATATAGGCTAAGGTTTTTGATAGAGTCAACATGAAAAATTCAATGCCATGGCCGAGATTTGAACCACGGATCTCCTTGTTTCCGTCCAGTCGCTCTAACCCATTGAGCTACCATGGCCGATTTGCCATCCTGACATTAAATTCTCCATTTGATTCATATATTTCGCTGGTAGACCACTAGGGGCTATCGCATCCCAGATACACCGTTTGTGGCGACTTACTATCGTAAGTACTTGAGTCCCAGGCTTCATCATTTAACTCTTATTATTGTAGTTAATTGATGGATATTAATCATTTCTTCATACTAGCCATATATAGTCTAAGGTTTTTGATAGAATCAACATGAAAAATTCAATGCCATGGCCAGGATTTGAACCACGGATCTCCTGGTTTCCGTCCAGTCATTCTAACCCATTGATCTACCATGGCCAACGTGCCGCCTTGACATTAAATTCTCCATTTGACTCATATATTTCCCCGGTAGACCACTAGGGGCTCTCGCATCCGAGATACACCTTTTATGGCGACTTACTATCGTAAGTACTTGAGTCCCAGGCTTCATCATTTAGCTCTTATTATTGTAGTTAATTGATGGAAATTAATCATTTCTTCATACTAGCCATATATAGGCTTAGGTTTTTGATAGATAAGAGTTAACATGAAAAAGTCAGTGCCATGGCCGAGATTTGAACCAGGGATCTCCTGGTTTCCGTCCAGTCGCTCTATCCCATTGAGCTACCATGGCCACAAATGGTGTATCTCGGATGTGAGAGCCCCTATTGGTCTACTGGGGAAATATATGAGTCAAATGGAGAATTTAATGTCAGGACGGCACGTTGGCCATGGCAGCTCAATGGGTTAGAGTGACTGGACGGAAACCAGGAGATCCGTGGTTCAAATCCTGGCCATGGCATTGAATTTTTCATGTTGACTCTATCTATCTTTTCAGTTGTTTACACTGTTCCTTTCTATTATCATGGACTACGCATGTTACATAAAGCCTGGGTACTTCCTCTTGTTGCTCGCAGCAGAATGAAATTTGATCATGCCACTGCCGTCCATTTAACTGGATTTGTCCTGCAGTGCTCTGCAACTGTTTTAACGCACGAAGAGATATCTGCTTATGTGAAATATGGGCAATAGGCCACCTGGTATAGGTAGAAATTCTACCAATTCAACCACTTTGAGCCAGTACTCCATTGGATAGCAGTGAACTGTCGATATTCTCCATGAGTGCAATGAATACACTGCATGCATTGTAGAATAATGAAGTGATTAATATTTGTCTATAATTAAAGGAGCACCACTGAAATGGCAGAAAAATAACAATAACTAATGAATTAAGAGAGAAAACGGTGAATTCTGTTCTAAAGAAGCACTTACTAGCTTAATAGCTTTTTTTTATTTAATGTTGAAACGTAGGTAAGTCATACCAGAAAGTGAGTGAAATGATGGAGGCCAGAGTATATAGAGCTTGGATTTACCCGACATTTATTCTTCAGGAAAGAGGAAAACCCCAAAAAACCTTTATCCAGATAGCTCACCCTATCAAGATTCAAACTCTGGACTTCTTGAATGTGAGGCAGATTTGCTACACTCACACCAAGGAGATGGGCCAATTGAATAGTGGATGATATACTTGTGTGGTTTTTGAGATTAAATAAAAGAAAATAAAAAACACACACCATCCATGCACATACAAATATATAATCCTAAAATCATACTTACACACCAAAATAAATTTATATTTATGCCAATGTATAATACTGAACACAAAATAAATCCAATCAGCCATAATATGTATTTATATTTTATATTGTAATTTATAGAAAGTAAATTTACATAAAACAGTTCTATGTTTAAAACATACCTGTCTAGATCATGAAGATTGCTATTATCTATTTCCCACACAGCACCCCACACACAGCTATCTTTCTTTGGTATCACCGTTGCTGGGTAACCATTCCATCTGCTGGAAAATGGCTCATGAAAACCCAAGGAGTAGTCCTACAAGACAATATCACAGTTTAGCACAGTTATGGTTATAAACTAGAGAAAATTATAGTGCCTCAAAAATTAAAATGTGACATAGTGTGATAAAAGAGGACTACAAATGGTTTGGGGGAATTAAAATTATATACATTTATATTAACTGAAAAAATTTCATTCTGAAATAATGCTAAGATTCCAATCAGATTTTTTTCTGCCACTGTATTACCCTAAAAGTATCTTCTGCAACAAATATAGATTTCTTGTCATCTCTCTCTCCCCCCTCTCTCTCGCTGTCTCTCTTTCTCTCCGCCCCTTGGCCATGCCTTGGCTGAGTGGTTAGGCTGCTTGGCTCTCACCAACCCCCCCAGGGGCCTACTTCGGTAGGTACGGGTTTGGCGCACCTGGGGTCCCGAGCCAACAGTCTCCCTCGTGTGGGCTCCTCTTCGTGGTTGAGGGAGACGGTCAACAGGCCCACCCACGTGGAGGCCATGCGTGGAGACCCGTGGAGAAGGTTTTTAGATTCTTGTCTAGTTTAGAGTTTAGAATTTAGTGAACGAAATTTTTAGTAGGTTTTGATTGATGTTTTTTATGTACGTGTATTTTTAATAGGTTTTGTTACACTTGTATAGTTTTTAGAAAGTTTTATATCTGGCTTTTGCCATGACTAGTTTTTTAAAAGGGCGCTGATGACCGGCGTAGTTGAACGCCCTTATATATATCATCATCATCATCATCATCAGCTCTCACCAAGGCAGCCTGGGTTCGATTTCAGCCGACCACAAAGTGAGATTTGAGGTGGACAACTCACTGGGGCGAGTCTCCGGGATCTCCGATTTCCCCCACCATCTCATTCCACCGGTGCTCCATCTTCATCTCATGTATTATCAGTGTCACTGATGTAGTAAAAGCGGGCGTTACACACTATACATCTCATTTCATTTCTCCAACCACACCCCATATGATTATTTTAATATCACATGATGCAATAACAGATAAACTTAAAAAATATATGCTGCTCAATGTGCTGGTTTACAACTTATAAAGGAAACTAGGCATACTGTTACGCAATAAAGTACTTACATAAAATAATGAATTTTTCAGTTTATTATGGTAAATATTCAAAGTATTTCAGTTTAAGAAAATTACTACAATTTACTACATATAGAAGTTGTTACATTCAATGGGGCAATTTGTTGAAGATAAAGAACTTGGTAAACAAATATAGTTAATTCCTTTCTTGGAAGTGTTGAAAACAGTGTTGTTATGATACTGAACTACACCAATGAGAACCAGTCGATGGCCGGTTGAGGATAGAGGCAAAGTCTCTGAAACATGTTCCGGAAAAATTTAAAAGTGTTGTTTAGTGTCATTAATCGACTCCCTTTAAATTTAAATATAGTTAAGTCTAAATCAGATTAGGTGTTCTGTAAAACATACTTTTTTTAAATTTAAATGCCTTGGCCATATCACTTGCAATGTTTGCAAACATAAAATTTGTCAAAGTCTGCACTGTAGTCTTAAGTACATTTGGTTATTTAGAGCACTTTAGCCACTTAATTGAGGTCTTGAAGTTATAGTTCAGTACACTCAATGTAACCTTCTTCTTTTGCTCCCTCTTTGGGACAGGAAGGAGAAGCAGAAGGAATCTTCATTTAGTTCATTCTTCTGATACTCTTAATTTGTTTGACCTTTTATAGATATCTGATTTTATTTTGGGCAGAAGGAAATTGTCTCTTCACAATTATCTTCAGCTTTGAAATCAGCTTTTCATTGGCATGTGTGATAAAACTCCAGAAATTAGTTTTATCACTTTAATTTCATTTTATGAGGGCCAGCTTTAGGAAACTGGCAAGTTAGTTCTCGGTTAAGTTTGTTGTGGAAGTTTTTGGCTCAGACTTACATAGGCAACAAGTTGGCAGCAAGCTTCTCTGCTGCCATTTTTGGTTCCATTTTCTATTTGTAGTGACTGAGATTCTGCTAATGTCTATGTTTCTAATGGTTTAGACCTGGTTATCTGTGTTTGTAACTGCTGAGATTCCAATCCTTAAATGCCAAAATGAGAATCATGATTAGCAAAGATCAATCTTTTGAAACACTTAGTTTAATTATAAAATACCTCATAAATACATGAAACTTCTGCCTTGTCATCCTGCTGATTTGTTAGTACACCCTGCACATTCTTCTCATCCATTAAAAAGGAAATGATATCTTAAAATGTTTTCATGGAGAAACAAAGAAGGGAGATTATGTTATTAGTGGAAGCTGCCAAGCTTATTGTTGCTATGTTGTCTCTCTCTACAAAAACTGCTCCAACTTTTGTTCACTTTCCTGCATTATTTTTGTTTTTGGACAGTAGTCACAGAAATTTTGTTAATATTCAAGTCTCTTGACATTGAAAATTATATCTATCACTCTCATTTGACATATTGTCAAAAAGTGTTTTTACACTGTGGCTAATGAAATTAATGTCCCTACTTAAACTTTAAACTAATAGGCTGTGGAACCGTTCAAGAGGTCCCAAGTTCGAATCTCGGTTAGGGTGAATTACCTGGATAAGGTTTTTTCCGGGGTTTTCCCTTATCCTGAAAGACGAATGTCAGGTAACTCTAAGCTCCAAGTACCCTGGACTCATTTGAGCATCACTTCACCCATTTCATTCATCGTCCAATATGACATTACGTTACCAAAAAAGCCTGTGGAAAAGTAGGTGTGGGTAGCATTTTTCTGATTTAAAAATGCTGAGGATATATTAGCAAATTCTGCTTCTGACCACTACCTTGTGTAGTTACATTATTTTTTATGGCATAAGCGAATGCTAGATTTCTTGATTGCTTTGGAGATAAACCATAGAACATCCCTCTGGTGCACTCAATATACATTTGAAGCTGTAATTCCTGATCATTAGAGAAGTTTTAAGGGGTCTCTTGTACATCATACTTGCTATAATTGGTCATTTTTATTCTGAAAATAATAGGGGTATTCCCTTGTACTGAAAAGAAAAGCAATAGGTAAGTTTCTGTTGACTGGAACCCAAACTTATTTGAATACTTTCATTAACAATTTTATCATGTCACATTTTCAGGATTCATGTGTAGAAGAAACAGTTCTCTTCAAAGGCATCTGATTCAGGAATTAAGCTGAGCTATTCCAAAGAGGAGACTTAGAGATTGATCATGTCGGAAACTGGAATTTAAAGTGGTCTGAAGAAGCCTAGTTAAAATGTTGCATATAAGACTTCATGGTGCATCATTCTCCCCCATTTTTGTGTCATGTCCCATTATTTTACAAACTATACAACATTTTGAAATAAATGTAGAAAAAACGGGATTTCACTAAGATTATCAGGAATTATTTGGACAGCACACAAAAAAACAAGTTTATCTCCTCCTCCCTCTGATTAGAACTGGATTCTAAACAATGAGAGTAAAGTGTAATTTGCACTGGTGAAGACTATTAATTAGTGTCAATGATAATTTTGATCAGGCATGATCATGGATGATCAGCCATGTCAAAACTATAAATGTGAAGCTTTCAGCCATTCCAAACTCCATGGTCTTCTTCAGGACTCAATGACTCTGGACATATGTGCCAAAATATAGTTTTACTAGATGGGAGAGGCTTGCGCTGCTCTGGCCAATGATCATATGATTGGCATGATTAAAGTTAATTTTGTGAAAATTCTCTATGCAGTGTTGGACCTCTGCCAACTTGAAGGAGTTTAACGTTGTGTTGACGTTCCTTGTACCTCTCTTCCGTTGTATGTTCTGTTTGTCCAATATGTAGCTTTCCACATTCGCATAGAGTCCTGTATGCTCCTGGGACCTTGAGAATCAGAGGGTCTTTCACAGACCTTAGGTATTGTGAATTTGTTAAAGATGCAGGAAATCTTTTGGTGCAGAACCATAGAATAATATGAAAGCCTTGCTCATTTAGTTAGCTTTACACTTGGAATGAGAGAGGTTGGTATATTGGTCCTATGTCTGTCACCCTTCTGTGGGCCTCCTTGAAATGGTCGTCACTGTAGCCATTCTGTAACATGTGTCAAGTAAGATACTGAATGTCAAAGACTCAGTGAAACAATGTGGAGATAATTGTTTTCTTCTGAGTGGGATGGCGATGCTGGAGGCATCCAAATAGCGATCAGTGTTTTCATACCATTTGATGGTTCTGGTTCCACAAGACTTCCTCCATCCTCGCCAAATTATGGTATATAAAAATTATGCATATATGGCAAACTGAGACCTTTTTCGGCAAAAGGTTAACTGTGTTACACATGTAAGTCACAAGTCTTTCTCTGGCTACATCAATTATTACTTTCCAAGTAGGTAGAGAAGGTATGTATTCCACCCAAAAGTTTGATATAAGAGACTTCACCAGAAATAAATTTTTTGAGGCCCGCTAAAGCCAAAGAATTCATTTTTAGAGAAGTGTGAAAAGCATTACTAAAAGATAAAAATCTGACTATCAAACTTTGCATTTAAATTCGGTATCCTCCAAATATTTTCAAGAACACTCTCCCACCTCAAGCTATCCATTACATGACAATTGTTCAAAATGCTTGGTTTTCTCAAAAATGGCTCACAATTTTCATTGCATGACAAACAAAATACATATCATAAATATTCTGGGAATTAGGAATAAGAATGAAAATCCCTCATCATAAATAATTTTTGTATCATTGCTCAACTTTCTATAAAAAATGTAGATCTTGTAAAACAAACAATAATGTGCTTTTTTGTGGCATTATCATTTCTGAGATATTCTTTGTTATTGGTTTAAATGCTCAAATATTTTTTCTCCAGGTAAGTTGCTTTCTTATTTTCTCATGGCATCCAGAGAGCAAGGAAATTCAATGCCATTACATAGCTACCTATTTTTTTAAGTAAGAACACCTGCCTCGGTAGCGTAGATGGTAGCGTGTATGCCTCACATTCAAGAGGTCTCGAGTTCAAATCTCAGTCAGGGTGAGTTACCTGGGTGAGGTTTTTTCCGGGGTTTTCCCTTATCCTGATAGGCGAATGTCAGGTAACTCTAAGCTCCATGGACCTCGGACTCATTTGAGCATTGTTTTACCCATTTGATTCATCATCCGATATGACAACGTTGGAGGATGTAAATTGCAAAAAAGAGCAAAGTTTAATGCAATATTCAATATTTACTTTCTACTTTAAATAGATGAAACATGGAGCAACTCAAGGTTCTATAATGGAATCTTATTTATTCCTGTTGTGTATACATGAAATGTTCAGTGAAATACAAGAAAAAGGGGGGATAGCAATAGGATACGCAGATGATAAAACAATAATAGTGAAAGCAAGTATGGAGGATAAACTTGAGCAAGGAGCAAATAAATTATTATCAGATTCAAATTATTTATTAGCCGTAGGAGCCAACCAAACTCATGGCATCGTCAAAAATACAGTTTATGTATCTAGTAGTGAATAACATTTGACAGGGACCAGCCATGACATTAAATACCAAATAAATTCAATGGATGCAAATTAGGGTAGAGGACAAGAATGATTCAAGTATAAATTTTAAAAATAGGGAACAAAAGTATCACAGAGGTAACACACAAACTTTCGGGCATTGACAGAAATTTAAAATGGCAAATATATGTACAAAAAATTTATCAAAAAAGTGAACAGTGGAATTTCTTTTAAGACAAACTAGGCAGGGGATGGAAGGGGATAGCATAATGAAGGTGTATATTGCTTTCATTCGTAGGTGTATTATACTATGGGGTGTCATTCAGAAAACCTTAATTATAAAACCATTTAGGCTTCAGAAAAAAGCTATAAGAATAACTGAAAGAATACACATTAGAGAAAGTTGCAGAACTGCATTTGCTAAACATTCCAACAGTCCTTTGCTTTTATATATGTATGTAAATATACACATATACACCACCAGAAGAAGAGTAAATTACTTTAGAAATAGACTAAGAGGTTTATTATACAATAAAGGATCTATAGTATGAATTGAATTACAAAATCAAATATTTGAAAGATGAGCAAAAGCTAAAGAAACAAAGTCATACTTAACAGATAATATATCTTAATCAAATGAATTTAAAAGTGCAAGTAATCAAGATTATATGAAATTTTGTACCATATTATACCATTATTCCTTGTAAATATTCAGCCACACATCTATCATTATAAATAGTACCATGTAATATGTTTACACATGATGAATAAATGAAATGAGAAATGAAAAATAAGAATAATCCAACTTTTCATTTAGAGTTAAAGAGCGCACACTGGCACATGCACACACACAAACACTTCAAAACATATATTTCTGATTAAATTTCTTAATGACATATAATACCACAAAGTAAAAGCCACAGATGGTAAAATAAAAAAAGTTGGGTACCATTTTATTTTTCAAACAAATGCAAATAAAATATAAAATGTGAAGTATAATTACCTGTAGTTTTGCTATTGTTCTCCTTTTTGCAGTAGGATTATTCAGAAGAATTCTCTGTGCAAGTAAAATGCTCCCATAGGCAAAATACAGAAATTTGTTTGACATCTTCCAGTATTATTTTGTTCATAAAGCACTGATTTCATAAGTGATTTGCTGGGTCTTGTTGATCACACCAAAATCTTCTACTACAGTATTTCTTGTTATCTGTGTACCTATGACAGAGGTACAAAAGTCATTATCACTAAGTAAGGTGTTTATGTTTATTTACATTGATGGACCCCAAGGACTTAAGTAACAGTTTGTTCAAAGATAAAAGGGTTTCATGCCATTCTCTCCTCATTTTATATTTACTTTAATTCATATTACTCAATTCATTGTCAGAAATATGTACAGTAAAATAAAAAATCAATAAAGTATAACATAAATCAAATGCAAATAAGTGTAACATAAAACATAACCTAATAACAAAACAAATGAATATTGATCCTAATATTCATATGTTCGTTAACAAACTTCATGTTTACTACAGATTTTCTTAATATTGGCTATACAGTCATGAAATATAATATGATATAACCCTAAAGTAAACACATAACCTTACCTTCTTTTAGTCAACATTCCTGAAGGTAGACATGCCAAAACTGATCTTTGGAACATGCAATATGAAAATAAGGGCATTAGTTCTTCAACAAAAGAAACATTGTCTCGCAAAGCAACTGATTATTGTGTACAGAAAATAAATCGATCAGTAATTATGATCATGTATAAACAGCTATTAAAATAATCTAGGGTGACAGCTAATATATGTTTGGTTATGAACAATAAACACCTGTTAAATTGCCGTGACTATTCATGTGTCTGCCTGTATACCGAGAGTTCTTGTCAAGAAGTGGAAATTTACTAATAAAGACAACATAGCAAATCAAACCCTCGTCCATTCATTCATGTACTCGGCAGTTAAAGAGAATTTTCAGCTCCTTCTGGTTGTATATTCACTGGCAGATTTAAAATTAGCCCGCTTCAAACACCCAAGCAGGGACAGATTTACTTACAGTTAACAACTACTTGGTGCCTCTAGACAAAGAAAAATATTTTCACCCCTTTAATATGAGACGGATGTATCATCATTTCAGGAATATTATGGGCTAAGAAATCAATCCGGCAGTAAGGACAGGACAATCAGTACGTTCGTCGGCATCTACACATTAAACCGCGAAATACCGCGTACAGCTAGTCTATTACAAAGCCTTCAGATGCCTTCTCCAGAACCACTGCCCAGAACATTTGGCTTCGAGAACTGAACTTCCTATTTCTAGAACAAACGACACACCGCTCGAACTACTGGCAAGCTGAGGTAAACCCGAGTGTTGTTGTTGCGTTCACCCTCAGTATTAAGCCTTAACACAGAAAGATATTTTGTGGGACTTTTTAAGTAGAGTTAGGTAGCTACCCACTGCTTCATTACCCTTCCGGGCTTAAAGTGGAAATGCGTTTAAACAGTACGGCTGTATACTCCGCCAACAAATATTTGTTGAAGTTCTCTGCAGTAAGCAGTTTACGTCTGACGTACCGCAACCATCATATATTTCACTGCACCTCATATTTAAATGTTTTAGAATTTGAATGACAGTATTTATTTACCCCATTCCTTATTTAAATGTATCAAATAAGCGACAATATAAGCAGTGTAATAACGAATTATTTCACTTTACTTCAGTTGCGCTAGGAGTTGAGCTGGCATCCATACACACCTGTGGTACGCACTCCGAGCCCGCATAGAGTGCAAGTTGGAAGAGGCTTGCCAGCCAGGAATGGACGTCTCAAGGTCTAGAAGTCAGACCTTCAGCCTCAAGCCAGACCAGGGAGATTTGTATCGCCTTGGATTTTTGACGCGGCCTTGGACTTCTGCTGAGGAGATCGGACGTGTTGCTACTGAACCCTGCGGTTGGTTTAGATATACTTGGACCTCCTGTGTAGGAGCGTGGATGTGATTTGCAGCTGGAGCGTCGGCAGCCAAGAGAGTCATCTCACGATAGGCTGCACGGAGTTTTGCCTTTTCTCTAGCAGAGTATGCACTGCCTGAGCTATCAAAGGTGGATCGTTACGCGGGATATGAAGCAAGGATTTAGTCATGCTCCAAAAATAATTATTCTCCACACGTTAAGAACTGATCTTTCGTTCCCAGCGTTCGTTGCAGTAATCCTGTATTTTACCACTTCTTGGAACCGGTGAATTTCTCGACGATCTGCTGGGCAGCGTGTATGCGTCTCACCCTATGTTGAATTACATCATGGATGGCCCGTGGAAGAGTGTCAATATTGAGTCTGCTGAATTTAGGTTTAGGAAACGACCTCAGAATAGCAGCCCACGGGAGGTCATGATATCCACATGACTATTTCTTCTGGAGTGTTGCACGGTTGTTGTGGAGGCGGAATTTCTCTCAGTCTTTGAGTTGGCATATATTTTTATACCAAAAGCTTTGTCGCTGTATCTGATAGGCCGAAGCTGCATTATATTGACCGTCATATTGAGCTTCCAGATTGATCGTCGCAGTGTCAGGATTATTCGACCTGTTTCGTCACTCCTTATTGTGAGATTGACACTTTTGGGCAGCTTCTGCGTACGTCAACATGACCCAGTATGCTGATTACATGCTCATATTCACAGTAAACACTTTCTCAGAGTTCTTAGCCCCCATATAATGACACCCTCCATCGTACAAGAGTGGTTCGGCGTTGGTGCATATTTGTTAATCCGGACAAGAGCCATGAGTTCTACTCACGAAGCACCACTCCTCCACTGACTTCTACATCCCACTTCAGAGGTTGGAGGATACAGGTCCTCTTAGCCTTATTGCTGGAGTGCATGTTTCTGGCTTTCCGCCACCCAGAGGGTCGCTGTTCCAGTCCCGCCTTGGGCGTGGGTGTTTGTATGTATTATGTCTGTGTAAAATGACAGAAAAAATAAAACAGTAAAGCGCGCAGACGTAAAACGGCAAAAAACGAGGAAAATAAAGAACTGTAAATGGTAAGGTGAACAAAAAAAGGCATGATTGTAGAAATTGGATAGGGATTTAAATTTCTGAGAACACACCAGGAACCTTTCGAATCCCATGCTGAGGACCAGGATGCCTGTTTGCCTTAAGTAGTCCCCTCGCGTTATACGTCTGTGAAATCTGGGGCATGGGCGCAAACTTATGGCTAAAACAGGCACAAAACAGAGGATTCAGATTCATCTCTTGCTGTGCGCTCCTTTCCCGTGTCACTACTTCAGAAAACCTCATCTCTTCTATACAGAAGGATGACATTAAGCACTCAGCAGCAAAATTCTACGTCACTCACCACTACATCAAAGTGTCTTAGTTACATTTCTAAGGGATGATGACCCCAAGAAAGAAGGTAACTTCGGGTCCTTCGCCGGAGTGGGAGATAACTCCAGAGCAAATCTGAACGATAGCTAAAGCTGAGTACATATGAATATTTCGCAGAATTGATTGACCATCAAATTATATCAAGCTCCAATTATATCAAACCACCCCCACCATGTTTTAGAGTGTACTGCATCCTGACTCACAACATTTGAGGGGCAACATGCTCCCTTTTTCTATCTTCTAACTTAAAATCGGAAGTCACCCTGTAACTACCTATTCAAAAGAATCGTTTCTGCGGTTACACCCTTTTGAGGATGGCCACGCAGCAGCAATATTCAGGCTGTTTTGTTAATTTCAAGTACTTCGATCACATTATATTCTTATTTTCCCCATCCTCCGATTATCTTCCACGAACTTCCAAATGGATGCCTGGAGTTAAATGCCTGTCGAGAAGCAGAGAAGCTCTGCATCAGAGAGAGTAAGCGGGATGGGTAATCAGCTCGAAACCTGGTATGAGAGAGAGGAAGCATATTGTGTTAAATAAGGGTGGAGTGGATAAAGAAAAAGGTGATAATAGAGCAGTCGGTAGAAAGTAAAGTCGCCAAGAAATCGTTTGGGCATCACAAATCTCAAGTACTTCCCTGGGACTGAAACCATCTCGTCTTGGTTCGAACATAGCCGAGGCCCTGCCTCATCTTTATACTTACTGAGTAATGAAAAGCATCTCAATGATGGTGAGGCCTACCGCCGCGAAGTTGGGAGGTTTCTGGGGCGGGAAAACATTAAACACACGAACATGTATACGTGGTTGACGGAATTACAAATCATAATTAAGTCTAGCTACCTCCTGGGGAGTTTTTGCTATGAAACTGGCGACAAATGTCCAGAGTTGGTTATTTCAAATGACCCTCATTGATGATTATTAGCGAACGATTTCTTCTGCTTGCGGTTGCAAGTGGAAGCTTAGGTATAAAATTGTATGTGATACCAATATCATGACTTATTTGACTTAATTTCTTTAGTTCCCTAGGGAATACAGGGCTTATGTGGAGTCTCCATTTTATACTTTGCAAGTCTTTTTACGCTCGCCTCGGTATAGCGTAGATGGCGGCGTATTTGCCTCACGTTCAATAGGTCCCGAGTTCGGATCTCAGTCAACGTGACTTATCCGGATACGTGTTTCCCGGGGTTTTCCTTTATCCTAAAATATGAATGTTCGTAACACTAATCTCTATGCGCCCTGAACTCATTTGAGCAGCATTAAGTTCATTGAACTCATCGTCCGATGTGACTTAATGTTGGAGGACTTTAATCTGTGTATCTGTCAATGAATACCCAGCTATATTATGTTCGACCTTCATTGGTTTCTTGAGGGCGTTTGATTCGTTAAACCAAAACATATGAAACGTGTTGGTTAAATATGGAACACCAACAAGAATATTAAATCACATACGTTGCATGAGAGTTTTTACTGTAAAATAATACACGAAGGAGACACACAAAACAAATTGATGTTAGAAATGGTGTTAAACTGGGATGTGAATTATTTGCAATCGGTCGCCAGGCACATGTCAGAGACAATGCAATCATTCGCCTTATAGACGCAGACCTATAATACAAGTCCAGGGTTCCTGATAATCCCCACACCATCCGCGAGGTGGCGGACTGTCTTCAGTCATCGACTTCGATCAACAAACTTTCGAAGTCAACGCTCTTCACTCCAACCATAATCCTGCGTTGACCGTAATCAACACTGTGATTGCCAACTACGACATCTCCTATTATACCGTGAGGTCTACTGAGAAGGAGTACGGAATTGCCTACGCACTTCCAATCCGCCAAACTCAAGATTTTCTCTTCACAGGCTGGTATAGTAGCCTTCGGCTGCTTTGCCGAAATGGCAGTGTTCGGGTGCATGAGCAGCGATTTCTAGTGTGGGAAGATAAGATGACAAGGTTGCTTATGCAGAGTGTCGACATCTGACGGATCGCAAAATCCTCTCCAAATGGAAGCTGTTAGTACGCCTAACCACACCAGCTTACCCATGACTTGGCTTATGATCCCTAGGCCAGGATAAATGCTTTTTCCGACTATCTTGAACCACTATATGTCCATGAAAAACAATCCCCATGACATATTTTCTGAACGCGTCCGCCTAAATGTACACCTATGCTTTCCATATTCTCCCGTCGATCTGGAAAGTCATGTGATCCATCGTAGTGAGTTCCTAGGCCCACTCTAGTACCTCAAATTCAAAAAGGCTGCGCGTCCTGATGGGTTGACATCTCTTATGCTCCATCAGCTTCATTTTAACTCCATGTTCTTCTTTAAAAGTCTGTTAAACACGTATCTCACCTTGGCTTACATTTGACTTGAGTGGGGAGAAGCCCGAGTGACCTGTATTTTGGAGACCGGGAATAACCCTTTGCATCCTTCCAACTACCTATCCATCAGCTTCATTTCGTAGCTCTCGAAAGCACTGGAGAGGATGATGCTTAACCACTTGCCTCCAGTTTTGTATAACATCTATGTCATTCCCGAACATCAGTTTGGATTTCGCCCAAGCCCTCTACAATCCAGCAGCAGCTGCTAAAAATGGTGGGGACGACCACCTTGGGTTTCCAGGAAGGTTTCTTCACTGCTGCGTATCTCTGGACGTAGATAAGGCCAACTCAATAGCCTGGCATTCGGGCCTGATACATAAACTTATTCAACTTACGGTTAACAATACCGAATACAGCTCACCTTCCTAAGACACCGCACATTTAAATTTACAGTCGCGGCCTTAACATCCACACTAAGACTGGTAAGTCGTGGACTCCCCGAAGACTTTGTGTTATCCCTGGCGCTCTTCAAGATATACATAGCGGACTTCCGTACTCAGCCGTAGGTCAACGTGGCCCAGTATGCCGATGACTTACTTTTGTTCTCCACAGATAAACATCTTTCCCGAGTCTTAAACCTAATAATTGAAGCAACACATCCACCTCGTTCAAAGGTTGTTCCGGTGTTGGCGAATGTCCGTTAATCCGCACAAATGCAACGCCTTTCTACTTACGAAGTGCCACACAAGCTGACGCTTCACATTCCGAATTTGGTACCGAAGAAGGGATTGCGAAAGTTCAGCCACTTACCTGGGAATGAAATTGGATAGGGGTTTAACTTTCCGCAAACGTATAAGTAAGCTCTCCCCGTAGGCGCAGATACTTTCTCTATATCCCATGATGAGTTCCGTCATGCCCGTTTGACTTTAACTGCAGCTCTTCTGAGCTCTCACAGTAGACGCCACATCGGTGCCTCGCGCTGCTTGTGGGCATCCGAGATAACACTTGAGCAAATCGTAATAGCAGCAAAAGCTGAGCTCCGTATAATCACTGCTTAGAGATGTAATTTACGTCTTCCAACGTGAAGACATGTCGGTCACCACTTAGAGATAACTAGCCTCTAAAATTTTAAAACACAAGGTAAATGCAGTATTTTGAACCACTCCACCAGGGTGCATTGGGGTCTGCATTCTGAAACACAGGTTTAGAGGGACTACGTGCTTCCTCTTTCAACCTTCCTACCTAATACCCAATAAAGTCACCTTAAACATCTATAGTGTATAACTGCGGTTAGAACCTAATGAGGGTGGGCACGCAGCAGTATCATCCAGAGTGACCACGGACTGCCAGCAGCCATGGATAGACGTACGCTAGCCCAGAATTTATCCGGTAAAAATATGTCTAAGCATCATTATTCTACAATGAATATTCCTTTACTTAAAGTTCACAATCCAGAGTTTATAGATTTTCTATCAAGTACACAAACCTTGATCCTGCAGATGAATCTACTTAAAAGTACCTCTTAAATTGTCATGAAAATTAAAAAAATTGGATTTGGGTAGGAAAGTGAGGAAACCATGGGTGTGTTTCGACGAAATATAAAACTCACTAAGGAGATAAGTGGTAAATGAAGTGGTTGATGTTCTTAAACACGATGAGACAGTTTTTAATCGTCCATTTTTTGCTAGCTTGCAAAGAAATGTCCACAGGAAACCACGTTAATGGAAACTTATTTTTATTTCAACATACCGTGTGTACGACAAGGCTTAGAAATATTATGTAATTTTATGTTTTAGATGCAGAAAGAAGAACATTTGTTATCCACAAATGAAAAGAGGTCAAAGCCCGAACATACTATGGCCGTCAAATTATCAAATGACACTTATAAATTACCACTTCTGCTCCATATAACTAATTTACGCAGAGGCAAGAGATTATATCGCAAACCGCAGTGAAATAGTTACTTTTGAAGAAGTGGAAGATCTCACCAGAAGGGTAGTTGTGACAAAGAAAAGTGAGTACTACTCAAGATGATTATAACCAATGCAGTCGACAAGAGTGTTTTCATTTTGTCAGTGCTTTTAATCTCCTGATGAATTGTTAAGTCCATAGTATTTAACACTTTTATTACGTGATTTTGCGTGTATTACCTTCTACTTAGAACAAAACTGTTCTTTCACCACACATCTCTCTTCTTGAATTTTATGTATTGACCATCTAAATAAACGAAGAAAGTGGGGAATGACACTCATATATCAAAATCGCAGTACTTAAAAATTTGAACTTTGTGGGTAACAATATCTCAGTCCGTCAGGCATGTAATAAAAGTTCAGAGTGACTGCAGTAAACCGTTGGAAATTTACTATCGTGGAAGAAAAGAGGAAAGCTCATATGATGGCAAAGAAGATGCAATGTCACTTCTGTTCTGTTTCATATTATTAGTAAGTGAAGTGCATTAAAGTGAACTAAATTTCTAGTGGTAACATTGCTTTAATTGAAACAAATATATATTATAATACCGAATTCGGTCAGTAGAAAGAACTACATTATCAAATGTTTGCAAAAAAGGGAGATTGAATTTTCGGAAACAGAAACTAAACATAAGTTTGCAAAGAGTACTACCGTTTAAAAACACCGAAAAAGTGTACCAGCTGGATCAACTTGCAATTAAAATGGGACACCAGGCAATACGCCTCCCGCCCTGCTACTGCCAATATACTCCAATTGAGTTGGTGTGGGCTCAAATAAAACGGGGGGCTACAAAAAAAAAAAAAAAAAAAAAGACCTTTAAACTGACGGACGTGAACGATTTGTTTACGAAGGAATTGACAAAGTAACACAACAGGACTGGGAAAACTACGCGAGACATGCAGAAAACCGACAAGAAGACGATTTTAAGAAAGACATAGAGTGTGACGAGATATTGAAACCTATTATCATAAGTTTTCAAGCCTCAGACGATGAAGACAGTAACAATGACGAGTTGCCTCTTGACGTGACAATGACAGCAATATGGATG
>CM060951.1:146220142-146342642 GCA_030765055.1 Mantis religiosa
GGAAACCAGACACTGTGAATAAAATATCTTTTTGTGTTAAAACTATACATCATATTACAGCTCATACACTGTTTCAAAAGCTTTTGACAATCCGAGACTCGAAATATTTGGATTTAGCTTACTACTGACACGTAAGATGGTTAAGCAGAGGGAAAGTATTGCATGGAGTGTTGGAGCTGCAGAACGTAATTTACATTTTCTTAACAAGTAAGGGATTGCCGTTCCGGAACTTAAATATATACATTTTTTTTTTTAATTTGTGGTTTGTGTTTTCTAAGCGATTTGACTTTTCACCTCAACGAACTTAGCCTTATTTTACAAAGTAAACACAATATATTTACACGTTTAACAGTATGTTTAACAGGATGCTTGAAAGCATTTCTGGAGAAATAAACAATGTGGCAAAGCCAAATAGAACAGAACGAGCTACTCCATTTTACATGTTTAAAATCGATTATGAAATGTTTACTGCATAATACGAAACAAAAATATGTCACTGTATTAGAGGAATCACCAGAAGCGTTCTGAGCATACTTTTTAGACGGGGAGTATTGTTTTGGATGAACATCTCCAATCTGTTCTACATTTTTGTTCATCTATTTGCAGCCGGACATTAAAACACTAATATTTAAAAAGAGACTAGCAAGGATAGCAATCGAGTAAATTAAGGAAGTGTCATCATGATATGCCACTGCCTATCAATATACATTATAAACAATTTCAATGCAATTTTCAGATAAACTGTTGTTCATTTTTGAGAATACAGAATAGAAACCATTTAAATGTCTTTAGCAGCATAAGGGAGCAGCATAAGCATTAAAACTGCATAGAACTACTGGATAACAAAACACATGTAATAAACACGATAATTCTGCAGTACTGCTTCTGTCATTTTGACATAGCGGTAAGAGGACAGTTTCTCACACATTAACAATATGAGCTATCTAGAGCATTGTTGTTAATAACTTCACGCATGTTGTCTAATGTCATTTACCTTGTTCGTGCTTTACTAGCCAACTCTTGAGTTCAAAAATTTGCATTTGATGATGTCGCAAAATAATTTTCATTCAAAACGCGAATGACCGCTACTGTGCCACACGTCCCTTGTTTGTTTAGGTGACAAATACAAGGAAAAAAGGAAGGGGTGACTGTAGGAATAAGTATTTCACACCCTGGATGTTCATCTTACCGGTCCTGGCAGATATGGTTTGCATCAATATCCGGACGGTCAAGAAAATGTAATTTGTCTTGGTTTTATTTCTTGTGGATGAAATAGACTATATTCATATACATGCATTATGGGTGTTCAAGCCCGTAATACGGTAACAGCACATCATATGGATAACGGTATCATGAAGATATCCAGCACGAAAGGAATATGGCGATCTCGCCTTTGCTTCAAGTATTAGTAACCTTGCGATTTTATAATTCACTGAATTGCCGTCTTGAAACGTTCAAGTCACTTGTCCTTCTTCGCACCTCGTTTTAAATTTACGTAATAATGAGTTAGAATATACATCGAAAAGAATATGCCGATATCGCCTTTGTTTCAAGTATGAATAACTTTGTGATTTTATAATTCACTGAATTATGTGGATAATACATTGTTTACCTCCCGTCTTGAAACGTTTAAGGCACTTGTTCTTCGCACCTCGTTTTAAATTTACGTAATACTGACAAGTTGTTTGGTGCTTGTAGTACTGACACTTGCATTTGAATTAAATTCGTTTCCAATATTTTCCCCGCGATATCTTTCTCTTTTACATTCACCGCTTCCGTCCTCTTATTTTCCACGATATCCTTACACTTCGTCACCATTTCAATTAACAATTCTTTCTCCGTCGATGAGAAATTTGTCTCGCGGCTTTATTTATGATTTTGTTCATCCGCCATTTGTGCAGACGAAAATGAAAACAAAAGCGCATCGGAGTACATTCAGAAAATCATCCATAGCCTTCTATAACTGTGATATTTACGAGTTTCTTGGCGTTAACACAGGTTTGTTAACATTTTAAGAAAACAGGTTGGTGAAATGCAAGAAATTTAACATTATTTTTAGCGCTTTGACAATTGTTACGTTACATTTGTTAACGTCGATTTTAACATCTGTTGGTGAAATCGGGCATAGGTCCATAAATAGATTGGTCGATCAATGTAGACTTATCATCCAGTCTCCCCAATATCTTCTCCTTGATAACAAGTCGTGTGTCCATTCGTCTAGGTATATTCTCCATAGTTTCTCTAAATATGGTGTTGTTAAAACGTTGGCATAAACGAACATCTTTCAAGTGACACGAAGCTTCCGAAGAAAATCTCCAACCCCAGATTAGCCTGTATTTTAAAGTTTTCACAAACTTTGATTTTCTTAAGAATAAACTGGCTCTAACGATATATGCTTAAAATATTTACATGCCATATAAACTGCACATCTTGAATTTTGTGAGAGTATTCTAAGAACTCTTCATTCTGAATGGTTTTTGCACAACTGGTAAGTTATGATAAATAAAATGTGGTACATCAATAGATGTGGTACATCTTCAAACCACACGTTTTATGCCAAATACAAATTTTGTTGAGTAAACCATGTTGGAGATATTCCTTGTCAATTGTTTCAATTTTATATCGCGTTTCTCAAATAAGAATATGCTATTCACCTTTTAAATTCTTGACCATCCAAACAGAAATAATTTCAAAATGCTCACATAATGACCAGCTCTTAAACTATTAAGTACAGCTTAAGCCAACTGCGTGGATTATTCTCAATGTACCTACAATTTATTTGTGCTAAAAGCAATTCTAAAAATGTTTGACTAACATGAAGCAGAAAGAACAATAGGTGTTTGTAAGAGTATTTGGTACCAGAAGGGCAGAGAGTGTCAAGTGAGTAGTGTATATCAAATGTTTGTTGGTATCCGAGGTCTGTTCAAAAAGTTTTACGAATTTTGAGTTTTTTCAAAAAGTATTTGTTTATTTGAATACCTATTTTGTCCTCTTCAAAGTAATCCTCACCAGATATTATACACTGGTGCCAACAGTTTTTCTCCCAATCCTCGAAGCACTTTAAAAAGCCGTTTATTTCTGATCTTGTTCAGCTCCTGCTTCGATGTCGTCTTTATCTCCTTAATTGTGGCGTAGAGTCGTCCTTTCATGTGCCTCTTCAGTTCTGGGGAAAAGTCACAGGGGACCAGATCTGGTAAGTAGGTGGCTGTGGCACCATAAGTGTGTTGCTTTTTTGCCAAAATTTGGCGCACTAGCAACGATTTGTGAGCAGGGCGTTATCGTGGTGCAAAAGCCCATTCTTGTTCTTCCACAAATCCGGACGTTTCTGGCGGATTGCTTCACGCAAATTGCACATAACTTGCAGGTAATATTCCTTATTGACCGTTCTACCCTGTGGCAAGAATTCATGCACCACGCTCCTGCAAATCCAAGAAAACTGTAAGCAAAACTTTCACATTCGACCAAATTTGGCGCGCTCTTTTCGGTCTTGGCTCGTGTGGCAGCATCCATTGGGATATTGAGTTTTAGTTTCCACGTCATAACCATAAACCCATTATTCGTCACCATTTATGACCCACTTGCGCAAATTTGGGTTACCGCGAACAGAGTTCAACAGCTCCTTAGCAACGTTAATGAGATGGTGTTTTTGGTCAAAATTGAGCAACTTTGATTCGAATTTTGCGACGACCGTCTCATGCTCAAATTATTGGACAAAATCGAATGGCACGAACCAATCGATATGTTTAGGTCCTCAGCAACTTCTCTAATGGTGATTCCACGATTGGCCAATACTATTTTCTTCACCTCTTCAATGTTTTCGTCTGCTGTTGAGCTCGGACTTCCGGGACGCTCTTCGTCATTCACATCTCGACCCTCTGAGAACCTTTGTTGTCCAAAATTAACTGAACATTCAAAATAGTCGAGCTTGTTAACATAAGTGAGGGACATGAATACCAACATAACGCCACAATTTAATCGGACATTGAATTCACGTAGCCCGCGAAAATTCAAAATTTGCGATACTTTTGAACAGGCCTGATATAACACTTCTTACCCTACAAGTACTACTAAAGAAAAGAAAATATAATAGCAGAAATTTGTCTTTACACTATAATTTAATTTCATATTATGTATTTTGCAAGTTATCCGTAAAAGACTTTGTTCCTCAGTTTTTGTTGTTCACAACCCTCAAAATGCACATTTTCAACGCATATTTTGTTACAGCTACAAAGCATTAAGTAAACGAGCAATTGAGTAAAGTGTTTAAAAGCTGGCTGACTACATGATTCTGGCTTTGTTATTTTGAATAATGTTTCAAATTATATGCTGACCAAATCCTGAAGAACAATGAGAAATATTTCATACATGGCTAAAGTAAAATCTGGGTTAACAAAACCGGCATGCTTTAAAAATCTCTACCACTTCTGAGAAGTGGGCATTTGTGTATCTCTTACGGTTTTATATTTATACAAAACCGAATCAGATAAAGAGATCTTTATAGAATGTTCACAGAAAATTAAACTTAAGCCAAACAATCAAAATAGCTAAAGCAATTTTTGTGGAATTTAAAAAATAACAACAATTTTGCATCTAAGGGGTAGCTTAGATAAAGGATCTTTGTAATTCTTCAAATTACATCCTTAAATATGGATCATCCATATTACATCCTTAAACATACTTTAATGCTTAAAAATGGTTGAATTCAAATGCTAAGTTTCGCATCTAACCGAAATTTCCTTTTTGAGTTATGCTGCTACAGACATGTCAGGGAGAGAGAGAGAGAGAGAGAGAGAGAGAGAGAGAGAGAGAGAGAGAGAGAGAGAGAGAGAGAGAGAGAGAGAGAGAGAGAGAGAGAGAGAGAGAGAGATATGCATGCATGCATTTTCTAAAATATCTTTTGCTTTCAATGCACTTAAGTACAGTACATTCAGTTTCGATGAACTCGCGATTTTTTCTTTCTTTTTATGGAATAAGAGTCGGTGTTCAGATGGAAGGGGCCTCCAGTAACTGGATTATAGAATGGCTCGACCTCACAGAACATAATGAATCAGTTGTGTTTCCAAATGACTCCTGGGAAGAAGGTATGATGAAAAGCCCCGAAGGGCGATAAGCGCTAGCAAGGGCGGGGTCTCTAACTTGACATCAATCTTGACTCCAACAGTCCTAACTTGTCTACTCGCAACTTGGGGAGGCGCAAGCGAAACACTTCCTCTGCTCCACCAACCAACTTGTTATACGAGTATAACTGTGTAACAGATGAAAGGAAATATGGACAGAAAATGGATAGGACATTCTTGCTACAATAGCAACCACCCCAGCATCTTTTATCGACCCAGAGAACTCTCTCTCTCTCTCTAAAACACACACACACACACACACACACACACACACACACACACACACACACACACACACACACACACACACACACACACACACACACCCACACCCAAAAGGACCATGGTCATAGCGACTGGTTCCACGGGACCTCCTGAATGACAGGTTCATGCGTTATTGTGGAGCATCCTCCTTTGGTTTTGTGTGGAATGCAATAGAAACTACTACTACCCATCATGAATTGAGAAAGTAAAAGTAATAATCGCCAATGAAATAAGTTTACCTTTCACAAATGAAAATACGCTTCCAGTAGTTTAAACCTACTGGTTGCGACAATGGCCTGAAAATATTTTAGCCAGCTTTACCAATGCGCACATTCATGTAAAGCAAGTACACAAATAAAATGAAAAAATAAGAAGTGTATGAAAGTTATTCATGTGCAGCTGAAAACTCCTACGGAGATGACGTTCACACCCAGGGGCTCCTGAATCCCGAACATGCAAGTATAATTATCTAAGAAGTGGTTCCCTTCTGTGTCTTCAGTGCACCCCGCTGGGATCTAAAGCAACCGTGCGAAAAGCATATTACCACTGCAATGGGAAGGTTACTCGTACATAGCAAGTTCTTGATCGATGACCACAGCTTTTTACAATACATCCGTCAAATTGCAATTTTGCCTATCTAGCAGGTTTTGTTCGGAAGACCTTAGAATCCACTGCTACCGATATGGTAACCGACTTCCATAATGAGACTCTTGAATGAGAAATTTGTGATTCAAACATAGCCAGGACTGTCCTCCTTTTTTTCAGGTTTCTTTATTTCCTTACTGGCAAATGCCGGAGAAGTACCTTAGAATTAGTTCTGGCATTTTTCCTTCTAAAATTGAACTTCATATATCAATGTCCAGCGCCATGTGATGCCGTATTTAGTAAGAATAGGCGTTAAACACTAATATACCACTATTATATGAGTGAAGACTCATTGGCACCACTACACCGGGACCGGGATATATCTTTTTTCCTGGCTTTGTTTTTTAGGAGAGGCTTTTCTGGAGCTTTTACGCAGAAAAATAGATGGAGAGTGTACATTTAAGACCTGAAATTCCAGTTTTATATGTGTATTCTCTATGTTCAGAGGATGTTACCTATATGGGACAGCCTAACCTAAGGATAAATACATTATACTATTGTGCGAGGTAAATACTGCGAGGTAAACAATGCAAGGTAAATACTGAGTTGCCTCACTATTTAATCTAAGGAAATGAAAATTGCATTTTATGTTCTTTATTCCTTTTTAGCATTTATTAACCATAGCTAACTTGCTGTTATTTGTTTCTTTTTAATTTTCCCGTTTTGTTTCCAAATTAAAAAGTTAATACAATATTTCCAAGATAATATTTCCAAGATAACATGGCTAAAACGTTTTTCCTTCAGTCACCAATCCCAAAATGAAACACAACGCGTAGTTTAATATTAATTTGTGTTAAATGCTACATTTTTCACGGTTAGCATGTATGAAGTTCTAACATTTCGGAGAGAAAAATGATTTATATATAAAATAACTCACCTTTTGTACATTTAAGGCATCTTAGCTCTATAATTGTACCACAATAGACATCTCTCTGCCTTCTTGTAGTCCTGGTAATCTAGTCGTTGACTACTTTTAAGTCTCATTGCACCCATCACCTCTATTTGTCATCCAGATCAGTTCCCATTTGTTGAAACACTTAAACTCTTAACATATTTCCCCGTAATGCAGGAGGGAAAAACTTCTCCAACTTAATACTTCTAATCCCATTAACTCGTTCCTGGTATCTTCACACAAATTAAATGGTTAAAACACTCTTTTAACTGTTTTATGCTACATTTTCTGAGCAGATTTGGATGAGATACTTGATTGAACATCTACTTAAATGTGATTATGTTCAGATATGAGCTATTCTGCTTTAGAGTTTTTCTTATAGAATCTAAAAATATCATAAATGATACAAGCACTGAAAGATAAAAAACCGCGTTACATTTCAGCGCATTTCGGGATTTAAAGAGACAATAGAAGGAACCATGACTGCTTAATGGGTTGCAGGATTTTAAAGAATTAATTTGAAATGACACTTCAGGCTTAAGTTAAAAATTGTTAATGCGTATGACTTAAAAGAAAAATTGATTATTTTAACCCACATAGACGTATCTGTTCGCTTAGGGCCTACCGAGTGGATGGCCGAGGCAGTTTCGTCAGTTGCCCGCATTCAGGAGGTCGGGGATCGATTCCATTGGCCGGACTACCTGACCCATGGGTTTTGTGAGGGTTTTCCCGAGTCGCCAGGCGAATGCTTATGGTGGGATTGGGATATCATTACGGAGGGGTTTCGGTACGTAGGCACCATGCTGGGCCCATTGTTTCTATGCCCCAAGGGGGGGTTACCCGCGGGAGGAAGGATGAGGCGAAGAAGACAGAGGGCGGCCGACCCAAGGAGTCACTACAGTACCGAGGGCAGGGTCCCTACAGTCTACTTTGGATAGAGACTTCCCCCGACAGGCCAGGACAACGAACTCGCTTCCCTACAGCGGGACGGCAACGAGCCCAGCAGCCGAGTCCTAATAGTACAAGGCAGACGGTCCGGGCCCCAAAGGTCCCTGGCAGGCTCTCCCGAAATGGTCTCAGCAGAAGAGCGGAGACCGGCAACCGACGTACCGGAGGAGGAAGAGTTTTACTCAGAGCATATCATCCTGCCATGCACTGCCGAGACACCCGCCGACACTTCTACCCTGAAAGAGACCACCAGATGAGAGATGATATGAAATGATAATGGAGATGAAATAGAATGAGAGGAAATTCGGGGAATGTAATTAACCTACCCAGCATTCGCCTAGCGACCCGGGAAAACCCCCGAAAAAACCCATGGGTCAGGTAGGTCAGCCACGAGAATCGAACCCGGGCCTCCCGAACAGACAAAACCGCCTGAGCCATCCCGCACGGTAAATACATCCCTCGAATTTCCTGTCCCTCTATTTCATCTAAATCATCATTTCACATCATCTCCCATCTGGTGGTCTCTTTCAGGGTAGGAATTGTCAGCGGGAATCTCGGCGCTCGGATGATATGCTCCTGGTAAAACTTCCTCCTTCGATTGGATGGTCTCCGGGCCGGCCTAGTGGACCGTTTCAGGATCACGATGTGTGGGATGCTGGCTGTACTGGTCTGCCTGGGAGTTTTCAACTGGTCAATATTAGGGACCCTACCATCTACAGTTCGGCCGCTCGTTCTACGGCTCTGACATTTCTTGAGAGGGGGAAGCAGGCTGTTGCCAGTTCTTTAGAGGGAATTTCAAGCAGAGGAACAAATGGTATCTTAAATATATCACGCATTTGCATATTTCACGAATAAGTAGCCATATTATTATAAAAGCGATAATAATAGGATTTACAAATACTAAAAATCGGAATTCAAGCACGTACAAAATAGTAAACAAACTTCACCAGCGCAAGCACCAAAAGCAAGTGTCGCCACGCGGTCCACACAAAATCGAAGTGGCAACATATGTTGGATGCGGAAGCCATGCCTAGCAGCGACAATGTTGATTGGAGTTAGCAGACAGTTTTAACTTTCTGACCATGACACCGGATATACAGACTCCCAGTACTACCAACAGAAACAGCGCGCGTATGTGTGAAAGAAATATTCGAATAGAGTGGCGCTGTAATGAATATCTTGCAAGATAGTGAAATTACAAGTTGGATTTCAATGTTTTAAAGCTAATATATAGGCCTATGTTTTCATTCTAAGGATAATTCTGTGGATATGATTTCAATTTCTGATTACTGTATGTTGGTACTATTAACCTTCCCCCTCCGCCTCCTGCAACCGCAAAACGTCAGAGCAGGAGATCCTCCTTGGGTCGTCCGCTTTCTGTCTCCTCTCGCTTCATTCCTCCTCCCGGGGATGCCCCACTTGGGGCATAGGCAAATAGCTCAAGATTGGTCGCATTGCCGAATTTCCTCGGTAGGAATCTATCCCATCCTATCCCTTAGGGCCTAGGAATAGAATATGTAACAATCACATGACCTCGCCCATTATATTTTATAATGCTTCCAGTAATTGTTCATATTTGAGGTTATGTCCTTAAACACTTGAAGTATTTTATCGTAAACAACTATCTAGAAATGTTTCAATAAAGTAATGCCACGATAATATTTGTGTATTACGTAGTGTTACGTAGAAGCCAGAGACAACATTCAGCGTTGGTAAAAGCCAGAGACAACATTCAGCGTTGGTAAAATCACTCGTACTAATATATACTAGCTAAACGTTCAAAAGGAAGTTTACATTTAGGGTAACATCTAAATTAATTAAATCACCTAATACATTTATTGCGAAAAAATGATTAATATCAAAAGAAGTGTAAAGTAACAATCTCTACCATATATTACTTAAGATGAACTTAATTCGTCGTAATGTGATTCATTATGATTCACTTAACTTATGTGTATCTGGGATGCTGTATCTATCGATGTCTTTAGACTTCAATCAGAGCGTGCTTATAATATCGTTGGGGTTCATCTGTTTTCCACCGATCCTCTTTGTTCTTTTCTCGTTTGTCAACAAGACATTTTCGGGTGTTAGATATTTCTACGATCATCCTTTTCTTCAAATTGACGAATAGTGGTGAATTTTCAGCGTTAACATCAGCTTCAGAAGACAAAGGAATTTAAAGCACAGGGTAACTTGCAGATGAGTTTATTTTATAAAATGTGGTTTAATTAAAATTAAAAGTGCCTTTTCACATTGCCTTTAGGTTAACAGGTTGAGAATGTCTTCTGCTATTCTTAATGCTGACGAATGAGAACTGATTTGTTGTGACGAATTTAGCTAAATATATAAAACACCAATAAGGGAATATGCTAATCGGTTTATAGATATACTGAGAATCGAATGCTATTTTGGATTTATACAGCACCGCAAACATGGGAAAAAATGTGATGCTTTCAAACGGACATGGATTCCATGGGAGTAAGAAAAGCATTGCTTCCTATTTAGCTGTCAAAAATAATCTTTTCTATATTTTCATTAAAGTGCTCTAGTGGAAAATTTAGGGATACAAATTTTAAACAGCGCAAGGTAAATCTTGGGACATTTTTCTGAAGCCCCAACAGGTGCCATGCATTATTTGCTGAAGGTCGATATTTAAATACACTGTCAACATAATGTCGTTTGGTGGAGGTAGGATGTCAATTGCCTACACATTATCTCCCTGTAGATAATCCAGATTACTGCTTATTAGAGATTAGGAATGAATTAATGATTTATTTTCTTTAAACTTTACATAATATTTACACAATCTATTACTCCCTCATGGTGTTGCTTATTTTAGTTTGTTCCCCTTATATTTAGTAACATTCTGCTTGTATATATAGACCGAGAGATCCAGAAACATCCGAACCGTCTGCGCGGTGGTTTGTCTGTCCGTACCCTCGGCGCTTGTTGCATTCTGTAGTTATCATAGAAAGGCATGAATGAAACCATGCAACATTTTTAAAACTACTTTCAAGGGTTTTACTTAGCCGCGTCATTAAAGAAGATTATAAAACTGGCCACCGCCGCTGTCCATACATTTTTGGCACATCTTTAGGGAATTGTCGATCACTATAAGGGGGAAGACTATTTTGTCCACTACTTAAGCTTACAGTTAGGAAAGAAGATCAAGTCAAATTATTATGGTTTCCTTACAAATATAATTGCTTTTGCTTTATGACGAGAGCATAAGTGCAATGACGAGTATGAAACATGTGAGGGAAGGGTTCTGTGTTGCATGTAAAGGTTCTAATAATTTAGCTAGGCAAAGAAGAAAGAAGCCACTGAAGATAGGAAAATGCTAGGGTAAGACAATTTCAAAACAAAAATTTAAACGTGTACGATATTTTAATGACACGGATGACGTAAAATGGCTTGCATAATTTTGTATACGTCCTCCAACTTCATTGGACTTCTCTTCGAATCGTCAGCGCAGCATTGTGGGTCGTGTTAAGAAAGCAACTAATAAGCCAGCAGTCACCGTCGCCAAACAGACAACCATCGTGGAGCAGCCACTGCCGTTACCAAAGCCCGATCCTGGTTCTGCCTTCCAGTCGGGATTAGGCCAGTCACCAGCGGCCTCCAGCCAGCCGCCCACCAGCATCGCAGTGATAGGAATACCCCGGGATCTGCAGGCTCGTTTTGCTCTTGCTTCAGCGCAGCAGTAGTGGCTCTCAGCAATAGGGCCAACCAGGTCTTGTCAGCCCGGTGTTCGATACCACTCTTTTGCGTGGAGCTAGCCAGCCACACGGAACTGAAAGCTGCCCTAGTTACCGGACTAAGGTAAGCCGACAGAAACGACTATCTCCATGCCGCCGCTACTGTGCGTACAGGCATTCAGCGGCATCCTGCACAGTATTACCATTTGGGCTCTCCGAGCCTCACGTCACGCTGCACTGAGCATGACATTCGCCGGCTCCGTGTTGTGCAACATGTGCAGGACCAATCCACTTCACTGGGCAGGCGCTCTGTCTCCTACTTCCTGCACCAATAACTCGTCTACACCTCGGCAGCAGCCGAATACTTCACAACAGCAACAACGACATCACCATCAGCCAAAATGACAACGAAAGCACCAGTCAACATCGCCAGGGAAGAGCTTAGGGAGGAACTGTGGGTTCTAGGGAAGCAGTTCAGAATCTCCACTGGGAGTTCCTGATTATAGCTCTCAAACTGACCGCCCTGGAGGAACTACTCAGAAAGCTCCAAACCTCATCAATTCAAGCAGCTCACTTAACAACTGAATACCAGACGATTGGCAGGAAACTGGAAAATCTGGGTGAGAGCCCTCGGGTCCTCATCAGTAATTGTCAGCTCTCACAACCAGCAGACAGTACTGTCAGTAGCAACACAGCAACATCAGCACAGAAGTTACGCGGACGAGTTCAGAGCTCGCCGCTTGAGGTGGAAGCTCACTATACCTTCACATTGATTCCGAACCTGTCCTTACCTAATGTCACCCTAGAGTGCATTCAGGTTCCTGGCTGTAGCCTAGAAATGACATTTTGCGCGCTCGTGTCCAATGGGCACGAGCTTCCCGGAGTCCACATTATAGCGGGGATGCTATGTGGGACCGCATTAAGCCACTACATTTCTCCATTCAATTCCTTTTAATGTCCGATGGAGGTTTTTTTAGTGGGTAGTGCCTAAGACAGGCGATATCCAAACTCCTCACTGTGCCCTTCAACACAGTGGAAGTGGACTTTTCCTGCACTCGAAAAAAAATTATAACTTTAAGTCATATTGGACGATGAATGAAATGCGTGAAATTATGCTCCAATGAGCCCAGGGTCCACCGAGCTTAGAATTATCCGTCATCCATCTTTCAGGACAAGGAAAAATCTCTAAAATAACCTTATTCACACAACTAAAACTGACCGAGATTAGAACTCGGGACCTTCTGAATGTGAGGCAGAATGTTACCACCACGCTAAAAAGGCAAGCAGAATGGTTTACAAATTGTTAAAGTAAAGCCAAGCTATTTTGTTGTCTTCTTAACCCATGGTATAACAGCCTGCAAGCGAGCCAGAGCCTGACAACCCGACTGCGGACCTCACGCCCACATACGTAAAGCAGAGATGGGATGATCATCCTATGTATACGAGGAGGAGACTGCGAAGGTGGCAAGACCAATGGCAGAACACAACAAAAGGAAGAATCAGCAAAAAGTTCTTCCCTTCTGTGCAAGAACGACTAAAAATGAGGATCCCACTCAACGGACAGACTACCGCCATCCTAACTGGACATGGGAAGACAAGGGACTACTACAACAGATTCAAAATAGCGGAAAGTGCAATGTGCAAATGTGAACTACAAAACCAAACAGTGGATCCTTTAATATACGATTGTCCTCTTCTGAACAGTGAAAGATTAAAACTAAAACAAAACATTAGACTGAGAAGTGGATAGTGGCCGGCAACTAACAGTGATTTAATCAAGCATTATCAAAAACAATTTTTAAAATTCATAAAAAAATAGACTGAAAAACTGTAAAAGCATAATAAAAATTGTATCATATATTGAAAACTTGTAACACTTGTAAAACTTGTAATTACTACAACTAGTTGTAATAAGTTTAAGGAATGCATGTAGTGTTACGATGTAACGGAGCATGCAGTGTTAATAAATAACTAAAAAAATGGTCAGTATCAGGGGAGGGATCAATCCCGGGCGCATTCTGTGTCAAGAAACCAAAGCACAACGCTCCAGCTCATTACGCAACGTTTTCCATGCCATAGATTGTCATCACAGTCACTGCATTGCTGAGGAACTGTTCTCAGAATCTGTTTATTATTATTATTAATTATTATTATTATTATTATTATTATTATTATTATTATTATTATTATTATTATTATTATTATTATTATTATTATTATTATTATTATTATTATTATTATTATTATTATTATTATTATTATTATTATTATTATTATTATTATTATTATTATTATTATTATTATTATTATTATTATTATTATTATTATTATTATTATTATTATTATTATTATTATTATTATTATTATTATTATTATTATTATTATTATTATTATTATTATTATTATTATTATTATTATTATTATTATTATTATTATTATTATTATTATTATTATTATTATTATTATTATTATTATTATTATTATTATTATTATTATTATTATTATTATTATTATTATTATTATTATTATTATTATTATTATTATTATTATTATTATTATTATTATTATTATTATTATTATTATTATTATTATTATTATTATTATTATTATTATTATTATTATTATTATTATTATTATTATTATTATTATTATTATTATTATTATTATTATTATTATTATTATTATTATTATTATTATTATTATCATTATCATTATCATTATTAATTATTATTATTATTATTATTATTATTATTATTATTATTATTATTATTATTACTATTATTATTATTATTATTTATTATTATTATTATTAATTTGTTTCAATTCATATCTGAACATCATGCCCATATATTTTGAATGTATGGATGTTCAGAACCAAATGATCTGAAGCTTTCATAGTACTGAGCTACAAAAATTAAAAGGAAATTAAAATATCCTTAAAATAGATTTTCTTACGAAGAAAATTAAACATTTAAGGTAAAGTGTTTTTAAAAATATTTGCAATGCTAAACATTTATTAAATTTTGTTATTAAATTATTGCTCCATATGTGTTTTACTTCTAAACAACGACTACTTTCGGATGCTTCAAGAAGTGTATGCAAATTTAATTTTCAATAGTAATATGTTTACTCAAACTTTAACAGGCTGGTTTCATTCTGAGTTAAAGTATAAAGATTTTCTTTACAATTTGAAGAACATTAATAATGATAATGTATGTTAAATATGAGCAGGTTACTGTGGTTATTGCATGTAAGAAACTACATAATTTTAAATGTGCTTGCTACTTGTGATATCTTATTTTGTAGAAACTAAATTGTTACAAAACTGCAAAAAAGGATATTTGAACTGAAAAAATATAAAGTAACCAACTACTTCGCTCACTATTTTGAACTTCATGTGCACAACGAACTATTTCAATAAACCATGTAACTAGGCAAGGAAGGACTAATACTAAAATTATTTTTAAGGGAAAATATTACTCTTTATAGAACCACAATAAACAAAAATTCTACACCAAGAAGTTATTAAAAGCAAGAGTGTTCCAGAGTACTTTATGCTTATTCAAAACCGTAATTTAATATATACAAATATAATAATTTGTAACTTAAAACTTCACTTATCTTATTGGGATCGCGATTTCGTGATAACACTCATTCACATCCTCAGCCAGACTCGTAAACAACATCGTCGTCAACACTACAGTCGCAGGATGTCACTATGTTTTTGTTCGTACTACCAAAATCTGAAAATGAAACAAATTTAAAAACAGAATGGACTGCCGGTATTTCAAAATTCATTACGCGATGTTTATTTTTTAAAATAAATATCTTTTCCCAAACCATTAAATCTATCGGACTATTTAATTGTTTTAACAATTTAACTTCAAGATTTATTTCAGGTTAAATGACTAAAAATGATCTGCTACTGCCCATTTGCCAGTTTGTATTTAATGTTACGAAAATGTTCTTTCATTCTGGTTTCCAAATTACGTTTTGTCTTTCCAATATAAACCTTATCACAATCGAAACAATTAAATTGATAAATACCAGAATTTTTATTATTAAGAATTTTATCGTTTTTAGAGAAATATTATATTTATTTTGAGGAACTAAAGTTATACCAAACTCTTTAAACAAATTTGAAAATGTTTATTAACCCAAGGATGGTATGTAAATTTTTTAAAATTATAATCGTTTTATTTTTTAAGGGTAGAAATATCATTAACAGTTTTTTTATATTTAAATTTTTCAATTTTGTATGCATAAAGTCTTTATTAAAACCATCAATTAAAGCAGTATTAATAATATTTTTATATTATTTATTAAATTCCTCTTTATTCGGGGGTATATTTATTAATACATAAATCAAACTATTGAAAACAGCAAATTTATGTAATTTAAGGTTTACTATTAATTTGCACTCATTTTGTAAGAGAATGCACAATTGCTACACATTTTGCTGGGTTTCTTCTTGCATATCTAGTTATAATTTGGTTCATTTATAGTTTAAATATTGAAATAAATGTTATACAATTTTAAACGTTGAAAATTTAGTGCCATAAAAAAGGAAACAAATATGAAATTGAGTTAATAAGACGATTTATTAAAATTGGTAGATACTTCAATATTAACTAGCAACCTTATAAAAATTTGTCAATGAAAAGTAAGGTCAGACGATATGATATTTGGCGAACGCTGACATTTTACTATTCATAAAACTATTGAACTCGACCGCAAAATGTCTGGATGACATTAAAGGGATGGCAACTGCATTTATTATGCCTATTTGGCAACTTGCCCATATACCAATCTCTAGTTTTGATTTATTTAAGGCTTCCTATATGAAGGGGGAACAGAGGTCACCACAGATGCTAATGTCATTTCCCCCCTTTAATCAGAGTTCCACAGATCCATTTGGGCAGAAATATCAGACGGAAGAGAAAATGCATGTGCACTGAAAAATTAAACTATTTTGATGCTATAAACTAAGTTTTAAGTTCGGGTGTATTTTAAGCATGTGACTATCTTTTTTCCATTGATTGAGTGCACCTCTGTATACTTTACATTCCCTAATTCATTATTTCTCGCCAAATAACTTTTGAAGCATGTGACTGATTAATGCAAAACTCAGTGTACGGAGAACTAAAAAATGATATTAAACATTATTTACTATTTCTGTTTCAACCGGAAGTGAATGCAATTTTTATAGATTCGGATAGCTTTTCAACGAGTAACTATGTAGATAATTTTGTGCAATTTATTACTTTAAAAATTCAAAAGTAAAAAGCTTCTTTTTTCTGTAATTTGAGTAAAACTTGATAATTATTTAAATTCATGTAAATTGGTTTATTTTAATGCCATTTGTTTATATTCATGGAAATATATCGACACTGATTGACTTTCAGTACATTGATGGTAATTAATCTTTAATCATTCTTCATTAACCGTGTATAGATTAAGGTTTTGGATGGAGTCAAACTGAAAAATTTAATACCATGGCCGGGATTTGAACCACGGATCACCTGGTTTCCGAGCAGTTGCTCTTACCCATTGAACTACCATGGCCAACGTGACGTCATGACATTAAATTCTCCAATTGACTCATATATTTCCCCGGTAGACCACTAGGGTCTCCCGCATTCGAGATACACCGTTTGTGTCGACTTGCTATTGTAAGTACTTGAGTACCATACTTCATCGTTAAACTATTATTTAAGTTAATTTATGGAAATTAATCGTTCCTTCTCACTAGTCGTGTATATGCTAAGGATTGACTGACTGACTTATTTATGGAATTGAATCTGATATCTAGTAATGTGTTGAAGAATATTCTCTCTGATGGCTGGCCGCGTATCTCAATTGGTATAGCATCTGCCTGACGTGCTGGGGGTGCCGGGTTTGATTCCCGGTGGTGAGGGTGAGGATTTTTCTCCGACCAAGGTAATTCCCCATTTTCCCCAGAGTCTAGAAGTATGAATGAGAGTGCGAATGAGTGCGTGATCTAATGATTAAAACCTAACGAATGCGAGTTAATACCTCCGATATGTTCCAAAGGAGAACGACCGCCGATGTGACCATTGGAGTTAAAGGCGGGGTATAAATGGAATAAAAAAAAAGTTCTCTCTGATGTTGAGTGATAGGATAGGATAAAATATAATTTACGGAGGGGATTTGGCACGTTAATGAGACTGATCTTTTGTACCTATGCCCCAAGTGCGCACCCCCAGGAGGAAGCATGAGGCGAGAGGAGATAAAGCGCGGCCGAGCCCAAGGAGTTACGACAGTATTCAGGGCAGCGTCCATACCACTGTCCTGTTTGAAACTCCCCGGCGGTCTAGTTCAACCAGTATCCCAACCGCCGTGGTCCTGAAAAGGCCTATAAAGCCGGCTCGGAGACCGGAGACCGTCCTATCGTAGGACGAAGGTGTTTACAATGAGCATACCATCCTGCCATGCAGCGCCAAGACTCCCGCTGACAATGCTACCCAGATGAGGAATGATGTGAAATGACAATTGAGATGAAATGGAGGGATAGGAAATTCGGGGGATGTAATTAACCTACCCAGCATTCGCCTGGCGACCCGGAGCACCCCCCCGAATTTCGCATAAAAATCTGATTAAACAGGAAGCTTCAAGGATTCACCAAGATGAGATCGCCCCAAAAGTGGAACTGGAGAATACTTCATTGGATTTTCCACTCCGACTGCACAAAAAAATGTAACAACCTCACATTATAATTCAAATCTAAGTTATGTGATGAAAATTGTTAAGAGGCTAAGCAAAATCCTTATAAAATTCAATTATTGTATGAATTTTCAAAGAACGATCCTGAGAGAAGAATATATTTAGCGAATTGCTGATAGAGCGCATTAACAAAAAATCAGTATTTCCAAGACTTTCTCGGACGAAGCCGCAGTCTGCCATAATGGATTTATCAACAGATGCAATGTCGATACCGTCAGTTATAAATCTATAGTGGTTGGAGGAGAACCACACACAGTATCCACAGAAACTGATTGGTTGAGTTAGTATTGTTATTATTGGCCCTTGGTTCGTTAGAGAAACGCTAAACGACACTAGACAATTGAAGTTGCTTACCCTCCATCACAAACTTGAACGTCACCAGAGTTAACCACCGGCTACCTACGTCTTTAAGAAGCTTGTAATGAAAGTAGAAGTGGGGTTATACCTCTTAAAACAGGTTACCCTTAGTTGCACTGCTAAAGCACTACAACAGCAAAGATGTGGCGAAACATTATACTTTTTAACATGAAGTAAATAACTAATAATAAAAGATAAAAAGGAACTCATCTAGTGGCAGAGTTACTTCTAGAAGAGCTGAGCACGTCTATTTCTCTAGCCGGCAAACACTTCAATCACTGTTTCTTGAAGTTAGGGATTTCACCAATTTCCTCCTTGTGAATGAAACAAACAGCCAAGGAATTAAGCCTACCCCAGTCCCATTGTTCCTAAGGAAATAATTAATTATTTTCAATGCACTGAAACCTCTCTCTGCTTCGACTGATGAAACCGAATTGTCAGTACAATTTGCAGCGTTTTGTATATTTCAGAAAACGCTTTCTCAAGAGGTGTTTCTTAAAGAGGACTAGACATGTATGCACAATGACAGTGGCCAGCTTCAACATCTCCTTTAATAACATGGGTAAGTAAAGCATCTAAAAGTAGTTTTAAAAATGTTGTATGGTTTCATCCGCACCTTGCTATGATGGCGGCAGACGGCAAAGAGCGCCGAGGGCGCGTACAGCAATACACGCACAACCGTTTCGGAGGTTCTTGGATCTCTCGGTACTTCTCCTTTTACCAGTTTTATAATCAAGAAGCTTTTGTGCTATTCAGTAGTATTTTTCATTTTTAAATCCCGGAAGGATACATATGTGATCATTAACCAGAACCATTCTAACACTTTATAGTCAGTCTAGGCATGCTTGGTATTTAATATTTGAAGCTTCATAATCAAAGCTACTAGATTTCTGTGGAAAAATGTTGAAGTTATTTAGTCCTGCTCGAAATTTGCAACTCATATTCATTACGTGCAGAGTAGTTTTCAGTACGTTTAGAAACACAGGAGGATTTCAGCACTGCAGCAGATATGATGGCAGCAAGCTGGAAGCGTGGTTCCTAGTTTACATACTGAGCACCCCAGTCCACCCCTCGATGAAAGGAGACGAGATTACAATAAATGAGGATGAGAAGAAGCTTGTAATGACACATACTCCATGTCAGTATTCTCTATCAACCTGTGAAAACTTCGGTCAGGATGGCCGGTCCAATTGGAATCGCGACTTCCTGTTTATGCTTTCGTCTTGTACTTAAGTGCAAGTTCACTTTAATCAAGGTTTGCAATTTAAAGGCTGAAATATAAACATCCCTTGAGTAAAATATGAGCTGAATCTTTCCTGGTGGCGTGTATGTTCTAGACGTTCTCGGGCTTCGAGCCATGTCAACATCCTGAAGATGGGAGAGATGTACGCTCCCGAAACGTCGATGTCTCAACATCTGCTTACCTGGCTCGAAGCCCGAGAACGTCTAGAACATCCCTTGAGTAGTTTTGCGGTAGGGTTGCTGCTTACCATAAAAGGAGAACCCGGTTATTTAGTGTGGGAATCCTTCTCCTGGTGGAAGAGCACTTACATGCTTGGAAAGAGTTCCAATGGGCTGCTTGTTGGAAATGTAGCGGTTTCCAGATCTTAATACAGCATATTACTGAAGGTTAATCACACAGTTACGATGCCTCCTGTTGCGGGAGGAAGAGGACGCAGCGGCTACGAAAGGGTCTGTCATTGTTTCCGGAACATTAAGGACGCACTTACCTTTAGACGCTCTATTATCTGTATTCCCAAGTCTGGTTTTAGCCCCATATAGTGTAGGGTTTGTCTTTAAGTGTGAAGAAAACTCCATCCTGAATGATATATTGATTCCCCAAATCTTTGACGGAAACTGGGATAGGGTAATAATGGAGTGCAACTATTACAAAAATAACAAAAATATTAACTTTTTCTCATTAGTAACTTTGTATGTAGCTGGATGCTTTATAAATATAACTGTGTACAATAATATTATTCATATCTACATCAAATTTACATAGCACTCACTTCCAAAATACAACAATATTAAATATGGAATTGTAGTATCACAAACTGGCACCACGTTAAGTGGTTTTCACGGCTTCTTGTCTTGTTCTGTAGGCTTCTCTGGTAGAATGGTTCGGGGTTTTGGTAAAGGCTTAGATTCCTCGTCAATTAAATGAGTTTTTGAAGGAGAGATTTCAGAATCTGAGCCACCGAATCCATTCTCCAATGGTGCTTCATTGAGAGATTTGTTTCCGTCGCTTTCTTCCTCTTTGGTGTACACATATTCCTTTATTACACCATTCTGAGAATTACTATTCTCATTCTGTTCGATTCTCTGTGGAGATTCTTCTGTTCCGTTCTCCATAATCACAGAAGTCTCTTCTACAGAAGATACACTTACATATTCCTCTGATTCCCTTGTGTTTTTCATTTCTATGCTGCCTTGAAAAGGCAATTCAACCTCGTTTGCACAAGGGATTTCGTTTTCAATGTTCTCGACTGTATCAGATCGATCTTGGTGGACAATTTCGGTTTCATGAATAATCGATTCTGAAGTACTTCCCTGATCAATATCACCTGCACTCCGCTCAGCTGTAGTAACCTCATTTTCTCCGGTTACAGTCTCCACTGACTCTTCCGTTGGTGCTGCTGAATTTGCAGATACTACTTGAGAGTTGTTTTGTTCCGCAGTAAGATCTTGGGTTACTAATTCTGCAGTTTCTTCTCCAGCTGCTGGCGCCAATTCATTTATAAGCTGTCCTGGAACTTCCTGTGGCGTAATACCTTTAATTTCTCCAGTCGATTCTTCAGAAGTAGCTAGCGAATTGTTTGACAGTTTCGCCTCCAGTTGTACCTCTGTTGCAGCTTCTGAAACTGTTACGGATGTCTCCTCAGACTCGGATGGAGAAATTGTGGACTGTTCTACGTAATATTCTGCTGATGTCACTGTAGTGGCACTTGTCTGCTCTCCAGAAGACTGGGGCTGCTCTTGCGCACCGCTGCATGAGGGCTCGGGCTCCTAAAAAGTTAAAAACAGAACTAAAATCAGGTTCACTTCGTCACTAAAAAAAGGGGGGGGGGTTCAGCTTTGAAGCTTCGCTAAGACTTAAATTGTCAAATTTTGTATTTATAATCACATTCCTCACGAATTTTATATAAAAATAAACAAATGTGTATAATTGTAAGATTGCTACTTTCTCTATTGTTGAGAGTATTGTTTCGTATAATAGCTGTACATACCGTTCAGATCTGTTGCTATATTCAGCTTAATGGCAATAAATTATTATTATTATTATTATTATTATTATTATTATTATTATTATTATTATTATTATTATTATTATTATTATTATTATTATTATTATTATTATTATTATTATTATTATTATTATTATTATTATTATTATTATTATTATTATTATTATTATTATTATTATTATTATTATTATTATTATTATTATTATTATTATTATTATTATTATTATTATTATTATTATTATTATTATTATTATTATTATTATTATTATTATTATTATTATTATTATTATTATTATTATTATTATTATTATTATTATTATTATTATTATTATTATTATTATTATTATTATTATTATTATTATTATTATTATTATTATTATTATTATTATTATTATTATTATTATTATTATTATTATTATTATTATTATTATTATTATTATTATTATTATTATTATTATTATTATTATTATTATTATTATTATTATTATTATTATTATTATTATTATTATTATTATTATTATTATTATTATTATTATTATTATTATTATTATTATTATTATTATTATTATTATTATTATTATTATTATTATTATTATTATTATTATTATTATTATTATTATTATTATTATTATTATTATTATTATTATTATTATTATTATTATTATTATTATTATTATTATTATTATTATTATTATTATTATTATTATTATTATTATTATTATTATTATTATTATTATTATTATTATTATTATTATTATTATTATTGTCATCATCATATGTTTACAAAATATTACAACTTATTTTGTACATTTTAGCCTAAGTACAGGAATAACTATAAACATTAAAATCTTAATACAGCGATAGTCCGCACCCCTTATGTATATGTTATATCCAAAACAATACTATAATAATTTAGCTTAAATAGTACCATAACAGTAGAGAAAGCAGGGACATATATTTAATCTAACTACAAAAACGAACTAAACTAGAAACTAAACATTCATATAATCTACTTTTAAATCTACAACCCGATAATTCCGTTAATGCTATTGCTAAAGTATTACACATAATGCCCAAGATTTCAAAGTTCTTTGATGTTTCGGAAAGCCTTATGAGAAGGTAGGCTAAGTTGGTAGTTACACCTAGTATTACAGTCATGTATGTTCAGCTTGTAGAGTTGGTCTGATATGTTATTTTTTACACGAGTGCAGTATATATGTGTAGGTTAATCAGATCATTACTTTAAATTTTATGAATAGGGGTTTACAATGTACAATTTTTTCTGAATCTGCAATAACACGAATTCTCTTTTTCGGTAATAGTAGAATATTAGCGACATGAGTGCTGATTCACAAGAGTAGAATACCGTATGAAGAAAGCTATGATGATCGTATACATGGCTCAGGAGCATGATCTTATAAATTCCTAATTAAATGTATAGTCCTGGAGAATTTATTTACATAACTAAATATGAATATGAATAACCATAAAATTTCAATGTTTCAAATATGGGAGTTATTTGAAAAGCCCCGGAATAAAACACAAAGTAATTCCTACTTGTTTAAATTGCTCTTATTTTTACGTATATTTCTCCTGACTTCAATGCACGTAGTGCAACAACGGCCTTTATCCCGTTACTGAAATCCGATTCCTCCAGGCTACGAACTAGGCTTCAATTGTTCATTAGACGAAAACATTTCTCCACCAAGGTACTTTCTCAATTAAAGGAACAGTGGTACTATGATGGAACTCATTCAGGTAAGTAATGGCAGAAAATCATGTCCAACATTCTTGATTTTCGTTATTTTGGCAACACACATGTGTCAACACAGGCATTGTTTTGATGGAATATAATTTATTTGCCAAATTAGGTTTATCTCGTTTGTTTTGATCTTTAACTGGTCCAGAATGCTCGTAATACTCTCCGGAGGTAGCTGTGGCATCAGGGATAACCAACGCCATGATTTTAAGCTAACTTCACACACTTCGCCTTCTTTAGTGGAAGGCAATATTGGTGCTTCTATTACTTAAACAGCTGTTTTGTTTCAAGTGGTAATAATACATCTGTTTTATCATTTATTAGGATATTTCTGATATAAAAAACTTTTGCATTTTAGTTAATTGATGGAAATTAATCATTTCTTCACACTAGCCGTATATAGGCCAAGGTTTATGATGGATAGAGTCAACATGAAAAATTCAACCATGGCCGGGATTGGAACCACGGATCTCCTGGTTTCCGTCCAGTCGCTCTAACCCATTGAGCTACCATGGCCAACGTGCCCTCCAAATGGAGAATTTAATGTCAGGACGGCACGTTGGCCATAGTAGCTCAATGGGTTAGAGCGACTGGACGGAAACCAGGAGATCCGTGGTTCAAATCCCGGCCATGGCATTGAATGTTTCAGGTTGACTCTATCCATCAAAAGCTTTTGTATTTCAATTTGATTTTGATCTAGAGTCGACTATTCGCTGCTTCTATTACTTAAACAGCTGTTTTGTTTCAAGTGGTAATAATACATCTGTTTTATCATTTATTACAAATCAGCACACAAAGCCGGTAGGATCTTTCTCATATAAAACAAAATTTTGCATTTCAATTTGATTTTGATCTACAGTCAGCTATTCGAGGCAGTCATCGTACAGATAACTTATTAATAGCATTTTTTTTCTCAAAATAAAACTTACATTGCACTGAAATTCTCAGAACTTTAGGAAATTTCGAAGATCTTCATTTGACGATTTTGTGAATCACATCCTGTACCTTACTGATACTTTCTGCTGTCTGGAGGATTTCTTCTACTGCGGATTTATCTTTCAAACTTTCATGTCACGTTTGAACTCCATAATCAACCTAGAGTTGGTTGAAGCGGATGGTGCAGTGCTCCATACTCTATCTCACGCTAGTTTAATCCTGCTGTAAACAAGGCGGAGCTGACTCAACTCGCCACGTGTTAGATACTACATGCACGCACACAAGTTTTGCAACGCTAGCAGTATATACAGCAGCGCTAACTTCTAGACAGTAAATAAATAGAGTTGGGTTACGCATTAACTTATTAAATCTATGAGTTGGTTCATTTCTGGAAAAATATTCATGAACTTTACTGCGTATAGCACTTTTCGTAAAATCGTCTTATTTCTCCACGCGCTTTTTGCATTTACGCGATTTTCGAGGTGTTCTTAGAGTTCCGAATACTTGCGTTCCATTCTAACACTATGTACACTGCTTGCGAAAACACCAAGAAGATCACCAGTTTCTTTCTCAATGGCTTTTATATACGATTCCCGGTTTCTTTAAGCACAGCAAAACAATGTGCAAGAATTTGCCCCTCGCCACTTTTTAAACATTTGCCTTGATTGTTTGATTTCGGCTGAAGCACCGGTCTGCTCCATGATGAAAAGCTTACTGATATTAAATTGCATATACATAAGTGTTCTTGGTCTTGTAAGGTACGCGAGATGTACAGGAAATACAGTGTTAAATATCAGAAGCAACTCCACACTACAAACAATAACATCTTAATCAGCATTCAACTCGATACAGACCTCGCTGCAAGAGGGCTACCTGGTATAGGAATGCAAAAATATTATACAATAGCAGTGTCCTTTAGTAATTGTTAAACAAAATGCAGCTTAATTAACATAATAAGTTAATAGTGTGTATAATTTCACCTGTGTTCTGTCTAATCTGTATATAGTATACAGAATGTATCTATTATATGTGGTATGCGAAGCAGAAACATAAAATGTTGGGAGTTGATAATAAGAATCGACATACTTGCATACTTTTCTCTCTCCAAATTAGCTCGCACAGGGCAGTGATCAGAACAGTACTGTACTTAAAGGATGGGGTTATCTTACGCATGCATATAAAATAAAACGGCCATCAACTTTGCTAACCCAATCAACAGCTTAACCGTTTCCCGCCCCAATATCTCTGTCGATGTCTCTCTTCCCACCCAGATGTATACACCAGGATCAAACTAGGCTGAGACACATTATAGTGTGTTTGTCATATCGATATACATTTCTGCTGCATACATGCCCGTCCTTAAGCACGCGAAAAGATACGTTCTGCACTGTGAACGCAGTTATACCTACTACGATTCTTGAACAATCGCTATCTTGTTTCACGCATGTTTCCCTGTAAAAAAATTCTTCCAAAATGCTGCTTAAACATTCCGATAAATGTTCAAATGACTTGCATTAGTACTTGTAAGCTTCTTCTTTTCCTTTCTTCTTCACTTCATGGCATAGGCAATCAAGTGCCTGTTCCGCCTTCGAAGTCCTCCAGCCATCGTTTCCTGGGTCTGCCCACCGATCTCCTTCCTTTAGGATGATACTGTAATATTTGTTTTGTAGGTCTGGCATTCTTTCAACATGTTCCTTACATTTTTGTTTGAGATCGTTTAACCTATCACTCATATTAAAAATGTCCAGCTCTTCTTATATTTTCATTTCTTATTAAGTCCCTCTTCGTGCATCCTTTCACACTTCTCAAGAATTTCATTTCTGAAGCCTGTATTTTATTCTGATGCTTTTTAGTTAACGTCCAAGTATCACTTCCGTATGTCAGTATAGGTACAGCCATAACTTTGTAGAACTTTAATTTTGTTTCTTTACGTATTTTTTTCTAAATGTTCTATTTATTGTTCCACATACTCTTTGAAATTTGTAGACATCATATTCCTTGTCATAACTAACATCAGTTCCCAAGTAGTTAAAATGGCTTATCTGTTCAACGCAACGATTATTTATAACTATTTTTGTTCTAATTGGCTCTTTCCCAATGAATGCCATTAACTTTGATTTTATCAAAGAAATTTTCATATTATATTGCTTACAAAGTTCACTAAGTCTAAAAATAGATTTTTGCAGGGCGGACTGGCTATTTTGTATAATAACTAAGTCGTCAGCAAACAATAAAATATTTAAAAAGTTTTTATTTGAAATTTTAAAACCTACATTCACTAGCTGCTTCAATTTGCACAATAGGTCGTCAATATAAATACTAAAAAGTGAGGTGAATAAGTACACCCTTGTCTGACACCCTGATTAGTAAGAATATTTTAGAAATTTTACCACTGTTCCTCACATTTATTTTTGTTTGGAAGTAAGCGATTACAATTATTGCATCCTTGAGATTTATCATACACAGTTAAGTACATTCTGCTTTATTTCCTTATTGCACAAGGCTTTTCAATTCGTCCTGCGTTGACAATACGGATTTTTATAGTTATTACTTGGACTTGTTACCCTACGTCAAACCCCATTTATTTTACTCTCAAGATGCAAGATTGCCTACACAGTTTGTAACCTAAAATGTTACATAGAAATTGCAAGATAGTTATAAACAGAAAAATAGGAAGAAGAAGAGTATACGTTTATTTTCTGAAATTTTAAACTATAAGTGGATAAAGCAATTTTTTATATACGACTAACACAAACTTTATGCTGAAACCTAGGTATTAATGAAGTGTTTTCTCCACAAAGTTCTTCATTGTTAAACGCTTTATAGCTACAATTGTAGTGAATTAATTTAATGACTTCTAACATATTTTCAGAAGGAGGTGACTGCAAATATATTTTTACCTCACAAATTCTATGTAAGGAAGCGTTGAATTATTAAAGAAAAATTTAAACGAACCATCTTCCTCATCACTACATAAGAATTTGAATAATTTTATCTACGTAAATTCGAGAATAAGGCCACAAATATTACTGAAAGCATTCCAATCTGATTTACTTTTCTTCTTAACTGAATCTCAACAAAAAGATTTGTATTGGAATGGAATCTAAGGTTTATGTGTTACAAGTACTTTTTTGTTTGTGTTATAATAACGCCAAGATATAAAGAAACGTTATTCAAGTACGATTCCTATGTTATCACATCATCTTTCAGGGAAGTAGAATTGCAAGGTTTTGGTTCTCCACGCAAAGCCTTGCGGACATTTATAATTACATTTGGGAAAATAGTTTTGATTTTTGCTAAGGAAAAGAACAGTTGGACTTCTCAAAACTCTTTGCGACGGTTTCATATGAAAACAGTGCGGCGAGGTACTTAAACGCTTGAAACTTATCCACGAACTGCTGCCGCGTGATAACGAGAATGGACTACGTTGAGGAAGGTTAGATAAGGTAGCAGATTAATATTTAACCTTCTATGGCTTCATTTAAACGGCTTTACTTTTGTATTGGAGCTCGAGAAACCCGATTTAAAGCCATTACAGAGGAACAAATCAGAGTATCGTGGGCGATAAGGGCTTGCAGTAAAATATATTTTTACAAGTGCAAGTATTACGGAAAGAGAGGAGGGCGGATTTCTTCCACTTACTTTTCACTGATCTTTGACGCACTCATGGGACTCAGAAATAAATCTTCCTAATGTTTGGTTACTATATGGCAAAACGTGGAAGTATATCGGAAGGAGTGTGAAACAATGGAGTTGGTTACGCGAGCCTATCGCATATACATGGCGAAAGTTTGTAGTATGTAGACTCTGTTCAGATGCAATCATCTTTTGGACAGCAATGTTTCATACATCGGCAGACGCAATACATCATAACGTAACAATATTGTGACAAGAAGAAAGAAGACGGAATCAAATCCCTATTTGTCAAGCGACACACAGACACCTGTAATGCTAATTTACGTTTGCGTAAATAATTGTCTAACCTTTCATATCACACGCACAGCTCCCAAGTACTCTATATGTGTTTTGTCATTTACTGTACGCTAGCTAATATTTCACTCTTCTAGTAAACAAGATAACAAGTGAATGTAGCACTGTGCCACTGAAGGTCAATATGTACTCCTCAATACTCTGTCATGTAGTATCTCAATGAGTGAAGGGGAAATGCTTCATACATAAAGCGGAAGTGGGGTAGAGCAATAAGGTGATGTCAGGAGCACAAATGCCAAGGTATTCCGATTCAGCTTTCCATTATTTTTACAACAGCCTTCTAAAATTTGTTAATCAAATTAAAAGGAAGAGATTCTTAGAGAAGAACTGACTTTCCATGTTAAATCCTATGCCCAATGCTTTCTCATCCTGTATATTACTTATAAGTGGTGGTACTTTAGGAAATATTGTTATTTCTGAACCACTCAAATTCTATGTGCTCCGCTGCTCATAATCTAATCTTTATTCTCTTGGACTACATTTAACTACTTTGATGCAGTTTTATTCATTATTCCTATATTCCAAAAATTTAAAAAGACAGCTGTATAACTTACAAGTAAATATGCCTGAGCAACGCTTAACAAAAGCAAGACTCTTCTGTTTGAAGCAGTGGGCACATCCTTGAAAACTCTCGTATAGTGTTACATTTTGGACGCTGTCTCTGTGACCGAAAGCAGTAAAGAATCTTTGTTTTTGAGGTTACGGTTTCTGATTACATCCATTCGTGAAGCGTAAACCAGCGCTGTTTAATGTAACTTCCACATTCAGTTGTCAACAGAATGATAAAAACAGCGCCGTTTATGAAGATAGAAAGATGCAAATAGCAATCATTTATTACTAAATTTTCTCGAAAATAGATCATACGTTTTAACCTAAAGCAGCAACGCCAAACATTTTGCGCGAATATTTTGCGAGTAGCGTACCATTAAAGCAGGGGTGCCCATCTTACACTCTAAATATGTTAAAAATAAGTTAAAATCATGAAAACATCATATTTCCTATAAATAAACTTATAAAATAAAAATATTTAGCCGGAAATGTATTTTGTTACGGACGCGCCATGGCTGAATGGTTAGACCACTTAGATCTCACCAAGGCGGCCCGGGATCGATCCCAGCCGACCGCAAAGTGAGATTTGCGGTGGGAAAGATGGCTCTGAGACGAGTTTTCTCCGGGTTCTCCAGTTTCCCCCGTCAACACTCTACCTTTTGCTCCATCATCTTTCCTATCATTCATCTCGCCCTCACAAATATCACCCACTTCCTTCGCCTTCATACTAGGCATTGGACTGATCACCTATCCTGGTTCTCTATCGAATCCAAAGCTTTGGTTCCTCAGGCCCGACTTTAAAAGGGATAGAGGAACAAGAATCCCCTAACACCACGATAGTAGTGCAACTAGAGAAGTTGAAGAACTATTTTATTGCGTTAAATTTCAATATAACCCTCCAAGTAGATAATTATAATTTTTATCAGTGCTGCCCAAATAGTTCTGATTGATTTCCGGGGGAAATCTCATTTTCCAAGCAATCACTGGCTCCATGTGGACACTCAAAGAGCGGAGACCGTTGCCGTTACCTACGATGGCGAGGATATCGGTGGAATGAGAGAACCCACAGTTTTTATCATGGACGCCGAGTCTTGGGGATACTTCTTTAGTCACAGGTGAAGGCTTGGATAAGACCGATTTAACATCGCCACCCGTACCATCGCTTTAAGTTTGTTTCTACTCTGCGTATAGGTGTTCTTCGTTCGTTCCTTTTCTCCTTCATTTATACGGCGTCTTTAACAACTAACACGATTTGGTGGGTTTGCTTTTGGAACAATTACTCATCGGTTTTAGTGTTGACTCGTTAACGTCTGTGTTAATCTTTGGTGTTTTTATTTATTTTTGATTTTTCTGTACAAACATTGACATTTGCACTCTTACTGACACTTCCAGAACCTATATGTGTTTCAAATGAGACGATGTTTGTCCTTGGAAGCTACTAAGCCAGCAACCAATTGGAGTCCTGGGGTGTTGTCATACTGCACTCCGCATAACTGGTGTGTGACGAGCGCCAGCTAAATCCAATTCTAATAAGTACTATTTGCGCTACGACAAACATTCAGATTTTGCAAAAACTGATCCATGAGGAAGGTAGAGAGTAATGTGTCTAACATAACCGTAAAAATTCATATTTTTAGCTAAAATAGTTTTCCTAATACAAATAAATGAAATAACAATATATTAAAACAATGCATCACGACTTAAGCACTGTAATGAACATCATTTTTGGTTCGCATGTATGCGTGTAAGTATATTTGTAATTACTTAGAACTGAAATGTAAACGTTTGACATGGCGTGATAAAAGAATTACTTTAAATAAACCAAAGTGTTTGTTAAATGAGAGAGAGAAAGAGAGAGAAAGAGAGAAACAGAGAAACAGAGAGAGAGAGACAGCAATCAGTACACTTCCTGATCGCCTGGCAAAGGTGAGTCGTCACATTATATCGTAAGTTCGTGTGTGAAAGGTTCGTAATCTCTATTTACTGTAGAGTTCAAAGCAGTATTAACCAAATGTTGTTTCGTTTAAAAACCAGGGAAAAGTGTATCAGCTGGATCAACTTGCGAGGGAAATGAAACACGAGGTAATCCGCCCTCCCCCTTACCACTACCAGTAAAACTCAATTAAGCTAATGTGGGCTCAAATTATGTAGCATACAGAAATATCGTAATACTGACGTTGAACGATTTATTCACGAAGAAATTGAAAAGGTAGCACAAGACTGGGAAAACTGCATGAGAGTTGCAGACAAATTACAGAAAGACGACCTTTGGAAAGAAGTAGCACGTGACGAAATTTTGGAGCCTATCATTATAAATTTGCAATAGTCGGACGATGAAGACAATGACAATGACGAATTGTCTCTTGACGTAAGTGGCATTCACAGCTATATGGATGCACCATTGGTAGTTCCGTTGGATTCGAAAAAATAGATAATTCATAAATCATAATTATAGCATTTAAAAGATACACGTAATACGGGAATAGCTATGTTGCAATTGTGATTTCAACAACTGCGTTATTATAAAAGTTTGAAAAATTCAATTTGTGGTTAACCAGGTGGCAACTCTGAGTGCGATAATGCATCTGATTCGCCGGATTCCTGAACACTTCCTATTTGAAACACATTATAGGGAAAATAAGACCTGAAGCTTTCCTGGCAAAGAATACGCTCACTTTCTTCTCGGGCAGCCAGCCAGGTGAAAAGATGATTAGATATCAACGTTTCGGGAGTGTGCATCTCTCCCATCATCAGGATATTTATAAAGTGTTATAACCACAAATTGAAATATTGGATATAACACAACTATAAACAAAGACAAAACACTATCAAAATTCGCATGAATGAACAAAAGACTGTTTTCATTAAATTAAATGCCAGGTCAGGAGATGGCGTGAGTATGGAAAATTGTGTCAAAGAAACGTAACTACTTAACTTGATTATCAAGCTGTATTGATCTTTGCTTCTTAAATCGACGGATTTCCATTTTAAGGCCGGTTTCCAAGAGGAGCTGAACTGAAATCCAGCATCACGATTAAGCGTGCTGCTTTCAGAGGAAATCGCCAAAGCCTCCTTAAATCTCCGCTCCCAGTAACTGTTGCATTTTGCCAAGAAGGTCGTCTCCCGAAAATTGGCTCTATAGTCGTTATCAAAACAATGCTCTGCCAGCCCAGACTTCTCAGGTTGCATTAAACGAATGCTCCGTTCATGTTCGATTATTCTAGTAGCGATGGTCCTTCCGGTTTGTCCTATACACGCTGTCCCATATTCACAGGGAATGCGGTACACTCCCGGAACTTGGAAGTCCAGTTTGTCTTTCACTGGTCTCAACAGATGTTTAATCTTCGGGGGTGGCTTGTGGATGGTCCTGATGTTGTATTTGGCGAGAATTGTTCTGATTCTGCCGGATAGATTGCTGGTAAACGGGATGCAGGCTGTAGAGGTAGGCTTATCTGACACTTGCTGTATTACAGGTTTCCCTTTCCTAGCTTTAGTAAACAAGGCTTCAACGTCATATTCGGAGTAGCCATTTTGACCGAACGTGAGTCTTAGGTGCTATAATTCCTGTTTTAAGTGGCTGGGATCAGAGAGAGACAAAGCTCTGTGAGCCAGTGTATTGAGAACTCCCAGTCGTTGAGATTTATGATGGAAACTGAGCGTTCAGATAGAGGTCTGTGTGTAGGCTTGCGATATACAGCATGCCCCAGTCTTCCGTTGCTGTTTTTTGAAACAAGAATGTCCAGAAATGGAAGAATTCCATCCTTCTCCACTTCCATGGAAAACTGTATTTGAGGTCGAAGGCTGTTGAGATGCGCAAGAAAGCTTGGCAAAGTGTCTGATCCATGTGGCCAAATTACAAAAGTGTCGTCCACGTATCTATAGAAATGAGATGGTTTAAGTGGAGCTGTGGCAAGTATTTCATGTTCTAGGTGTTCCATATAAAAATTAGCTATAGCTGGTGACAAAGGGGAGCCCATTGCTACTCCGTTTACTTGTTCAAAGAAAGTACCACCAAACAAGAAGAAAGTGGACGTCAGAACATAATAATCAAACATGAACGGAGCATTCGTTTAATGCAACCTGAGAAGTCTGGGCTTGTAGAGCATTGTTTTGATAACGACCATAGAGCCAATTTTCGGTAGACGACCTTCTTGGCAAAATGCAACAGTTACTAGGAGCGGAGAATTAAGCAGGCTTTGGTGATTTGCTCTGAAAGGAGCACGCTTAATCGTGATGCTGGATTTCAGTTCAGTTCCACTTGGAAATCGACCTTAAAAATGGAAATCCATCGAATTAAGAAGCAAAGATCAATACAGCTTGATAATCAAGTTAAGTAGTTACGTTTCTTTGACACAATTTTCAATACTCACGCCATCTCCTGACCTGGCATTTAATTTACTGAAAACAGTCAGTTCAGTCATGCGAATTTTGATTGTGGTTTGTCTTTGTTTATAGTTGTGTTATATCCAGTATTTCAATTTGTGGTTACAGCATTTTATAAATATCCTGATGATGGGAGAGATGTACACTCCCGAAACGTTGATATCTAATCATCTTTTCACCTGGCTGGCTGCCCGAGAAGAAAGTGAGCACATTATAGGGAGTATAGGCACATCCTGACTAAAGAAAAAGTCCAATTCCCTATCAATTTCGAGGCTTCAGGATTTAGGAGCTAGCATACTAACAGCCAGATAACAGAGACAGTTAATCACGCTAATTACTGCGTTTACCACTTAGTATGATCAATTGCCTCAGTTATTTCAAATGTAAAGTATACTGACCGCACTACGAAGGTACTAACAATAAACTCAACCATGTGTCTGCAGAGACCGTGTGAAGCGATTAATGAAATAGAAGGTGGAGAGTCCAACATTTAGAAGATCTAACTCCCGACTGTTACATTAACATTATTATAGTCTTCTATAACGCTTATTGGTTATGTAGATCGCTACATTTAGATCATTAGATGGGTTCAATTTGTTAATACTGGCTCAAAAATCCTTTTTCAAGTTTCCCTATTTCCCATACGTCCCATCATAAGGTACTCTAACTCAAAAATCTAAATCACCTCAAGCTATAGAAAACTCGCCACACCTTATTCTTTTTTAATGATGTTCATGTTACGAGAGTACATAACATCACTAGAGCCAAATATAACTTACTTGTGGCGGAGATGCTCTGCCAGGTTGCGGCGTTGGAGGAGCGGGTGCCCGACGTTTCTTCTTGGGTTTGGCGCCTTGCTGGATATACTTGGTCTCGTCCTCGCCTCCTAGAACATGTCCAAGACACTGCGTTACGTCACACTCCGTTCCTCTACTTGACTTATCTTCCTACTTGACTATACCTTACATATTACAATGTATGGCAAACGAGAGCAGCCTAGTATCAAAGGGTACTGCAGTACGGCTTACAATTATTATTATTATTATTATTATTATTATTATTATTATTATTATTATTATTATTATTATTATTATTATTATTATTATTATTATTATTATTATTATTATTATTATTATTATTATTATTATTATTATTATTATTATTATTATTATTATTATTATTATTATTATTATTATTATTATTATTATTATTATTATTATTATTATTATTATTATTATTATTATTATTATTATTATTATTATTATTATTATTATTATTATTATTATTATTATTATTATTATTATTATTATTATTATTATTATTATTATTATTATTATTATTATTATTATTATTATTATTATTATTATTATTATTATTATTATTATTATTATTATTATTATTATTATTATTATTATTATTATTATTATTATTATTATTATTATTATTATTATTATTATTATTATTATTATTATTATTATTATTATTATTATTATTATTATTATTATTATTATTATTATTATTATTATTATTATTATTATTATTATTATTATTATTATTATTATTATTATTATTATTATTATTATTATTATTATTATTATTATTATTATTATTATTATTATTATTATTATTATTATTATTATTATTATTATTATTATTATTATTATTATTATTATTATTATTATTATTATTATTATTATTATTATTATTATTATTATTATTATTATTATTATTATTATTATTATTATTATTATTATTATTATTATTATTATTATTATTATTATTATTATTATTATTATTATTATTATTATTATTATTATTATTATTATTATTATTATTATTATTATTATTATTATTATTATTATTATTATTATGATCATCATCATCATCATCATCATCATCATCATCATCATCATCATCATCATCATCATCATCATCATCATCATCATCATCATCATCATCATCATCATCATCATCATCATCATCATCATCATCATCATCATCATCATCATCATCATCATCATCATCATTATTATTATTATTATTATTATTATTATTATTATTATTATTATTATTACTATTATTATTAATTATTATTATTATTACTATTATTATTATTAATTATTATTATTATTATTACTATTATTATTATTATTATCATCATCAATAGCAAAATTGGATGTTAAGAACAGTAAATAACCGGTAATGATAGGATCTGGTTTGAATAAAGTGTGTTCTAATCATCATTGCAAAATCTTACTCTAAGTAAATCTGTCATCCATACATCCATTGACAGGTTCAGTTCTACGGACTAATTTTTGATAAAGAATATATGTATACCAGTAAATGGTTGGCATTTCAAAGATCTGTTTTAAGATGAGTTTCATTTTGTACTTGTATACTGTAGCTTCGACAATCAAGTTACAAGTCAAGTGTGCCGTGAAGGTTTTTATTTTATCTTAGAGAGGTTTTTACTCTGCTATACAGGGTGAATCACCTACAACTTGTACTGCCAATATTTCCGAAATGGAAAGTGCTATTGATGTGCGGTTTTCACAGCATTATTTGGTAGTTAGAGGCTCGTATTTTTAGTAATAAATAAATTTAAATAGCACTTAGGTGTATTTTTGGAGCAAACATACACTTTTTAAACGGCACAATGCTTAATTACACCAACAAATGAAAAGTACGGTAAATTAGAATGTTAATGGTGTTTTCCGCAGAATTCTAGTGCTAGTAGTTCACGATATATCTTATTTTGATACTTTTACACACCGATACTTGTACCACCTGTGGTAGCGCAAATTAAAGGAAAACAAAGGAGAGTGCACTGCCTCTGTGGATCCTGATAAGTAAAGAGAAATTTGGCCCTCAAAGCTTATGTTCAAAATGATAACCTGCAGATTTAATACAATCTACCAGTCTCCTGTGGTAAGACTGCTACACATGTTCTAGCATTTCAGCGGAAATTTCAAAGCAGGCAACAGTAATACGTTGTTTCAATCATCTGGTGTAGTTGGTATATCCTCGTAGACAGTGCCTTTCAGTTTTACCCATAGAAAAAGGTATAACGAAGTCAAATCCGGTGGCCAAGGTACAGTCCCCTTCGTCCGATCCATCGATTTGGAAACGATTCCTGAAAATCAGTATGGGCTGGACAGCCATCATGCTGGAACTACAGGTTCCTCCTAGTCTGCAGAGGAACATCTTCTAGCATGTGTGAAAGATGGTCTGTTAGGAGACTGAGATACCTGTGCGAGTTTAGTGTTCTTTCTATGAATATGAGGGCCTACGAACAGATGGTTCACTATCCCAAACCAAACGTTCAAACTCCATGGAGGCTGACGTTCCACCTGACGAAGCCAACGGGATTGTCAACAGACCAATAGTGCATGCCTCTGCGGTTTACCTGGCCTTGATTAATAAATGTTACTTCATCACTAAACAAAATACATGCTGAATCTGGAGTATCGTGTCTTAATGCCCATGAACAAAAGTTAACACGATTCTCAAAATCGTTTCCATGCAGCTCTTGATGGAGAGAGATGTGATAGGGATGGAACCTATGTCGATGCAGAACTTGCCTTACTCATTCCACTTCCAGTGCGATTGTGCGGGAACTAATTTGCGGATCTATTGCAACAGCAGCTAAAACATGAATTTCTCCTACATCTCCAGTCACCTGTTTGTTTCTGTTACGTTTTCTTGGTGTTACACTACCACTTTCAGGTAACTGGTTGAAGAGATTGATGAATATTTGCCGAGATGGTTGACGTCTATTGGGATATTTTTCCATATACGCTAAACAAGAACGAACTGCATTCTTCCTACACTCTCCGTACACCATGAGCACCTGCATTGGTAAATCCTATCATTATTCACAACCTACTGCTTGAGCTATCACTAACTGACTAGAACGTCGCAATGCACAAATGAACCGCAAACACGTGTAAACAAACCATAACAACATCGTATCTAGCGACTAAGGCGATTGAATGGAACACATAATTGTCGGTGTGTAAAGTTTCAAAATAAAGTATCTTGTGAACTACTGGCACTAGAATCCTGCGGAAAACACCATTCTTATTTACCTTACTTTCGATTTTTTGATGTAATTAGGTATTATTCCATTTGAAAAGTGTATATTTGCTCCAAAATGCACCTTCTAAGTTTGTTAAAATCTATTTGTAGTCTAAAACTGTGAGCCCCTACGAAACAAGGCTGTGAAAACCTCAGATCAATAGCACTTTCCATATTGGAAATATTGTCGGTGCAACTTTTAGGTGATTCATCCTGTATTATTATAGTAAGTAGAGGAAGCATTAAATTTCATACTTCAACAAACTATTCTTTTAAATGCATGTTCGTCTGTAAAATTAATACTAATCGAGATAAATATTTATAAAATATTTTGTAAACATTTGTTTGATAGAGTACAAAGGAAATAAGGTAATACAGTAGACTTAAGTGATAGGCAATTCTTTTAAGAGCTGGTCACTAAGTGAAGGCTTACAAAATTTTGTTGTCTTTATATCACCAGAAGAAACAATTCTAATGTGTTGCACTCACTTAATCTTATTCACTCACTATTTTACACATTTCTTATTCTTCTATTTACTTCATGATAATCATATAAACATTTGTAAAAACAGTTTTAGAAACTTATTTCCTTGTGGTGCAATAGGATAGGGAAATGGAGAGGTTTAAGCGATGGCCAAATCTTTTAAGTACTGGTCGCTCTTTGGTTAAACACCAAATTTGGTATTTAACTTCAGTGTTTTCCAAGGATGGAATGCAAATTTCAATAAAATCCCCCACCACAAACTACACTTTACGTGAACGAATGTGATTTTCTCAACACTATATATGTAGAATATTTACACGTCTATCTTAGATTTTCTGAGAATAGCTTGTTAAGTACACTTCATTAGGAAGAAATTTTGTATAATCTTGCATAACCAGCAAACACCATTAGAAATAATAGATAAAAAGTATAGAATGTAGATGTCTTTAAACAAAACAATTTACGTCAAATAACTTAAGTTGTAACATCAACCATTTCCGAGTTATCATAACCAAATATTTGATACCAATTATCAACTTAAACATACATTTTGAGAGATTCTGATTAAAAGAAAATTCTTTTTTGAAGAAGGTCTGTGTGCGCGTGTCTGTGAACAGTGTAACTGAACAACCCAAAATCGGTTCAACTTGCTAGAGTTTGACAATTTTATTAGTGGCACTGCTCTACAAAGGTTATATTTCTGTGATGAAAATATGTAATTCTAAAGTAATTTATGCTAATAAATTTAAAACTGAGGTCAGAGTTTTGTTATTATGAATAATTTTCCAGTAATCTTAACATGTGATATATATGCGGCAAATATGCTAAATTATACTTTTTCTAGTTGGTAACATTAACTTTTGTACTTGTGAGTCTTTTTTAGACATTGGTGTTACTGTTCAGATAGTGTGGAATGATAACCTCAAAATCTCAGTGAGAAATCCACGAAATATATACATTTAAGTGGAAAGTGTGGTGATTTCAACATAAGTGCATTGTTATTGGGAATGCAAACATTACTATTATTCTTTGCGAGGGGGATAGTCGAGATAGAAGATCCCAGTATGTAAAAAAGAAATGGTTCAAACCAAATTGGAAAGTTGGGGGGGGGGGAAGGTGCAGCGGGAGAATCTGGTTGCTCGAGAAAATATACTACTTCCACCTCTCCACATCAAACTGGGCCTAATAAAACAATTTGTGAAGACAATGGATCCAACTGGCAGAGGGTCCATACATCTTACTGACAAATTCCCTCGTCTATCCGCTGATAAAATTAAACAAGACCGAAGTTTTGAAGCATGCTTCACAGAGAAAGAAAAGCGAGCCTATCAACTTATGTATGCTTCAATAAAGTGACACAAAACTTCCTTGGACGTAGAAGAGGTCCCAAATATAAGGGATTTGTGCAGGAAATGATCAACGTTTATAAAGATTTAGGATGCAATATGTCCTTGTAAGTACATTTCTTGAACTCACATCTGGGCTTCTTTCCAGAAAGTTGCAGTGATGTATCAGATGAACATAGAGGAACATTTAATAAAGACGTATCTACCAGGGAGAAACAGTTTGAACGGCAGCCGATTACTGTTGGAGTTTAATTCAGGACAAGGATGCTAAATACAAAAGGAATAAATAAGACATGAAACTTTGTGGTTGAACATTTCTGTCCATATTTTGCATTTTTATATAAATAATTATTTGAATGACTGTTAACGACTGATAAAATTATGTTAAAAGTTTTAAAAATGTCTTCTGTTACTTTCCTGATATTGAATTTCGTGTAATATGCCTACGACTTAATTTAAAGTTGTATATATAAAAATACTAAAATATATTGAAAATGAATAATCAGATTATTCTTAAACTATCCCTGATATATAGAAAATAAATACATATTTTAATTTAGCCTTAAAATGTCTATATGAATCACAAATTTTAGCTCCAGAACTAGGGGTTTTTGTTTGTGGAACAGCGTTGTCAGTGGCTCTGTATGTTTCTTGGTTTTTTTTGTAACTTACAGAGCATACCAACAGATGACTCCAAAATGAGGAACTAAGAAACTAAGGCACCATGTTCCAGATTCTATTGAAACCCTTCAGTTCTGCATAACTTGTGATTCAGTTTAGGTGGACATTTTCCCCTTGGTTTTCCTAGTGACTTATTCAGCTTGTACTCATAGGAAATGCCAATATATTTAATTTCGATGTTTATATTTATAACATTTTATTGTTCATAAATAAGATCAGCGAAGCGGCTGAATGTTTTTATTAAGTGTTATACCGTTTAATACATCTTTAATTTGGGCTAACACAGTTGGGTTAACACAGTTTTGTATAGAATTCCCATTTCTATGCAGTTGAACATAGGCAAGACGTTAGACACAGGAACCCTTAAATATGGCAAGATGGCGTATTTTTAGGAACAATAATAAATGATACTATTGTATGATGATTAGTCAACTATCCTCATCACAAATTCAACCTTTTATTTATTGTGCTAATATATCATTACATATAGTTAAATCAATTCATGTACGTTCTCTGATTATTTCAAAAGTAGGTGTCTCTGTTGTCTCGTTTATCATTAATAAATGAATATGATGAATCTCAGGAGTAAGAAGTACTCGAAAATTTTCTTTCGGTCTCTATTTATATCCAACTATTGCCTGGAGTTCGTATTGATGGATAATATCAAATATTTTCCTTTTGATACTTCAGAGAGGAGTGTTTCGTTTTCGATATAAAAACATAAGCTGACATAATTAAACTTACGTTAATATTGAACTCGATCGAAACGAAATCTTCGTCGGTTTTTAAGGAGTCATTATTTTTATTGTTTAAAATTATAATTCATCGCTTTTTTCCGTTAACATAATCAAAGCTTTTAAAATATTTTGGGAATCCTGAAACAAATAAATAGCTGCATGGTTCTTGAAAGAATACTATATCTATGTTATACTTATTAATAATTGTGTAAGATTACGTGCAGCAACCCTTTTGTGTTACTGGTTTAATTATTAAAAAGTATACACATATATTTTATGCTCTGCTTTAGTTTGATTTATTTTGTTTTTCTCGACATGATCTTACAGTCATAATTAGTAATAGGTATGTGTTTTGCATTTTTTTAATACTGCATACAGTCTATAGAAATTCGAAGTGATTTTCCAGCACGTTCTCTTTCTTACTGTATTTAGTCTAAATCATGTAGTTACAAAATTAAATGTTGCTGCGCCGATGCCCTACATTCTGAGGTGTACATCAGGCGGGTTTCCTCTTCTCGACAGTCCTGATTACGGTGATATGATGTTATGTGTGTGTGTGTGTGTGTGTGTGTGAGAGAGAGAGAGAGAGAGAGAGAGAGAGAGAGAGAGAGAGAGAGAGAGAGAGAGAGAGAGAGAGAGAGAGAGGAGAGAAGGTGCTTTTTGTTATCTGTATGCTCCATTGCACTAATAGTACTTTTTTATTTACGTCCTCCAATGTTAAGTCACATCAGACGATGAATGAGATAGGTGAAATGATACTCAAATGAGTCCAAGGTCCATAGAGCTTGGAACTTAGAGTTGACGACATTCATCTTTCAGGATAAGAAAAAACACCATTAAAATCCAGTTAACTAATCCAGACCGAGATTCGAACTTGGGACCCCTTGAACATGAGGCAGACAACAATAGCATTCAATTTCTAATAATTTATAATTCTTTCACAATAACAGTTCAGAATATTCTACACCTTGTAATTCATCATATAATATTGGTTTGTAAATGTTCAATATAATTCGAAAATATTTTAAATGCTTCTATGAATTCACATCCCTCTGCCGGTGATTGCTATTGTGATTTGCACTTTTACGAAATTCTTGCTCATGTTTTAGGCACACACAGATATCTACCACTGCCTTGAATCGGTGCACACAATACCCAAATTTATTGTAAGCTGCAAGTATTGTGGTTTAACATTGCTGCATTTTTTGCTTTTTGTCATTCTACTTTCCATTTTTAACCTCTGCGGCTCTGCACAGAGTTATCAGTGAGATATCTCTGGGAGATTTATCAAAGTTGCCTTAACCCTCGTCAGATGCATTCTCCATCCTTGGTTGTGTAATGCAGCTATATATGCCCTTCTTTGTTTGCAGAGTCTGTGCACTTTACATAATTCCTGATTAATTCTGTCGCTTGGCTGGCTGTGGATTGAAGTTGATTTCTCTTGAACACTCAAGTCACGCATATTTTGCAATTATTCCAGGGCTTTCAGGAATGCAAATTGCTCCGCTTGATTATTGAAGCAATTGTTACTTAACTTGAATTGGAGATGATGTAAAGGAGAATATTCATGTACATTATTATCCTTAATCATACACCTCCTCCAAGTTTGCTCTATGTGGACATATTCACACCATGTTACTTATCCAATTTTTTCTATTGGTGGCAGTTTTGCAGTGTATCCATTCTTTACATGTTCTTAGTTGTTCAATGTTCATTTATCTTTGTTTATAATAAAACGTTCTTTCTTTTTCTCGAGAGACACTATAGTTATTTTTTCTAAGAGTTATATTTTGTTGATATCATGTTTTCCATAATGTTAGGATGGCATTTGTTGTTTGATAATGAATGTATAATTTGGAATATTTCTCATACTTTGTGTGATCGTCGAAACGAAGTCTGTTGTTGACGATTACCTTATCTAAGAGTACATTTTATCTCACTACTTCTCTCAGTTTCCTCATAGATACATAAATACATACTTATCGAGCAATCGTTCTGTAAGCATGAGTTTGTATTATCATTCAGAGAACTGATTTTATTGTCTCAGGCCGATTTTTACATTTTCAGAATTTCTGAGTTCACATTATTTTCAATTCATATTCAACAAACTATTGATTTATTGAATATATATTAAAAATATAAATAATTATTATTAAATTAATTGATTAGAACTGCTAGGTCATCGGCACAGTCGACCAGTTTCGTGCACTGCTGAATATCTAAGACTACCTGGTTTACCTGATGTTGCATTATCTTTTCAAACCAGAACGTCGAATTAACTTCCTCATCACATATTTATGAAATCACTGTTGAACGTTCTAGAAGACGTTATGATAATCCTTCCCTTTAGTCCATATTTGTAATTTATACAGCCAGGCTAATAACGGACGAAAACTGCCGATGTCCACGTAAAAGACAACATTTTTCAAGTTCTGAAAATGTATAATCCATATGTAAGCTTTAACGGTGGAAGAAATATCATTTGGAGTGGTTAGGTTAGCTTTTGGATAGTTACAACAGTTGAAATTTTAATACCTTATATTTGCTCCTATCGTTATTAAGTAACATAAAAACCGCACAGTTTTCACAACATGCAGAAGCTCCTAAAGTATTTAAGGAATTAGAGCTGAAGTCGAATATGAAATCCCGAGTTCTAATCTTGGTAAGGGTGAGTAATTTGGATAAGGTAGGCTTCAATATGCTTAAGCAATAGTTAAATCTTTTAAGAACATATGGATATGTGTACCACTTTAAACTTCCGTTATCTTTGTACAGAATAGCGAGTTCCCAGTTAGAAAAGTAAAACGTATTTGGCAATTCGAAACTATAATGAACAATATATCGAAAACGTTTAGGGTTTCAAAAGATATTATTTGTTATTTGACATAGTCTTTATGATTTAACAGATCTACTTTTTTTGTAGTAAGTTTTTTTTGTTCCGTTTATACCTCGCATTTAACTGCAATGGTCATGTCAGCGACCGTTCTCCTTTGGAACATATCGAAGGCGTTAACTCGTATTCGTTGGGTTTTAATCATTAGATCACGCACACATTCGCACTCCAGACTCTGGGAAAGATGAGGAATTATCTTGGTCGGAGAAAAATCCCCACCCCCACCGCCGGGAATCGAACCCGTGACCCCTAGCACGGCAGGCAGGTGCTCTACCGACTAAGCTACAACATTACTTTGCGAGCGAACATATTTTTACTAACGATGACTCTGGCTGGTTGGCGGGGATCAATCCGCTCTTTCAAGGCATCAGAGTTTCACTAATATACCCATTTTTCTTCACAAGTGACAGTTCTCCTGACAAACATCCATGGGATTACGGATAAGCTGACGACATTCTATGTTCAGCCTGTTGAGGTATCAGTTCATGAGGTACAGACCTACAGCCTATTTATGATTTTCCAAGTGTTTTAATGTGGCGATGAATGGTAATTTTTGATGCACCAATTTCTTTTGAAAGCCTACGGGTACTTTATTGCAGATTTTCTCGCAAAACTTGGCGTGCATCCTTAATATTCCGTACTTTAGGTCTTCCAGAACGTGGTAAATATTTATTGTTTTCGTCTACGTTGTTGAAACATTGGAACCATCGTTGTGCCATACCCTCACTAACGACACCTTCTCCTTTCACTTCACATATTCTTCGAGCTGCGGCAGCGGCTTTATAATCGTGTTTCCAGTAGTGTTTTAGTTTAAGCTTTGTTATCTCCATTTTGTGATTGTTTATTAACAACTGAAGACTGATACGTGCTCGCAGTGTACGCAACACCAGCCATGACATTCTGTAAATAGCACTGCCAAACCAAAGAAACACAATAAATTTTCCAAAACACCAAAATAAAAAAAAACGACTTTACTTATGAAATCACCTATAAAATTTATTTTTCATGCAAATATCTAAAACATATGTTAGGTACTTTTGATCCAAATCATTTTGAGAAAATAAAAAAAAAATATTTCCACGTAAATGTTAGTTTTCATACAGGGAATTTTCTTGAAAATATTTGTGCTGCGTCTTTGGGCGACGCTGAATTTAAATATTAAGTCTGATTTAACTCATTGCGTTTTCTGAGTTATGTTGTTCTTAGACATACGGATATGAACATGGAACGTTTAGTAAACTTTTTTTCATTCAAACCTCAAAACTAATACTTCCAATGAAATATCGGTATCAAAAGGTTAGGTAAGTATTGGAGTGAGTGCGTGATTGAGTGAGCAAGTGAGTGAGTGATCGAGTGAGTGAGTGAGTGAGTGAGTAAACGAGTGGGATTATTTGGGTCCGTTAAATATTAGAAAATGTAAAATCCAACGTTAGTCAAGGAGTTATACCTCAAGTCAAAGTCTCCAATATGACCACTGAAGTGAAAGGGGTTAGAGAAATGAAACAATTAAGAAATACATCCTATATGTTGAACTCACATGACTTTCTCTACTCGTGTACATACAAAATATTCTTACAACCTCTTATTCTTCTGTCTACTTCATCCTAATCGAGGTAAACATTTTCAGAAATTGTTTTACTGTTATTTCCTCTTGTATTATCTGCGTTGAAACCTCCTGCATATGGCAATTAACTGTAGGAGAGAGCTGCAACTTAGTCATATCGTGTGAGAGAGAGAGAGAGAGAGAGAGAGAGAGAGAGAGAGAGAGAGAGAGAGAGAGAGAGAGACAGCAATAGTAATATGCAGCGTAGCGTAAGAATAGCGTGCGTTTTATGGATGGTTATTAAGCGCATCAGTTTAAAATCTAAATAAAATGTCGCTATTTGGTGAAATCAAATAAATGCAATAGAAATTAACATATTTAACTACTCAAGAGAATGGCATACGGCTCTTCTTCACTCCGGTAAACGTACTCACCATCGTCATCGTTACTGTCACTTGCCGCCTGCTTTCCTCCAGAAATTCGTAATTCATAAACTGTGCGAAGGAATTTCAATCTTGATACAACAGTCACCCCCTTGGATAAGGAATTTACGACTGGTATTGGTTTTCCTATATTTGGGTCATTTTTAAAAAAAAATTCTTTAGGTGGAAGATGTAGAATCTTCATAAGATTCTACTTAGCGTAAAGAAGTCTATATTTTTGGCAGTACAAAATTTGCTGCGTCATAAACTTCCAAAACTGATCTACGAACATGTTTTTAAAAATATTCCAAATGCATTGTTCTTTTTAGTATTAATCTGTTTTCTAAGCGAGACAACAATTCTAGTAGAACCTGATTCACATCTTTTTACCTCTGAACTGATACGAGAAACAGTGATTTAATTTACTCCACACGCCTGAGCAATTAACTCCTTACACATTAAAATCAAGTTTGCACTTTTCTCCATCATTTGAGATTCTTTAAAGAAAATATATACCGTATAAGCAACCTGACGCGCTTGTCTAAGTAAAACATATAATTTTATTTCTCTTTTCTCACTAATACAATCGGTTGCTTTACCTAGCGACATGTTGCAAACTTCCACAACTTCTTAGAACTGCACAGTATCTGCTGTTTTGTACCATAATCAGAATATTTAAGGGTGTACTAAGAGAAAGGGGAAGCATAACAGGACAGTCACAAAGTTATGATCACGTTCCTCTTGACAGCTCATGGTTTCTACATTTCTGACCAAATAGGTACATGTAGAATGTGTTTGCGTGTAAATACCGAACTACTGAAGCTAAAATTATGCTCTTCTTTCGTACATGCTTCGCCGATCATTCTCTTTATATCTGACATAACTTTTAGGCTTTTAATAAATTATTAATATCGAGCGTCGATTTAATAATTACATAGTGAGTGTAAGCTAGTTCTCACTAGGCAGCGCCACTCGCCTGTGATTCGCTAGTGCAGGGTGCTTGACACGCGTAATAGGAATACAGTAGGGTTTGTTTAAGCGATAGTCAAATCTTTTAAGAATTGGTCGCTATGTGATAACATTGAAATGCCATTTCTCTTTGTATGAGCGGAGAAAAACATAAGATTAAAATAGAAGTATTTGAAAATTCAAATAATTAACAAGGAATATCTGGGAAAATTTTACCTCCACAATTCACCAATGCCCAATACCCAATTTTGGGTACCTGCTTTAACGAAATCTGCAGTCTTTTATGTTAAAGATTTTGCTCATATCTCACTGATTATCAGTTATGCAGAAGTCTCCAAAATGAAGAGAACTTGAGAAGCTGTTCTCAGAATATTTAAGATGAACATTATATTAGTCATACAAATTAAACTAATGGGTACGGTATTTAAATTAATTTTTTTGAGATTTCATTGAGATTTTTTTGATAAAATCAATTTTTTTTGAAAAATCATCCATTTTTATTTTTGAAAAATATTCTTTAGGATATTTTTCAGTAAGTGTATTTTCTTTGATGTTTTCATATCGCATCTTGGGCAGAACTGAATTTAAACACCAAGTTTACTACTTACCAAACATTTCATGCACACACGCACACAAGAAAAGGCCTACATTTGTTGGATTCTGGGGGCCTGAAATAAGTATTTTCTGTGAAATCTCAGTACCGAATTTTTGCGAGAAATATAATACTTCCTCTACCAACTAGGAATAGGAGTAAACGGGAACCTTACCTTTGATGATCATCAGTGTCTCGCACCCAATTATATTTTTATCTTCGGCATAAGTACAACGAAATATAAAAGTATGTCATATCTATTACTCTAAGACCCTGTAGATATTAATGCAAGCTTTATGGATGCAATAATGAACACACAACGTAAATACCACACATTTCTTAAATGTTCCACTCCATATTATGTATGGGACTTTCCAGGTAATGGAATACATTATATTTGTGTAGTTTTTACTGGCCAACAATAAGTACATGCTTTAAAAAAAGACAGCATGCAACTTGTCAACAAATGTAACATTTAGAGGTCTGTGCGGTCTCAGGATAAGCCCTCGGGTCTAGTTCCGTTCCAGTCCGGTCTCGTTTTAATGCCGCTAAGCCTCCGGCTTGGAAATAAGTATGAAAAAAATTGATTTACCACATTCAACGTAGTGTTTTCTTTCTCATGTGAACGTTTTAAACATATAGAATTTCAAAATCATTACCGTGTTTCTGAGAAAATAAAAAAACAACGAATATTTTCAAAGTAAAGGGAAATTAAAGACAACATTGATTTATCACATTTTTAGTCTGCTACATTGAGATGGCTGGAATACCACAATTAGTATTATTACAGCATGCCATATTCATGCCAGTGATAAATAAATGCCACTTCGGCCAAATGCAGACAAGGTTGCTACAGTACCCCAGCTGCAACTCCCTCCATCCACCCACACCCAGGACATTCTGCAACTGGTTAATTAAGCAGTATACCGGACCGGATCGGAGCGGGCGATACAGAGGGCCTCTCGTGCAAATAGCAGCATTCCTACCTGCTCGTTGTGCAAGTCTCCTCGTGCGAATTGCTGGGACAGGTGCAGGAGAGGAGTCGGGAGTGCAATTATTGATGTGCGTGGAAATGGGTGGTCGTGCCGGCGAAGTGCGTGGAGGTGGTAACAGTGCATTCTTGTGCTCTGGTGGTGCTTGCGGCGTCGGAGTTATCGTCCGGCGAAAGCTTGCCCGTCGTAGCAGTTTGGGTGTCCAAGTGAGGAAGCGACTGGCTACTGGGCTCGGCGATGACCTCTCGGGACTCTTACCTCGACCCGCAAACACTGACCTGAAACAAAACCACACATTTTCACTACTATATTTTAATTACTACTGCAAGAATAGTATTCTATGTACGAAATATGCATTTATTTAAAGAAGCTCCACGAACGTATGTGTCCCCGTGTCTGGAAGCAAAATTCAGATACGAAAAGTCGATTAAACACCAAAAATATATGTAAGTTCAGCATCTATTATGAATGCGACATGAAGATTCTCAAGAAAATCCCTCCAAACCAGACTATCCTTAACATGGAACATTTTTCAAAAACTTTAATTTTATAAAAAAAATCTCAAACAATTTTAATTAACAGACCACATGATCAAGATATTTTCACAACAAATGAAATGTATATCTTCAATTTTCTGGAAAATTACTCAGAAGTTTTCTTCATTTCAAATGGCTTTTGTATAATTGGTAAACCGTAAGAGGTAAACAAAATCTTGCTACAAAAATGTAATTAATTAAAAAATGCAATTCATATGAAATATATTATTTCATAATGTTGACTACTTTCGAGATATTCCTTGTTATTTCTTTGAATCCCTCGACACTATTACTTTTCTCAAATAACAGTACGTTTTTCTTTCTCTTCCTTTCTCCCCTGCCCCCTCTCTCTTTTGGCCATTAAAGAGAACGGAATTTTAAACCGACCAGTTTCAAAAGATGTGATTATCACTTAAAATTTTAAAACTTAGGTATCCCATATCCTTGCAGCTAGAAGGAAAGAGCAATAAATAATTTCAGCTAATGTTTATCTCAATTAACACGAAATATATAAGTGAATAAATTGTTTGAAAGAATAGTTTGTACAAGAGTAGAGAAAGTCATGCGAATAGTATACAATTATTTTTTCTTGCATTGTCGGAGTATTGTTAGCACGTTTTTGCGCCTGCTGAGGTCAAACAAACAGTATACAGTATCTAGACCGGCATATAACAGATGCCATTATAACCTTGCTTGTATAGCTTCCTCTATGGTCCTATGTAGCTAGCTACAACATGGCACTGAAACGGTTTAGAGCAACGTTTTTGTACACCTTAGTGACAAATTGGTAGCAATGGAAAGTTGTTTGATTCCAGCTGGGTACAAACTTCTAGGTCCTGTTATTAATATTACAATGTACACATTATTTATGCTACATGAGATAGCAAAAACTTCTCTCTCGCTCTCTTACATACACACTAACACGCGTGCGCGCGTACATAAATCAGAAAAAGGTAGCGTATTTGATAAAGCGACTACCTTATGTTCAAGAGGTCCCGAGTTCGAATCTCGGTCGGGATAAGTTATTTGGGTAAGTTTCTTCGGGTGTTCTTCCTTTATCCTGAGAGACGAAGTTCTATGGATCCCGGGTTCATTTGAGCATCATTTCAGTCACTTCACTCATCGCCCGATATGACTTAAAGTATATTTTAAAAAATAAATTAGAAAAAGAAAACTGTCCTTTAGGCCGTCAGCTCATAAAATACTTCAGCGAAGTTGGGATATTATGCAGTTTGAAGGAAAGCTGCTGAAATAACCTCCGCTTTGCTCAGTGTTACCCGTAAAGTTCTGTTTTTACTTAGTAATCAGTTTATAAGGCAGAATTGAATAACTATGCAATACAACAAAATATTTCTTTGCGTACCTTAATTTTCATGCTTCATATATCTCGGTAAAACCACATAGAAAATCTTTAATGTTGATTTCCAATAATATATTCGTTCCTAACACTTAAGTAAATTTAACTCAATCAGAAAACAAACATGGTATACCAAGAACCAGATTTTTAGAAATTAGGATATAAGCAAAACCTAGAATTGGTATTGATAATTATACAATTTTTTCTCCTTATAAACACTAGATGGGTGAATTTTGTCACTCTGCACGAAGCAAAGTTAATATAATTTTGGCGTGATATAACTTAATATATGTCTGGCTTCCCTCAGCGTGTTGCGACTCTTTGTTCCGGGAGTGCATACGTTTTGTTTGATTTATACCGTCTTTAACTCTGTAGTCACGTCGGTGGCTACCCCATTGGAACATATTGTCACACTCTTTGGAGAACGAGAATAATCTTCGCTAGAGAAAACTTCCTACCCAAACCCGGGACCCCTGTTCAGCAAGCAGGTACTCTGTCAACTGACCTACAGGACCAGCCATATGTGAAATTGTGCAGTTGAAATAAAGGCACCGACATTCCGTTTGTTTCCATTTTTCCTTTCTTTTTGGGTAATTTAATATAAACTTTTAGTTTGGCGTGGAAGAAATAAACTGTACTTCTTCTGTCATATTAGTTAGGCGTAACTATCCAATTTCAATTAAATCACAAACATCTACCAAAGTTAAAATGTTAGATCATTCATCAAATTTCTAAAATGCACTTGAATGTACTTTAAGGTTGGTATCTGTAGAGTCAGACTTTCTAGTTTTCCCCCTTCCTTTTGTAAGGCGAATTACGTTTTTAGGAGCTAAAAAGTACTGTTCTATGTATCTACTGCAAATAAGAGATCGAATAAAAATATTATTTCATTAAATAAACAAATCAGCATCTAAATTACATATAATGGCATAAATAATCCAACATTATGGTCATTTCTAGCTGCCGAAAGAGAACATTGACATAGTGTTTAGCCTATTTTTTCACATTGCAACAAAAATCATTAATAGTAGGAGAAGAAACATTGAATCAACATTGGCACTTGCACACTACACTGACTGAAGAGCTCTTCCACTAAACTCAAAAATACTGTCAAAGAAATTGCTCTGAACATTCACAACATTCTGTCTTTTCTTCTCACAACATAATGTGATTGGTTTGCTCCTGAAGTTCATCGTACACTTTTGTAATCGTTCTCATTTCTAAAGAATAGAATACACTTATTATTTTCATTAGGGTTGTATCTACATTTAACACTTCAAGTGCTGTGTACAATTTGTTAGCAGGGTCACCAGACATCTGGAGTTTAGCAGATACCAATGTTGCAGTGTTTTTCATATCCGCCTTCACATATTCTTGAACATCTGCGTTTCTGATGCAGTTTAACTTCTTTTCCTTTCTTTTGCTACTCTAAGGTTAGTCAACATTTTCCTGAGTTCTCCATAAAGTGTAGGACTTGTTGTTTTGCATTCCGCTGAATCTTTGGCATGACCCTTCATGAATTTCGCTCCATCTGAAATTACATTACTTCATCATTCGTCAACTCTTTCATGAAATCAATACCGGCATTTCTGATAAATTCCAGGTTTTCTTATTGCACGAATTCTTATGCCACGAAGGAGCCATTCAACACAGCAAGTAGCCTCTACGGTGTGATGGTAGCTGTCTGCCTCACGTTCAAGAGCTCCTGAGTTCGAGTCTCAGTCAGGGTGGATTATATGAATAAGATTTTGTCTGGTGTTTTACTTTATCCTGAAATATGAATGTCGGGTAACTCTAAGCTCTACGAACCATGGACTCATATTTTATTACACTTAATGCAATGACGTCGCAAGTTACAACCACCCTATCTTAGTACATTTGTTGATGTTTGCAGACAGAACTGATTAGGATGTTAGCCTGTGCGTCAGTGACCTGTGGTCGTTGTTTACACTCTTTGTACTAAATATATTTTGGTTTTTAGGTAATTTGAAGCCAAATTGACTATTTAAAAACCCATATGAGTGAACACCATACTGAAAAGTCACAGTTATGGCTTTCATTTCACTTCGTTTTTATTTTTAATTTGAGAATGTATTAGAATACTTTTTTTGTCCGGAGTACAAACAAAAGAATGGAATTACAAGAACATTCTAGATAATGAATAACTGAGATGAAATGAAGGGACAGGAAATTCGTGGAATGTAATGAACTGCCCCATCATTCGCCTAGCAACCGGGAAAACCCTTGAAAAGCCGCAATGGTTCAAGAAGTTTGCCACAGGAATCGAACCTACGATCTTCCACGGGCCGGAGACATTCCATTCGGTTTAATATCAAGTAACTTGAAGCGCATGTACACCGCATTCATTTGAGCATCATTTCATTCATTTACCGCCCGATATGACCAGCCAGGTTAACTAAAAAAACTATTATGGCTTTAAGTAATTGTCTCATTTCTTCAGTATCGAAATTTATGTCAAACGATTAGAAATGTGGGAGCATTGCTCATTGTATATACTTGCACTTTTGGCCAATTTCAAAGTACATGGACTCGCTCTTTGCTAAGCGGAAACATTTTGATCACACAATTGTAACGAAGGAGGAACTTGGTCCCGCCCATACCACTGACCTCATTCTCATAGCCAGCTATAATACAAAGTAGTGCTGTGCTCCAATACTTGCATTAATATAAGGGATAATCCATCTTAGTACCACACTACTTCTAAAAAATTGATCTTGCTGCTGTAAACAGCGATAACTCTTGAGCATTTAACTTAGCTTCTCCTGCAATATGTTATTCAAATATCCCATTCTAATTGTCCACTTTATGCTTATCCATATGTGAAAGTTCCAAAATTAACAATATCATTTTTATTCTTTAACATTTTAATATCGCAATCCGTTTAAAATTACTTTCTTTGGTAACGACACAGTCAATTGATAGTCATATCAACACCGCTGCAATACTTTTACATTACAATAAATCTATTGACATGGAGCAGTTAGCGTTATTGTATACTGTCAAACTAAATTTCACGCAAACTATTAATATGTTACCGAGAAACTTTTTTTTTTTTTTTTTTTTTTTTTTTTTTTTTTTTTTTTGCTTTGAAAAGTTGCTCCACATAATGAAATTATACTTTAACTAATATGCTATAAATAGTATCTTTGACAGTATATGCCCGCCTTAGTAGCGTGGGGGTAGCATGTCTGCCTCACGTTCAAGAGGTCCCGAGTTCAAATCTCGGTCAGGGTGAGTTATCTGGATAAGGTTTTTCCGGGGTTTTCCCTTATCCTGAAAGACGAATGTCGGGTAACTCTAAGCTCTATGGACACCGGGCTCATTTGAGCATCATTTCAACCATTTCATTCATCGTGCGATATGACTTGACGTTGGAGGACGTAAATTACAAAAAAATGACAGTATAGATAACTATAATAGATAAGAATTAGATAAGAATGTTTAATTTTCCTCCAGATTGGGAGAAAATAAACATTAAATATGAGGCTTAGGAGTATGGAGTACAGCAGTAAGGATACATAACACGTTGGGCCGTCAGAAATCGGAGCAGAGCACCATGGAAGGTCAATGTCGGCCTTTGTGCTTCTAACGTTAGCCATGGGTGGGAGGGATGAAGATGGATTACGAAGGGGACTAGATCCGGAGAATGTAAGAACACATGGACTACCATCTTTTTTTATTTGTTTTAATTCCAATGGTCATATCGGCGGTCGTTATCCTTTGGAACATATCGAAGATGTTAACTCGTATTCGTTGGGTTTTAATCATTAAATCACGCACACATTTGCACTCTGACTCATACTTCCAGACTCTGGGGAAGATGAGGAATTATTTTAGTCGGAGAAAAATCCCCACCACACGGCCGGGAATCGAGCCCGGGACCCCTAGCACGGCAGGCAGGTGCTCCACCGACTGAGCTATGGGGCCAACCTACCATCTTTTAATTCATGGTTTATTTAAGGTTTTATTATTTATGTGTGCAGGGATGGTGATTCGAGTCCGTAACATTCCAAACGGAGCGTCCGTCACTGGTGCCCCTGCCCTCAAGCTCCGAGACCCATGGGGGCGCCCCGAACCCAGGGATGTCGCATATGCATGCTCTTGGTATTTTTCTGCTACTCTGCAGCTGATTTAGAATTTATAGATTTCTGAAGCTTATTTTCACGGATTTACTCACTTTAATAAAGGCAAAATTTGCTGTTTTTATTACAATTTTATAGGAACCTACACTTACGGTCAGATATTTAAATCACTATACGACATAACTTAAAAAGTTGTACAACTGTAAAAGCTGCATATTTATTGCATTTTATAATGTTTAAATCCAAATCTATGTACTTTGTCAATTTTGTACTTATTTACACAAATTTGCTATTAGAATGGATAGGCCATTTTTGTCATTTACTGAACATGAAAATGATAATGGAGTTTGCCTGTAAAATATAGATTTCTTACTTAGCGAGAGCAATACTTATAGTGCCCAAATTGAACGGCTTGAACTACACACCGTAATAATACAATATTTTTACATTCTTTTTCAAGACAAACACTAATGAATTCCATATCACTTACCATTATAAGTAGTGAGCTATTTCACTAGTCTTTTATTTTTTCGTGTGTGAGTAATGTTCTGGTTAGTTTAATTATATTCGGTAATTAGATTTAATTATAAAGTCTGCTGTCAGATGTTAATAGTGCCAACACTACGACTATGTGATGTTCTTACACTGGTATGTAACAGAACTAAAATATATTGTCGTTATCTGTTGGATAGGTTCAGACCACAAAGTTCACAAGCCCTTATGGAATGTATTTTGCCCTTATATTTTGTTAGAATCAAATGTTGCTAGTTTATTTCACGTTAAACAGGTCAGATTTTGGACCGAAGGTTTGGATATTTACCTACCATCGCAAATTAGCACGTGGCAAATAATGGTGTCCCCCAATTCCCGACAACGGCTGCTGTTTTCATCTAACCCTGCAAATATCCATAGCACAAAATGTTGCCACCCAAATCCAAATAATTTAGCAGGATTGGCCCAAGATAAGCCACGATATTATTATTTTTCGAACAAATTACACACATTTGGAAGATATAAGTCTACCCTCGAGCGAACAAAGGGATCCACAGTCAGAGAGAGAGAGAGAGGTCGTAGATTCTTTCATGCCAAAAGTACTGGTTATTTTCAAAATCGTTCATCAAGTTTTCTTTCGATTCAATTGGTGATATAAGTATACAATTTCTTTTCTCTGGGTTCTATTGGGAAATGAGGTAAATTTAATTCAGGAATTCTCTCTCTCTCTCTCTCTCTCTCTCTCTCTCTCTCTCTCTCTCTCTCTCTCTCTCTCTCTCTCTCTCTCTCTCTCTCTCTCTCTCTCTCTCTCTCTCACTGCGCTCCTGAAGTTCGTAATGTATATTGTTTTATATTTAAATCATTTTGGATACTAAGAACGCAGGAAAACGTTACTTACCTCATCACCTGCATCAACACATACAAACTCGGCCTCTGAGAGGCATTTCCGACAACTGCATCACTGTTGAGGAATTTTCACGTAAATCATGAGTCACAATCAACAGTAAAAATCTGGGTGATTCGTTTAGTTGGCGTCTCAGTTTAACTGAGATAACGTTGACAACACCTAAATGTTTTACATATGCCACCTGCGTTGCAGTTTGGAAACGGAAAAGAGTATTTACATTAATTAGAAACGTGCACGAAAATGTAATACTGATCATATAGTATGGGCTATTCTGATTGAAAGTCTCGCGTAAAATCCTAAATTAAAATTAATGCGTGAAAAATAATAACACTAAATATCGTAAAATTATAATTCCAGCTTCAAAGAGGTCATGCGAGGCAATTACGTATTCTTATTCTGAACGTCACTCTATACTGGGTAACTACAGCAGAAATGATAAAACCCGCTTTGATACGTGAAGTGGAGACGTGTGTATTTATTATCCTTTATTTTAATGCCTTGATGCAAACCATATGTAGCAGTTTGTTTAGGTATCAACTTGAACTCAAACGAATTGTTGAAGCAGAAAGATACAAATGGCGTAGTTCCTCTGTGCATTAATACATCTCATACCTCCAGCTTAGTTACGTGCCAAAAGTCTTGCAATAAGGAAAAAATTAGCTTCGCCATTGCGAAGAAATACATATCTAGGAAAAATCTATAATGTATCCATTGTTGTCAGGATCATTTTGATGTAATTTCTGTTTTAATGCATGAATAAGATTATCAACAGAAGGCTCAGTGCTATGATGAAACGTTTCCACATGGAAAAGTTAGTAAAGATTTCAAATGCATTCAGATAGCAGTTCATTTCTACTCTAAAATTGCATAATACTAACTTTAAAAGAGAAAGAGAAGTACCAATATATAGACTTATATGATAGATATGAGAGGGAGGTTTAGTCTGGTTAAGCACAGCAGCGATATTGAGAGGGGGTTCACCAAAGGAGTGCATTTTATGAGGAAATAAAATAAGCATAGAGACTATGTAGTGGAATGTAAGGCAATAGAGTACTGGAGGAAAGTGATATGGAATAAAAACTGGAAAAAATAACAATAATAATAAAAATACTTACGTTGAAAGGAGAGAAAAGGATACGGAAGTTAGGGAAGTATTCAGATAAAATCAAAGAGAAATGAATGCGAAGGGTAAGAAAGTTAAGAGATAGGGAAACGAATACTAGGTCGAGCTCGCATTAGGACTAGAATAGAGGTAAACAGCCAGGGAGCCAATACCAGTGTTATTCCATAAATATAAGCAGCTGACAAGTTGTACTTGGAATGGTATTGGGAAACTGCAGTTGTAATTTAAAAAAAAAATATTGTATGTATATACAAATACACTAACTAAAAAGTGCCAATGGCTTTTGGGGTTTACATACTAAAAGAATTGAAAGCATCGCCGAAGAACATTCAAAGCAATAATGTCAGAATTAATTTACTCCAGTCTTTAAAATACAGAGAATATTAACCATTGAATGCGATGGCTTGACGCATTTCGTTTTTTAACTTAAGAATCATTAAAATGGCTAGGTATTACTATAGAGATTATGTCAAAATGCAATGATATTTGGCATTCCACCAACCGAATATCTCCGAATGAGGTTAAAACTAATGATCTCGAAATAGGTATATCAATATATTACAGCAAAAGGGAGTGCGAGAAAGCTTAGTGCTGCTGAATATGTGGGGATTTTAAAACATAAAGGCCACTTTGGACCAATCTTGGGTGCTGGACCTTTCCTGGCAACTTAATGAAGAACTTCAAACGTCCTAGGAGGAGGGCCGGAAGTAACAGCAGAACCTATTTTGTGCTACCCCTACATCTCTCCTACCCATCAAAATTAGGAGCCGTTTATCATAGCACGTTCTTTTACCCTAGGAAGATTCCTATGTGGAGGAATACCGCAACGTCATCGCTCTGTGTTTTTTTGTGCTACTGAGGGTCCTAATTGAGATCGACATCATTACTGACTTTGTGATGTCACAGCGATTTAGTTTAGTTCCAACTTTGTGAATATATTTTAGTTTGCTTTTGTCTTCTTTTTTACTACATATCTGAATAGCACCTGTGCACCTGAGTGACCAGTTCCTTAATTAATTAAAAAAAAATCTCCTGCCAGAAGGTTCGGTGAAATGAACAGTGAAAAAAAAAAAAGCCTGGGTTTAAAATCACCACGCTGAGTGTGATCGAACACGGGAATATTCTATGGCCAGAAACTAAATCTGCCACGATCTAGCCCACTGCGCCACGACAGGATTCGAAGCCCCCTACATATTTGTTAAAGGATAAATACGGTGCTGAAGTTAAAGGTGTCCTTTTGTTATTATTAACACCGGTATATCTTAATAGCTATTTAGTTGACAAGGCTTTGAAATGCCGAGAAAACAGGATTCTTGTAAAAGGGTACGGATTCTCCAAGTGTACGATTTTACATCTAAGATTTATTTCAGCGTTAATATTGAAATAAAAAATTTAAAAAATGAGTTGTAAATTATACAAATACACCAAGTGCAGATACGTTTTTGTAATCTGTTTTTATTCAGGAACTTCAAAACGCCTGTGTATGTGCAACTGTGCCTGCGTCTTTCAAAAGCATATTTCAAATATCAGATAAATATAAAACTTAGTGTTTAAAGTCAGTGTTTTCCAAAGATGTGACACAAATCAAGAAAATGTTCCCCCAACAACCTTCGATTTACATGGCACAAACATTTCTGTAATCAGTTTAATGTATGCTTACATACATGGAAAATAAAATCTACTATCTTGAATTTTCTGCGTATAGCCGAGAATTCGTCATTATTCGGCCGGAGTTTTGTACAAGTTTACTATAAATGGTGAACCAAGAGAGAATGATCGGTTTTGATTTCTCAATACTTCGGAGAGTTTTAAGAAGTTGTTTTCAGGAGTAGGAATGTCAAAGCCATGATATAATAACCCGCTTTTAAGCATCTGACTATCGATTGACTTTCGTGTATCGCCATTTCAATCATATTATATGTTAAATCACTAAGTTGTTTTTGTTCGATAGTTACTCCAGGACACGGTTGTAGAGCACTGTATGTGTCCTTATTTGTTTCTATTTTTTTTCATTTTTTCCTTTTCCTTGTTTTGCCGGTTTCCATTTTTGTGTGTTTCACTGTTCTTCGTGTTTTCCTTTTTTACGCACAACACACACAGATACCCATGCCCCAAGTGGAACTCAAACCCGCGACCATCTGCACTGTTACTAACCAAAAATGAATGGCAATTATTTCTGCAAACGTTATCTCAAATGACATGAAGTACGTAGAAAAATAAGCCTTCGTTGAAGAACTTGCAAAAGCTGTACTCAAATAAACAAAATTAGATAGAGAAAATATATGAATGTAAAATTTTAAATATGTTTCATATGATAAAGTAGCCCTTCATTTTCTGTCGTGTTTATGCAAAAATATTCAATGGCATTACGCTTTTAAAAGTTCTGAATACTCTTCACGTACCTACACCAAATGTGTAAAATATAATTTCGCAAATGTTTAACATGAAATAAAATACTAACGTTTTGTAAAAATAGTTTGAAGAATAGATAGTAAAAGATCATGTGAATATAAGAATTTGATTTTCAGAATAAGATACCTCCCAAGCGCGTGTAAAATTGTGTCAACGAAATGCCCATCTCAAAAATGTTAGACGATAATATCAAACTTCATATTTAAGTTTAGTTCCTTCCAAAGATGCGAGAGAAGACTATCAGGAATCCATCTTAACAACCCCAATCTACCATTACTAGAAAATGTTTCCGCATTTTTAGCCATATAAGTCAAGATATATAAAGATCAACGATAGTGAGTATAGATATTGATGTGAATGACTCAAAAACAAAATGTTGGATAAATACTAAACATGGTTCAGTATCTTCCTAATATGTGATGCGAAGGTTTTCTAGAGAATTTTCCCATTTCAATAAAGCTTTACATAGGAAACCTTTTTTGTCATTTTTTTTGATTTCTTAAAAAGTTTCTAACAATCATAATTAAAATATGTATCCTATATTTAAAATAGTTGCACGACATATAGAGTATATAGGTTAGATTTTCATGGTTTCTCACGACTGGATATTTAAGTAGGCAAGGGCACGTTTAGAGAAACAATTACCTCACGTATTTAGCGGGATTCGGCACGTAGAAACCCATGTGTATCATGCTGAGGTTAAAGCGCGGTCAGCTGATGCTGCGGAATTTAAACTTCGGTTTTCTTGGCAAGGCCTGCTTCTACATCACGTGCCTCTATGAAACTCGTCTCTTTAAACTTTGTTGTTGATTAGCAACTTTGCCACGATCACGGCCGCCTACCATGTAAACCCTTCAGGTCTATCCAGATTGTTTATGTAATTTTTAATTATTTTAAACGTTCTCTAACGTTAAGTCATATCGGAATGAAATGGATGAAATGATGCTCAAATGAGTTACCTGACATTTATCTTTCACGATAAGGGAAACCTCGGAGAAACCTTATCTGGATAACTCACCCGGATGAGCAGGATGGCTCAAACTGTTTCGTCTGTGGCCCGCATTCGGAAAGTCAGGGTTCAATTCCCATGGTCGGTCTATTTGACACATGTTTTTTTTCGGGGGTTTTGCCAGTTCGCCAGGCAAATGCTGGGTAGGTTAAATACATCCCCCAAATTTTCGGTCCCTCCATTTCATCTCCATTATCATTTCACATCATCTCTAATCTGGTGCTCTATTTCAGGTTAGAAATGTTGCGGATGTCTCGGCGCTGCATGACAGGATGATATGCTCCAGGTAAAGAGTTCCTCCTTCGGTAGGACTGTCCGCTCTCTGGAACGGCTTAGTGGGCCGTTTCAGGACCACGGTGAGTGGGATGCTAGCTGTACTGGCTTACCGGAGAGTTTCCAACTGGTCAGTTGTATGGACCCTACCCTCTGCACTGTCGTCACTCCTTGGGACGGCTGCCTTCTGTCTCCTCTCGCCTCATCCTTTATCCCGCAGATGCCCCACTTGGGGCATAGGTACAATAGACCAAGACCGGAAGCCCGCACGAGTTCCCTCCGTAGCGTAATCCAATCTAACTTACCCGACCGATAATAAGGTAGAACTTGGGATCTCTCGAATGTGAGGCAGGCCTGCTACTCCCACACCAAAGACAACTGTATGTGTAGGGGAGGGAGGGAGTAGTTCAATATAGTTATTAGAAACAGTTATAGACAGCATTACAAATTTATGTCACTCGTCAGCACCGTTACATCTCACAGATAACCGTTTCAATGACATCCTTGAGCTACCCCTTAACTCATTCCTTCCCATCTGCCCCAGTTGGTGGATACAGATTTAACAACGGCGCCTACGCTATCGTCATTTGACGTAAGCTTTTTTTCCGCTTAATCTTTTCTGTGGCACTTTTCTCTCTAATTCAGAAATCAACATCATCGCCGAACAAAGAGTTTAAAAAAAACCAGCAATGAACATTTTACTGTGTAATGAAGTTATACTTGGCAACTACTAATCCATTAAGATTATAAACTCGGTCAAGAAAGAAATCCAATTCCCATTTGAGAAAGTCGTGGTGAATCACTTCATATTACAACAGTCAAGATATATCGGGACGAGGCGCCTCCTGTCTGCTCTCTTTAGCAGACACTGATTGCTTTCAATTCCGAAGGAAGTACTGAATTGTTTTAGTTACAATTCGCTTTGGTTTAACCTACTTTAATCCGGCAATTACTGACTGTAATACAATTAATGTTCGAATAAGCCGTCTGCAATTATCCGACAGTTGTCTCATTAGAATAGGTAGAAACCCGAAAAAAAAGAGACTTACTCTATTATGTGTTTCAAGCGGGAAGGGTTCTGGAGTCCAACAATACAGATGCCGTTGCACACTCAGCGTTGCCAGCTTGTTACCCCACTCCTGTTATATTTCCCTCTCTCTCACACACTCATACAGCATGCAGGTCTGCTTGGCGCAGACGTAAGGGTAAGCAAACTATATTTTACAAACTTATACAATTATGCAGTTGCCAAAATAAAAATTGGAAAAAGCATTTTTGCAAATGATGTATATTTTTAAATGCTATAACTATAATTGTAGTTTATGAATTACCTGTTTTTCTATTCTAATGGAACTGCCAGTGGCTCATCCATAGCGCTGTCAATGTCACTTCCGTTAAGAGACAATTCGTCATTGTCACTGTCTTCATCGTCTGAGTCTTGCAAATTTATGATTATAGGTTCCAAAATCTCGTCACATGCTATTTCTGTCTTAAAATCGTCTTCTTGAAGGCTTTCTCCATGCCTTAAACAGTTTTCCCAGTCCTGCTGTGTTACCTTGTCAATTTCTTCGTGAACAAGTCGTTCAACATCCGTCAGTTTAAAAGTATTATTTCTGCTTGCAACCCCCGTTTTTATTTGAGCCCACACCAACTCAGTTGGATTATATTGGCAGTGGTAAGGTGGGAGGCGTATTACCTCATGTCCCATTTCAATTCCAAGTTGATCCAGCTGATACACTTTTTCCGTGTTTTTCAACGGAAGTACTCTTTGCAATAACTCATTTTCAGTTTCTGTTTCCAAATTTTTTTGAAGAACGTGTACACCTTAAAAATAATACTTCGAACCTAACTTCGGAATACCTGCCTTTTTGACTCACCACTAATTTCACCGCAAGAAGCCATTGCACTATTTAACTCTTACTCTACTGTTGTGTAAAGAACGAATGAATGATATTGATCTGAACTCTCTAGCGTAAATAAACACTTCTTATCCAGCATTCATTCATAAACATAAGCATGCAGCATTCCACAGGCTAACAGGAAATGAAGTGTTTGCTCTTTCTCGAATTTAACACCTTGACTTATTCACAGCAATTCTTTTATCACGTCATACAGTAGTTTAAATTTCAGTTCTGAGTAATTAAAAGTATATGTACGTACATACACACCAACCACTTTAAACTCTCTAGAGTAAATAGAGATTACGAACCATTTATAAACAAAAATATGTGACCAGACACGTTCTGCCAAGGCAGTAGGAAATTTGTTTCCTCTCGCAAGAATTGGCTTATTCAAAGCGATTCTTTTATTACGTCATGCCAAACATTTACGTTTCAGTTCTGAGTAATTACAAATATACGTACACCCATACATGCCAATCAATAAATGATACTCATGCAGTGCTTACGTCGCGATTTATAATACAGGTAATAGTGGTTTATTTATTTGTATTAGAAAAAATATTTGAGCTAAAAATATGGGGCTTTCATGGTTATGTTAGATACATTACTCTCTACCTTCCACATGAATCAGTTTCGGCAAAATCTGAATTTCTGTCTTAGTGCGAATAGTATTTCATACAGATTGATTAGGTTGGCGCTCCTCACACACCACTTATCGGGAATGAAATACGACAACACCACAGGACTCCGATTGGTTGCTCACCTAGTAGCGCTCAAGGACAAACACCTTCCCATTTGAAACACATAATAGTGAGCTTCCCCTTGCTAGTTAGACTGCCGCAATATTTCTTCCATTCAATTAACGCTGATGCATTTCTTAGTTCTACAGAACACAAAGCGTCACCTCCGACTTATTTGTTCTGCAAATAGCCTGAAAATATGACTGATAATCGAAGAAGTACTATGGACTTTTGAAGTTCTATATCCGTGTATAGCGCAATATATTCTCATGTAATTTTCTTTTTAATTTTCTTCATTCTTGCTTTTTCGGATGAAGATTCACTTCTGTTACAGAATGGAATTAAGACAGCCAATGGCATTAAGAATTATAAGAGCCCATAGTATGACAGTGACAAGTTATTGTTGTATCAATAAAGGCCCTTAAACATTCTATATTTGTCCATCCAGTTGATACATTTAGTAGAGAATCTATAAAAAAAATCTGAATTTTAATATTTCTATATTTGTCAATATAGGTTCTGTGTCCTTGAGGAACGCAGCAAAGAGTTTTTCGTATTTTCTCTGAAACAGAGAAGCTCACACTCAGAACTGACCTACGGTTTAATAAATTTGTCAAAAGTTGTATTTTCTATGGTTACAAGATCCTATATAATATATTGTTACAGAGGCGGCGAAATCCTACTGCAAAAGCATTAAGTGCGAGTTGCCCCATTCCACCGCTTTTTGTTGTTTGCCATGAGAGTAGGGAAAAAGGAGGGGGGGACGAAAAAGGAAGGAAGAGTCAAGAACAGCCACACGTCGTGAAGCTGGAAGTATTCCCTTTGTGTCGCGCGGGTTTTCCAGACCGTCCGATTTCCCCACATCTGGAAGATTCGGTTTCGACAGTACTCCATTCCTTCATGTTAAGCTTCTTCAACATTTCTTGCGTGACCGACAGGGTATAAAATGGAAGTACCAAAACCAGTCTGAATCAAATTTTCTAACTTTCAAACTGAAAACTAAAAGTTATCCTACAAAATTCCTATCTTACAATATCCTATCACGGCCTCGCCCTAATGAGGGTGGGAACGTAGCAACAACATTCAGGTTGACCACAACCTGCCAGCAGCCACGGACTGACGGGCTTGAGTCAGTTGTGAGAGCAGAGTAGTTGTGAGTTGGTATGCAAGGAGTTTAGTTCAGTTGCTAGTTGAGAGTTGAAATATTGAAGTTCAGTCAGAATCGTTAAGCAGAGCAATGTAAGACTGAAGTGTTCTGTGTGCGTCAAAAAGTTCGAGCAACACAGGTTGGTGCATGCAACAGAAACATGAAGGAACATTAGACCGACGTGCTTGCTCTGAGCATCTGAAAAAAGTGAAATTGATTGTAGCTCAGCATATGGACAAATGATTCTAGTGAGAAATAAAGTGAGTTTAGAAGCGCTTCTTGTTTTCATATCTACTTATGTTCCTCTTTTTTTTTTTTTAAATTTAGTTCGAAAGAACTACATCAGAGTTACGTCCAGTGCTATCTAGCTTATTTGTTTTATAAGTTATTTGTCTGTCATAATTATATAGTCCTTTCAAACCTATCCTTTTTTATTGTTCTCTTTGCACAACGTGCATTCAAACAGTTAAGAATCACAAAAATCTATAATTTATTTATTACATTAATATATATATATATATATATATATATATATATATATATATATATATATATATATATATATATATATATATATTCCACCAAGTGGAATTACTTAGAAGTAATATATGTGGCCCACATTAAGGAGTTCGTGGGTTCGATTACCCTGGTCGACCCTTCTGACACATGGTTCCTTCATTTTCCTTTTCCATGGACCCTTTGGTTTTCCCGAGTCATTAGGTGAACAATGGAAAGGACAATTAGATTCCCCGAATTTCCTGTCCCTCTTATCAGCTTCCTTCTCAGCCGCTTCACCTTTCATCTCAATTGGCTATTTCTGGACTAAGTTCGCGGTGGCTCTTGCATGAATGGCAGGTAATGGGCTCTCTGTAAGTGTTCGTCTTCCAGAGTGGGGGAGGTCTCTGAGTCTCGGGCCCCTCAGGGAATACGTGAGCCCACAGCGAGGAAGGGGAGCAAGTTGTACGAGCCGCCACTGGGGTTCTTAAACCTGAAGCTGTTAGGGAACCTTACTTTTGCTGCCTTCTCCTCTCAGGTCCGGTCACCCTTGGCATAATGAAATATCATTAGAAGAATCATATCGCCCCCCTCCCGGGAGGCACCCTTTAAGGTGCATGGCCACAAAAGAGTTAATAGGTCGAAGTGATAAGCCCTCCTCCGAATCTTGTTACAGAGTCATGAAAACATAATTGAAGTGACTTTATTTGCACACACATACACATACAACGTTTTTTTTAAATACGTTTTTGTATTCGGGGACCTCCAAACATGTATTCGCACTGAAATCTCGTATCGAAATTGTTGGGTGCAATGCACTACTTGTAAGTACGTGGTAGAGATCGCAAAAATATATTGCTTTCGAAGCATATCCGACTGTGTTAAATGATGATATAAACAAAAGCATGTGTACGTGTGCGACATCATTGGCCGTTTAGCCTTGTATCTCTCTGCGGATGAAGTGAAAGCGGGCCGGATTTCTATTACATCGAAAAAGAAGCCAATTGTGGAAGGTGAATGTGATGAATTTTTAAAAGTGCTGTTCGTACTAGATGCATAGCTTCTTTGGAAGAAACGAACCACCAACAATTACAAACGTGCTTTAAGCAGTAAACAATGATCTCGAATTGCCTAGTTTTTTTTTAAAAAAAAAGCAGCTTTCACACCTATTTTCACAACATAAGTTTTGAATTTGTAAACAGAAACTGAAATCATATAACTGCTGACCGTGAAGATATATTGTTGTGGCGCAGGAATTATCAATGGAAAATTCGGAAGTAGAAGTCATTAAAGAAATTCGTCCGCTATCAGAATCCATTGCCGAAGTGCGTACACAATTATTTAGCACTGTTATTCCGCAGAAACACCCTGCCTTAATTTTTAATTTATAAATGAGTTGGGTTATGTGACGAAATCGAATATTTAAAATAGTTATTGTAAGTATTCGATCACATATTAGCGTACGAAAGCAAATATACATTATACAGTACACACACCTTTGCATTTAACGTTAACGTAAAACGTGCTATCGCAGATATCAAAAACGGAAAAGCAAACCTTTGCAAAGTTCGTTGACAGCGCACAAGGTCGGCGCCGGGATAGTATGGTAAGTACTGATTGCTCCTGACGATGCATCACGTGTTTTTTAAAATATAATTTGCGCCCTCCAGTGTTAAGTTATATCGGAAGATGATGAAATGATGCTCAAATGAGTCCAGAGTGCATAAAGCTTAGAGTTAACCGACATTCATATTTCAGGATAATGGGAATAAAAGAGTGCGAATATTCCTTCCAAGTGGAGTAATGCATTTTCCCGCTTTGTTTACATCGCCATATAAACTAAGGTCGGCGCCTGGATAGTATGGTAAGTACTGAATGCTCCTGACGATGCACCGCGTGTTTTTTTGGTTTTTTAATATAATTTACGTCCTCCACTGTTAAGTCATATCGGAAGATGAGTCAAATGAGTCCAGAGTGCATAAAGCTTAGAGTTAACCGACATTCATATTTCAGGATAATGGTGAACTCCGGAAAACCCTTATCCATATAACTCACCCTGTCCGAGATACGAACTCGGGGCCTCTTGGATGTGAAGCAGATACACTACCATCTACGCTATAGGGAGGTGGGTTCCGTGTGCACTGGTAACGTATGATGTAGATTTTACTCGGTCTGCGCGGCGGAAATAATCTTATCGCTGCATTTTACAGGACATCGCGTTCATTTTTAATTCGCCTCAGACTTTATCGAACGGTACTGTTACAGGCATATGGAAGGCGAGAAAGAGAGGCAGAGATCCCTTAGCAAATCGTTCTGGCTTGATTATAATTATAGAAAGCAACAGATGTGCTTCATTCTTTTAAGTGAAGTCGTTTCACTGACAGTCCAATATAATTAATTATTTTGGAGGGTAGTTGTATCTTCAAAGATAGGTATCCTATATATCTATTTGGTTGTTTTTAACAAAATTATTCCGGGAAAAGAGAATTTGTACTAAAATAGCACAAAGAAAGTAGACAGACCAGTTGAAAATACTTCAATGAAGAAGCATATGTTGCAATTTTTTCCCCATAAATGTGTTATTTCCGAAGCAGACAACCGGAATGACTTTGCTTTTGTGTAGTTCTGCTCTTTTAGTTTAACCAGAAACGCCATACCCACCCAAGCGTGCACTTCATTGATGCATGCAGTAGCAATAAATCATTCCAAATACATAATGCAGTCGCTTCACTTGGAAGACTGGCAAGGTTAATGTGAGTCGCGCTGTCATCGATCCATGTGAACAGAAATAGGTTTTCGTGACTAGAAAACGAGGGCAGTGGTATCTCTGTAAGGAAAACACGCAACAGTAGCAACGCCTTCTTATCGCTGCCAGAAGCCACACATTGCTGACTCGAAAAATAAAGAAAACTGCTACTTTAGGACTATTTCTTCTGTTTTGATAATTTTGCCCTACGTCTACATCGCATCCTTGCCATAATTATCGGATAAACCAAGCTGGAAGTACTGTCAGCCCAGTACAAGAAAGCAAGGTAGAGGAATGTATAACATAATCACTTTTGCTGCCCGTACGGTGTTTATGTCTGCCCTATGAGTATGACAATGATGGTAGGTTCGTTTAAAATACGCAAGTGTTGTCACATATCTCACCCATACATAATACCTATCACTGCAGTTACTGCAACGACCATTAGATCTGGCAGCAGGGTGACTCGTATGTACTCTCATCCACTCATTTCCTGGTAAACAGATCCACTAAGAGAGCAGACAAACAGTTCAAATCCCACTCACCTTCATTCCTCTCTTGCCTTCTTGTGGTGGGCAGACAGTAACAAGAGTATTCCAAACATTCTCTCAGAAACACCTCTCCAGTTTACTGAATTGTTTTAACATTTGTTACACATGAAAAATCAAGAAGCACAGAACGAAATACACATACCAATTAATCTTTTAGCTTTTCTGGATCGTTTGTTATGGAAATGAAAATGCATGATTCTTAAATTTCCTTGATAACCTCCATAGATCTTCAAGGAAGCCTCGACATGACTCTTCCAGACTTGGACTGCAAACATTAAACAGTTATTTAGAGGCAAATTATGTCAAAAATCAAGGACAGTTTCCATAAGGGTAGCTGCTTAACACTATTCGTAATAATTCTTCTTCTACAGTAAATATATGCCTACTATGATAACATCTGCATTGCATTTTTATTAGTTTATTTTCCTTTAAACTAACACCGCTTCGAAAACATTTTTATATTTCTAGTGCAGCCATCGTGACATCTCACCTGCATTCCAAAAGCATTGTGTTTTACAAATATCACGTGATTAAGCTACTACTACCTTCTTGCATACAAGTAAGCATCTTATCTCTCAGAGAAAAGTTGTTTTCTCTGCAACTCTCATCCCCTTTTGTAGTTGTACCTAAAATCCTCCCCACTCGCATCTATTTTCACATCCTTATACTGCTGCTTCAGGATCTAAAGTGTTAGCTTTATGTATTGTTTACTGTTTGCACTGCTACTAATATATGGTAAGTAGAGGAAGAAATGTATTCAAACATATTCCAGTTCGAGAGTACACAAAACGTTTTAGGAAAAGTGCGTATGTGTAGGTATTTTTGAGTGAAGGAGTGAGAAGCGACTAAATGAGTGAGTAAGCAAGTGAGTAGGTAAGTCTTGGTCGCTCAGTTATGTGTTGACCTTCTGATCCCAAGGTCGCGAGTTCAAACCCGGCTCAGACCGACTGTTTAACGGTGCTTAAAAATTACAGCCTCATATGAGTACATTTTCTAGAATTTAAAACTGCCAAACTCACAAAATTCTAATATACCGTCGGCACTGATATGATTTGGTAACTGATGTCATCAAGGAACAAAATAATGTTGAAGAAATATTAATGAATAGAAGAATTACAAAACGTATATAATTCATCAACCTCTATATTAGAGAGTTTTTAAACCGTTATCACCTATTAACCAGGTATTTCAGTAATAGGAAAGCTATATTCGCTATTAGTAACTATCAGTCAGAGATTGATCCCTCAATGACCCTGCCATTGTCATGCTTCTAGAATATACTGAACAAACTCTTCTGAAATTAATCTTTACAAACCAGACTTTAATGATAGCATTGCAAAAATTGATTTAATAGTTGTAATGAAAGATAGAAGTGTAACTGAAGCAAAAAGTACACCAACATGAACCTAAAGAAAACTGAAAAATAGGCCAGTAACAAGAAGCTACAATTCAATGAAAGCAAATCAAACGTTATTAATTTGAAAGAAAAAGTCCTATAGACAAAACAGATTATCTTTATATAAAAATAGTAAAAGTAATTAAAAACTAACACTTAGAGGAGATTCAGCTGTAACAAACACTTAGAAGATACAGAAAAAAAAAGGCAACTGTTCTTATACTGTTAGAACTTGGCAACCTTCGTTGGAACTAGAAGATATGGTATTAGAAAATATGTATGGAAGAGCTATATGGGGGTCACATATGAATGCCAGTTTTGGACTAGAGTATGCAGATACGGAAGGATATTTTAAAATATATAAGAATTAAAGAGACTTATTAATTTAAAAATTACAAATTACAAAAATTACAAATAAAAATTACAAACGGTACAACACCTTGCCATAAGGACCTTCTTGTACAATATCTTGTGTTACATCCATTAATTTAACTACTGAAGAGAAAATCCAACTATATGTACAATCTAATCCCAGGAAGATCGAATACTCTTAGGAATATGACGCTCCAATGGTCACATTCAGAGAAAAAAAAATAATTGAAGAGTTGACAACAGTAGCAATACCACTTACAAATCTATACGGATAGAGTAAAGTCGATTTCAAAACAGGGAGAAATGTGATATTTAAAACAATATTTTGGCATACCAGTAGAATACAATCTGTTCCTAATATAAGGCAGAAAGAGAAACCCTAGAAACCTTGACTAACGAAAGAAATCTATAGAATAGTAGCTTGTTCACAGATATTACTGTAATGGCGCAGTTGTTAGAAATAATTCCAAACATGATAATCTCATTGAAAAAAAAATAGAACATCCTTATGTAATGAGGACTGGAAAATACCTATAGAGTACTTTTTGGATGAGTTAAAACTCACATTTCAATTACAGGAAAATAGTACGCCGACAATGTCACAAATGACCTAGCTAAGGATGAAAACAAGGTCATAATTTATGATGAAGTATACTATAATAAAGGAAAAGACCGGTTTCTGCTAACCACACCTTGTTTATCAATTGAGCTCTGAGTGTAGCGCAAAAGATACACTTGAGACACTCTAGCACACTAACAAAACTAACACAATTGTTCGTCGAATCGAACCACAATGAACTGCTGAGTTACAATTCACAACTGAACTGTATGTCGAACACTAAACCAGCTGCTTAAATGGGACTCGAGTACAAAGCGGACGTTCTGGGAAAAGAGCCTACTGAAACGACCAAAAAGAATTTTCTGGAGCAGAGAAGTGCCACACAACTGCAGTCGTTCTATGTGAACTATTATTCCGTGGGAGGCTCAGGCACGCACGAATAAGGAGAAGCGAAATAATCTTAGACCTACAGAACAAAAGTTATGGATAAATGGCAGATAAATGGGACTATACGTAAAGCATTCTTCTTATCGTAAAACAGCGATTCAAGTTTAAAATTCAAGAACAGCAGGAGTAACGAAACAGGATTTCAGCATATGCGACTTTAAAATCAAAATTTCACCTTTTCAGTATAACTGAATACTCAAATGTTCTTGAAATCCGGCAGTTAATTTACGAATGTGAAACTCTGAAAAAAAAAGGAATATTATGTCTAATCAAATATATAACAGAGGTGGTACTTAGTCCTTAGCTAAATTGATTTAGAAAATAAATATTTAAAATTATTCATGAATAAGAAGCATAGACTCCATAAATTTAGCAATATAAACAGCCTATATAATACAAATAATGGACTAAGAAAAGCTAAAAGGCATAAAATGTGTATTAACACAGTTCATATTTAACAACGAATGTGCATTTATTATTGTCAAAATGATATAAAACTATTTCAGTACATGTAGCGCGACCTGCTGTAAACGTATTCAAGAATGTCAAATTAATAAACAGGGGGAACAGAAACGTGGGCTCTTGTGCTTCCAACATGATACCTGGGAGGAAGGTATGAAGGGGATACCCGAAGGGCGACCAGATACGGACGTCAATTGTGTTAGCAAGCAGGGGACTACAACATGATACCAAACCTGACTTCAGCTAAACCTGCTATAGGTACCCCGCAACCTGGGAATGCCGGGGGTAAACGAGACTCTCCCAAAGAGAAAGGGGGCTCCAACAGTCTTGACAAGCACAGAAAGAAATCTTTCCTTAATGCAAATTTCATCGTCCAGCCGCAAAGTACCAACCGCCGTCGCCAGGTCTTACAGCTCTGAAACGGATGAAAGGGAATGGAGACAGGAAATGATTGACAAATTCGCTACCAGAGCATTCGCCTATCAACCCCGGTAAGTCTAAAAATCCATGGTCAGAGTCACCGGTTCGATGGGAATTGAACTCGAGGCCTCCCGAATACAAGTGTCAAACTGTATGGCGAAACCAATTTCTTCGGCCTGCGGTATTAATAGAACTGCATGAATTATGTACAGAATATAACAACGCTTAATGGTCTATATGTTATTTAAATTTTAATTACGCTAAGTTTAATAAGTAATCTAATAATTTAACATAACTATGTTTATTATTTGTTCTGCGCCGTAGGGTAGTGGGCTATGGCATCATGCTTTGGTTCTCTGCCAATGAATGCGTCCCGGGATCGATCCCATCCCTGTGGTGCGCATTTTAAGTTCCGGGTATAGGACCGGTGCCTACTGAGCATCTTGGGGAAATTGAGGAGCTTACGATAGGTAAGCGGACCTGGTCAAGAAAGTCAACTTTCCAGATGGGAGATGCCAAGATGCTGACCACATCTCTTCACCGTATCGGTTGGATGATCGCTCACCTCTGCCTTGCGTATGTGAGCGTGAGGCCGGCAGTTGGATTGGCAGGCCTTGTTCCTCTATGAGCTGTCGCGCCATGGGTTCTTATGTTTATTATTTACTGCATTTTATGATTCAAAGCTTGCCCATACCCAATGTTATGATTTAGTATTTATACGAGAGCTATACTTTATTTACAACTATGTTTTGCTAATTTAGTACACTATGTAGCTATTATGTACTAATATATCGCTGTAGTCTTCCCTTTTAAGTTGGATTTTATAGCTAATAGTTTTTATTAGTTACTCCAATTGCAACGTTTAAAACTATTTACGATTACTGGTTGCACAAAACGCGTGAATTCTGCTCTATAATTCTAGATTCATTTAACGTAGCATATTATGTCCATTTCTCATCCCTTTAAAATATGTTATCTATTCTTAAATAAAGCTTCTTCTGCCTCTAGTACATTCATATCCACATTTCTCTAAAGACACGATATAAAGAATCATCTGTAATTTTGAATTGATGATAATAGTCTTAAGTTAGCCATGTTATTGAATATGTCAAAATGCCTACATTTGGATGCTAACTTTCAATGTTCTATTCGTGAGGAAGAATGATTTCGTTGTCATTTCCCACTATCGTCTTGAAGTTCATACAAAATGGCACTTGGTATTCCACATATAGCCCACTGGTAAATTAATGTGTTTTTGCCGCCCGCTTCGCCAGTTCATCTGCCAACTCATTTCCTGGATCCCAGCGCTCTGTTTGAACTAAGTGTACCATGCATTTTTCAACTTCCAATATTCTTGTCTGATAACTTATTTCTTTAATTAAATTGTAATTGTTGCTATTGATTGTCAGAAATGTAATGCTATTATGCTATGCAGATATTTTACTATGCTGTATCACGTTGAATGATTCCAGGTGACTGCCATTTGTTGTTTCATTTCTTTTAATTTGCAGAGCAATTGGTGCGTAAATTCCTTGTCAACAAAAAATGCACAGCAAAAATCCTCATTTCGTGCTTCCTTTGCTTCTCTTAGTATACATTTTAAGAGTAATTTGTGTTATCTTGTTCGTTTTTTATCTTGACAGTATCTGAAGGACGAGGGTGTTGATGCATCAACCTTAACTTCTAGATTTCCTGGATTTCGTTTTTTCCTCTCACAGCATTTTGCTATCTAATAAAAGTGTAACTATTGAGCTAGAACTACTACTTACCTACTGTAAGCTGTGCAAGGTTTCTTTCCGCCCAAAAATTCGATACGGAGATTTTACCGAAATACTGTTTAAAGCTGCCCGTCAGAAAAAGGTCCATGTGTGGGTCAGTGAAGAGCAAAACGAAAAAAAAAAAAACAAAAAAAAAAAGAACAAGATAAGTTGGACTAATACCTACATCTATAACTTGATATTTTAGTTCAGTGCCTTTCAAAGATGGGTGCAGATTTTAAGTCACGGCATAGGTCCGGTGCCCACTCAGCATCATCAGGAATTTCAGGAGCTATGATAGGTGGCGAATTCCGGTTGGGGTGCCGAGATTCTGATCATATGTCCTTCCCGCATCGGTTGCTGATCGCCCACCTCTGTTTTGCGTATGTAATTTTGAGGCCGGCATTCAGGTTGGCAGGTCAATAATAATAATAATAATAATAATAATAATAATAATAATAATAATAATAATAATAATAATAATAATAATAATAATAATAATAATAATAATAATAATAATAATAATAATAATAATAATAATAATAATAATAATAATAATAATAATAATAATAATAATAATAATAATAATAATAATAATAATAATAATAATAATAATTAATAATAATAATAATAATAATAATAATAATAATAATAATAATAATAATAATAATAATAATAATAATAATAATAATAATAATAATAATAATAATAATAATAATAATAATAATAATAAATAATAATAATAATAATAATAATAATAATAATAATAATAATAAGAATAACAATAACAATAACAATAACAACAACAACAACAACAACAACAATAACAATAACAATAACAATAACAATAACAATAACAATAACAATAACAATAATAATAATAATAATAATAATAATAATAATAATAATAATAATAATAATAATAATAATAATAATAATAATAATAATAATAATAATAATAATAATAATAATAATAATAATAATAATAATAATAATAATAATAATAATAATAATAATAATAATAATAATAATAATAATAATAATAATAATAATAATAATAATAATAATAATAATAATAATAATAATAATAATAATAATAATAATAATAATAATAATAATAATAATAATAATAATAATAATAATAATAATAATAATAATAATAATAATAATAATAATAATAATAATAATAATAATAATAATAATAATAATAATAATAATAATAATAATAATAATAATAATAATAATAATAAACTTACATAAGAGCACATTTATTTTATGACAATTATGTCAATATTAAAATACGCTGTGTTAAATAAATGTTCATTATGCAGCATTTTAGAAACCTTGAAGTTTAAAGCTATATTTAATTTCTTCTAAAACTTATATTCGTGTTTCTTTCGGATGTCGTATTCTTTAATTTTATACTGCAAACGCGGTAATTATATATTATTTTTAAATAAACTTATAATAGGTATGATCATCCGTTTCACTATTGCTTTGTGAAATTATTTCCCAGAAAGCTGTTCTTTGTATCAGCCACTTTAGGACCTTCCTTTTGTAATATCAAATTCGTTTCAAGCTAATATTTTAACTTCAAAAATCTTGAAATCGCGTGATTATCATTTATATTATTTTTTGTATGCTAAGTTATATAACACAACTAAGATATAGTATAACTAAGATATCAAGTTACCTTTACCAATAATATGCTTGCTACTCCTAATTAAAGAAACCCTAGGGCACAAGAAGCACAACAGGGCTTCAGACATGTGGTTGCTACTTAGCACATAATTTTGGGGAATGTAAAGGTCTGGCTGAAATATGTGTTAACAGAATAAAACATTGTTAGAGGTGATGATTTTTCGCAAATGCGATATAGCGCGATAAAGTGCGAAATTGACTCAAAATGCGATATAAATGCGAAATCGAAGATTTTCCCAAGTAATTTTTTTCCAATGCTTTTTCTTCTGGAAACTTTAACTGAAGAGTCTGTAGAACCCTTGCATGTTTAGAAAGTTATAAAGTAAGTGACCACTCTTCTGGAATATGGAAAACTACCCTTCCCGCTAAATTAGCCTATTGTTCCACCATTGCCCATATGAGGTATGTTTGGTTCTGAAGCGAGTTCAGTTGTTTTACAAAAGAAGCACACCCCTCTTACCACGCCTAATAACTGCCGTTAATCTATCTTCACCCAGTTAAGGGAAAATTTCAATCCTTGTCTCTGAAAACCAATAGCAATCCTAATTTTAAGGAAGTGATAAACACATGTTAATTCCAGTTGCCAAAGTTCTGATTTTCATTGTTCTGTTTGGTTTTACGCGCAACTTTAATTCATTCTATGCTTAGGTGACGTCAGTAAGGGCGAGGCTAATTTTGTGCATTTTCTTTTTATTGTGCTAGTTTTACAGCAGTATACATTTATCTTTTTGTGTTATGCAGTATGCTTTAGTCTGTATCAACTTGTTCTATATCTCTGTGTATTGCTTTAACCTATATTAATGTAAAATAAATTGACACTTTATGCACTTTTAACTCACTGTCATTAATAACCCTCCATAAATTTGTTTTAAATCTCATATAATTAATGTTAATATTCATCGTTTAAAAAATTAACTGAAATTAAACTTTTTTCAAAATGCTATAAAATGCTAAATTTCAAATGTATAAATGCCATAAAATGCTAAATGTAAAAATCACAATGCTAAATTTCTGATTTCAAAAGGCTAAATATCACTCCCCCTAAACATCATTTTTAAAATGGAGTGTAAGAGCTCAAAGGGGTGTGAAGCATAAATTTAGGAAAATAAAAATCTAACTCTAGATGAAACATAAACATTATTAATATTTCCAGCATCTTTTATGAAAAGTTTTATGCTCAGTACACAATCTGAATCAGAAGAGTTTATATCTATTGGACAACAGCATGTCAAAAATTGCTGCAAATGCAGTTCAAAGGGTTCATGAGTTTCCCAGAGATTATTTGTGGCTGAGAAGGGAGTTATGACTCGTACGCTTGAAGTGCATTACTTTTAAAAGTAAGTCAACTATGCAAAAACACGATGAAACTTGCAAACGTATATCTCCGAAACAAATTAACGGACATGGTCCTAGCAATATACATACCAGTAGTTACTATAACTCAAGTTTGGCAGCGTATGGAAAGTTCAAAGGATAATATGAATAAATGGTTAAAGCATTTATTTCTGCTAGTATTTCATTCATGTCATCAGTGGATAGCAACAGCTACGTATAAGTATGAAACCGCTCCCAGAAAAACCACTGAGAAGAGACCTCCAGAAAACCAAATTTTAATATGAGAGGAATTCTGTTTAACAGTAGTTGATGAAGCGACAGATACAAAGAATCATATTGTTCTTGTTGTTATATTGGGTAGGTATTATGGTCGAAAAAGCCCATCTTCTGAAAACTAAAACTGTACAACAATGCTACGCTAATAGTAAAGTTAATATTTGACACACTATTCCTTATTGTTCTTCACAAGTTCAACTTTATTGTTTTCTTACCAGATAGTGTAACAATACATGCTTTGGGCTGGCAGGTGACTAGCTGAACTTGCACCTAAGGTTTACATTCTAGTTATTGGAGTCATATTTTGCATATTTGTGCTGAAGAAATTAGACTTTTGCTCCAGATTGCTGATGGATTCATTACAGCTATTAAGACTGCTTTAGTGAAAATCCAGCCAGAAGTTGGAGATCACTAGCCTTTTTAGAAGAATCAGACACAATTTATCTATCTCCACCTCCTGTAATTACACGATGGGGCACATGGTTGTCTCGTAACACCGCATCGATTTCAACGTTGGATCAAACAGAAAATGGTGAAGGTAGTACTGATGTAACACATTTAAAATGACTGGTTGAAAATTAAACTTTCAACTTTAACTCAGAGCTTCATCTGAAACCTCTAGGCATTTGTAAAAAGGTTAGACTTTGGATTCAGGTAATACTGGTGCAACACAGATCTAGCTCTTTCTATCTCAGAAACTTCTGGCATAGTACAGATGGTAAAACAATTTGAGAAATATAAGAATACGAACATATGCAGCGGTGGCACATGAGGAAAATTTGTTCTAGCACTGTTAAATCCCCTGTGCAGGAACATTTCACTAAGCTGACAATAACGACAGTTATATTCCACCATCATCTGTTTCAGTTAACAGAACTTTTCCTAAGTTTAATTGCCTTTCAAATTCTAAACCGTGTGTCTGACAGAAGAAAATCATTGATATCATTAAACCTTAAAATCAATCATCCTCGAGATTGTGTACAGAAATTGAGAATGACGCTAATTATTAGAGTTTCGTTTTCTGGCGTTATACTCTTATTCTATTGTGTTTTTGTATGATTAATATTATTTCCGTAAAATCAACTTACTTTACTGTACACAAAAATGCATTTAAGATACTGAAGTCTATGTGAAATAAATACATTATTAAAACAGTCAGAAAGACAAAACATAATTATACAAATTATAGCGTAATGTGGATTCACTGTTCATAAAGTAAGTCAGTACAAAGGTGAAAGCGACTAACTTAGCGAGAAGATAATCTTATCGGAAAACTCTGAGCTTACAAAACCTGCTATCCGGGACGGTTAAAGGCGTGGTTCGATAAAGGCAAAAATATTCATAAGCGTTATGGAAGTGCTAACGGGAACTTAATTCACATTTATTTCTATATAAAATCGATGAGCAATTTACTGCTTTTACTTTACAAATTATTAAATTCAAACAAAATACCTCTATTCTACCAACTAATTAGAATAATTTTTAAAAATCAAGGATTAAATAAGTATTCTACATTAAATTTCTTCCAAAGCCTATTCTCTGTATTGAGAACATGAAGCAAGTCGTCCTAAACGAAACAAGTTTCGTAGATCAATTTTGTCCATAAAGGCTAGCATGTACGCCTTTATGCTATTTTTGTTTCACAAAATATGATTTTGTTTTTTCATTTTATCACTCTGGTGTGTGCATGACATAGGTATCCATAAAAAGTTGTAATGTGTCATTTAAGATATATTTTTAAAATTAAAAAAGCATATTTTATAAACTTTTGTAGTGTTTACCTAGGTCATATTTCATAGATTTTCACACAGTCGTGTTTGTGTGGCATTTCAACGAAGGGAAACGTACATTCTTCCTCTCCTTGTGTTTCTATACTCCTCAGTTATATATATGGCCTCTGGAGCTAAGAAATATGTGAATACTACAATAAATGGGAGGCAGAATAAGAAAAGAAATAGCACTCAGTATAAAATAAAATAGTGAACCTTAAACCGAGTTGACTTACTATTTGTTGTTCCAAGTTTATATTCTTTTGTTCCCTGGTCGTGCTAAAGGTTTGCGAAGAAAGCTTTGGAATCGGTGCAGATGAACTGGTGTATATTGGAAAGTGCTTCGGCGAAGCTGGCTAAATGGTACAAGCCATGGGGCTTTGGTGATAATACAATTAAATGTGATGTGAAGGCGGTAGATGTGAGGCTGGCGGCATCCCAGAGGCTGCATAGGGGTGTCAGAAAAGATGTATCTAACAACAGAGAGTAATCAAGAGCTGCGCGATAGTGAAGAAAGTGATGATTATATATATAAGGGCGCTCAACTACGGCGGTCATCAGCGCCCTTTAAAAAACTAGTCATGGCAAAAGCCAGATATAAAACTTTCTAAAAATTATCCAAGTGTAACAAAACCTATTAAAAATACACGTACATAAAGAACATCAATCAAAACCTCCTAAAAACTTCGTTCACTAAATCCTAAACTCTAAACTAGACAAGAATCTAAAAACCTTCTCCACGGGTCTCCACGCACGGCCTACACGTGGGTGGGCTTGTTGACCGTCTCCCTCAACCACGAAGAGGAGCCCACACGAGGGAGACTGTTGGCTCGGGACCCCGGGTGCGCCAAACCCGTACCTACCGAAGTAGGCCCCTGGGGGGAGTGAAGAAAGTGAGTTTAGCTGAAGCTAAACTGACCAATCGCTGTAAACGGGAATTCCAAGCGGCCACCATGGCCGTCTCCTTGACGGTAGACGGTACCCTTTCCGCCCGGCCGCTGCTTCCTCCAGTTCCAGTCAAATCCACGGAGGAGTGCAGGGTGGGGGTGACAGGAGTCAGCAGCCGACTTTCCCGACCACCGTAAGGCGACCACTTGACCTTTTAGGGTCGTCATCTTCCCATTAGAATAGCGTCTCAATTGCATCACGAGGCTGAGTGCACCCCGGGGGGGGGGGGGACCCACACCGATACCGGGAATTAAAAGCGGGACACCACAGCATAGGTAGGCGTGCTATCATCCGATGGTCAACAAAAAATAGGGATGGGATGACTAAAAATGTAAGATATTCAACGAAAAGAAAGTATTTTGGCTCTTGTTTTACAGGCATTCAGGGTAATGCCCCAAATGGCCAGCCAAGGAGAAAGTAACTCAATGGAATACTTCAGAGGCGCGATAGCTGTGCGTTGATCCGAATGGGAGTAACTAGCAGGTCAGTGGCAGACAGATTCCTTGCTTCAGTGATATCTGTGTACTAAGTACATAAGAGGAAGGCTTGCAAATTTTCAGTAATTATAAATTTCAAACCAACGGACGAAATAACGACATATTTCCTTAAAAACAAATGTAAAACAATAAATGTAACAAATGTAAAACAGTGTAGCAAATGTTTCAATTTATTGTATTTAATAAAAACATGAAATGCGTAATTGCAAAGGGATTCAATAAGCAAGTATGGCTACGAAGCTAGTTTAAACACTTAGCCGTAGAACCAGAGTTCTACTTCATTCCTTCTTCTTCTTTCTCTTCTTATTCCTCTTCTCTCACACACATACACAAACACACACATTTTCACACTCTCTCAAATTCTTCTACGTAATACACACTTTTATACTTTTGGTTTGCACCATGTTCACTATGAAATACACTATCATTTTGTATCACTGCTCCACCCAAGCTCGACACTTTCTCTGGTAGCAAATTTGCGCAATCAGGGAGAACTTCTTTGGAGAAAATTTTAATACAAGGAAGACAAACCAGTTTTTGATATTGTCACGGCGACGTGCACAAAAGGTTCGGTGCAGAGAGATAACCGACGGAGTTAAAGGGCTTGCCTAAGCAGATAAACATAGCGCATAGATAAAAGGCATGCCCAAACAGATAAAGTTAGATAAAAAGGAAAATTCCAGTGACATCTTGATTGTCTTACAGAACATTCGATTTCTTGTTACAGAATATACCAGTAAAGTCTAGTAATATGAGTCGAGGTATGTATAAGGAAGCCACGACTCGCCAAGATACAGTCGTAAACAGAGTAGTAGTCGAAAACAGGAGTTGGAACAAGAGTTGTTGTAAACAGTGGAAGTTGAGTAAGCTCTTTGTTGTGGTCAACGAACTTGGTAGATTGTAATTGTGTATGTGATGTAGTTCTGCTACCGTAAGGATTCAACAGTGTACTTCTACGCAAATAAAGGACACTTTGAATTTCTGCAACTTGGACTTTTAATTCTACGAACCCACAAAGCCACAATATGGAGACCGGACATACCAGTATTATTTTGCAAAACAGTTATTTTTAAACGCAATGATATTGTTCTATGTCAATAAACAGTGAAATTGACATTACGAATATTTAGATGTCAGAATGGAGATTTACAACTTCTTGAAATATAGAATAAAATTCTTGAGTTAGTTCTTCCAGACATTATACCTAGCAGTTCATGCGGTAATTGGGTGACATATTGTAGACAACTTAAGAAAACTTGGGAGTTGGTGATCTTTAACTACTTGTTTGTTCGAGGTCTACTCGAGGGTCGAAACCCCCCTCTAAAAACCAGGGAGCCACCATTGCAGTAGCTCTATGGGGCTTTCTATTAGGGCAATTTCTTGAGACTAAAGAGCCCTCCCCTTTCGGGTGGAAGTGAATACGCGGGAATACCCATCCGGGAAGGGTACCGATAACCTCGAGCGAGCTCCCAGTGATGTAATACACCAGCTATTATCTATCCAGGTTAGCACCGGAGATTCTTTTAGGCATTTCTCAACCTCGTCTGGGCGGCTGTGCCAACCAGACATATTCAATATCCATAGGTGTCGGGGACCACTGCCCCGCCGAGACCAATCACATCCGAACAGCTCCCCATTGGGAGAGGTTATAATGTCTAGTCCGGAGTCCCTCTAGTAACTGCCACAGCGCAAGCCCCGCAACAGCTGAAGAGGTCGGAAGCACTCCCTTAGGGCTTTTACTACTATATTCTTGTATCGCCATCATGTTCAATAGACGAAGCTCAGTAAACATTATTGTAGCCCACTCGTACTATACAACCGCCACTGTGCCGGTTCGTGTTTATGATGATACTCGTAATCTCCAACTGTGCTGCTATCTCCTCGAAACTGGCTCTTAGATCACAAACGCAGCAGCTACCGACCTCTGGATAGCGGAATCTTCAGCATACTTAGCCATACAAGTGTGAAGTAAATTGATATGCCAGGATGAATCCTTTGGCACCCGCGCCATAATTGGTCACTGAAGAAATTGAAGAGGAATACTAATAAACCACCTGTCGTTGGGGAATCTGCAAAAAAGTTGAAAAAGGTAATGAGGAAGGGCAATAGGTGACATTTGAGAAGTAAACTATCATGCCACACCTTATTGAAGGCTTGGGCTATGTCCAAAAGTACTACAGCTGTGAACTAACGAAATTCAAACTCCTAGAGATCGGACGGCGTGAACCGTAATAATTGGTGCGTTGTGGAATACTTAGGCCAAAACTCGAACTAGTATTGTGGTAAGAAGTGAATTTTATATTCATATTTGTAAAAATTCGATGTATAACTTTTTCCAAAAGCATATACAAAGAAGCTTCAAGTGGAGTTCTTAGGCTAGTAACAATGACTTCAGTCACCTTCAATTTTTGAGTAAAATAACCAAGTGAAGAGCAACATTAAAGTTGGAAGAAATATAAGCTAACGCCCTCTTGGTGAACTGTTTTAGTGCACAATTTTTAATAATATCCAGAGATTTCTTATTGGGAAGGAGCACAATAAAGTTATTCATGTGGGCTGCCAAGAGAATCATGAAAGGTACAACTGATCCATCAGTTTGTGTTTAATAAAAGCGGTAGAGTATAAATCAGAACAGACATTTGAGATGAGAATGCGTTCAAATGGAACGTTAAGCATCACATTTAAAAGGCGTATCAATTGTAATGAGCATTTCAACTTTGGAGGTTTGGTTTAGTTTATGGGTATTCATTATACATGTAAACAAAGAACGATTCCTTTAATTAGTCCCTGGTTGTTATTCTGTATTATAATATAATAAACTGTCTTACCCGCTATTATATGTCTGATTTTTGGCGTGGTGCGTGTGTGAACTGTTAACTTCGTGTACTTCAGTAAGACTGAAGCGACACTTCTATAGGTTAAGGCGCTCAATCACTTTTTTCCATAACTGTACATAACATCTTATGCCACGTATACTATTGGTGGTCTTGCGATTGGCTGCTGTTTGGATTTCTCTTTGTTATGAATGACATATGATAAGCTTATGCTTAAGTTTTACGTTATTTGGTTAAGTCAAATATTTATTGTGAATGGCTACAATTAGTTCCTATCTTATTTATACATGTTTTGATACGTTATATTGCATGTGGTCTTCAAGGAAAGTATTCTCACCCTGTGCCCCCCACACAAAGTAACACATGTATGCTCTATCACATCCTATTCCGATTAACCCACAGACATCCTACAATCTCACTAACTTTTGTGGGGAGAGGGTTCGTTTGTAATATTCATATCATGGGCTTTGATTGCAACACTTGCTGCACTTTTGTTTACTCGTTGAACTTTTAGGTTAGGTGACTGTAGGTGTACGTTAACTTATTTTGGCATGAGTATTCAGTTCCAAATTGTATACAGGGAAACAATCCCACCCCTCACGGGAAATAAAACCGTGACCTCTGGATGAGATATCTCACTGACCACTTCATCACGGAGACTATCCTCACTAATATCGCACTGACCGCTAACAAATAAAACGTTTAAAACTATTAAACTTTGATTATAAAATAATTCACTAGCCCCATCTATCGTCGATAGTTGTGAATAGTCCATGAGCTATTGGACTTCCCCAAGTGTATTGAACGGCACGTTGTCTCTACTGCTATTGCTTTGCTACAAGTAGTGTTCTTTCATTCCTAGTGCACGTCATACCTTAGGCCGACTACTTATGTGACACTAATCACAAATGGAAATAATCAATCGTATTAAGGACTCTCTTAGATTTAGAAAAGGTAGGCAAGTGCAGCAATAGTGAATTAAGTACAGTAATTTATCATGATTATTCCATAAATGAATGCAATCTGACTCCGAATAATATTTCTAATAGTTTCAATACATACTATAAAAGGTATTAAAGCTCCAGGTGTACCTTGAGGTACTAAATGAGCAAATATATGTTTAGTATTATTAATTCAACCAAATAATATAAAGCTTAATCATAAAATAAAAAAATAAAAAATTTAAAGATAAAGGCAAAAATCTTTTTCATGCTAAATATATTAATATATAATATATTAATATATAATATATATAATATATATTAATATCTAATTATATATATAATTATATATATAATTAGATAAATTAGGTGTAAAAATATGTTAAGTATCACACATTCGAAGTTGTGATTCATTGAAAACTTGTAAAACATCTACTATTTCTTACCCTAATCTAGTAGATAATCTCCTTGAACTGACTGTTAGATCCCAATTGTACAAGACACGGATAAACGGGAAGCACAGAATTTCGTAGATTACTGCTGCAATTTCGTAGCAAGCGTGCTGGTTTTATAATGCAAGCATTGCTGTTTCGAATCATTAAACAGAATAAAGCTCAAAGTAGTGAATTTAAATACGCATGTATGTATGTTTCAAAATTAAAATGTTCTAAACCTAGCAATAATTCCAATACATGCGAAAAATAAATTACCGTGCAGCAGTTTCCAAAATGCAAAACTGCGGACTGAAGATACTAAACCATATCTTCTCCACTGGACAGAAGACGATACGCAGTTATTTATAGCAAAAATCTGATGTGTACATTCCACGGATTACTCTGTAACAATCTACTGTTACTCCAATAACTCTGTAACGGTGATAAATACACATATTTTTATTATAAGCGTATTACAGTATTAGAAAGATTGACTCTCTTATCATAGTTATGTTACAATATATTTAACATAGGAATTTGTTTTAAATTGAACAAGGTTATTAATATTATTATTATTATTATTATTATTATTATTATTATTATTATTATTATTATTATTATTATTATTATTATTATTATTATTATTATTATTATTATTATTATCATCATCATCATCATCATCATCATCATCATCATCATCATCATCATCATTATTATTATTATTATTATTATTATTATTATTATTATTATTATTATTATTATGTTTTACTTAAGTACCACGGGTGGTCAACCCTGATGACACATGAAAGCACCTGCTGCTATGTGAGGTGCCCCAGACTCAATTTCCAGCTGGGCTGAAAATTTTCCTCTAGACAGGAATTATTCCTTTATTTGTTTGTTTGTTTGTTAGTTTAAGTCCTCCAACGTTAAGTCATATTGGACGATTAATGAAATGGGTGAAATGATACTCAAATGAGCCCAGAGTCCAGAGAGCTTAGAGATAAACATTCGCCTTTTAGGATAAGGGAAACCCTGGGAAAAACCTCATCCAGATAACTCACTCTGACCGAGATACGAACTTGGTACCTCTTGAACGTGAGGCAGACACGCTATCATCTGCGCTACTGAGGCGGGCTACTCCGTAACCTTTCCAGAATCTAGAATTAAATTAGAATGAGAGCAAATAAAAACCACTGTATACGAGTTGACATTATTACAGACGGGCAATATTTTCCAGAGGTAAGGCCGCCGAATATGACCACTGTACTTAAACGCGAAGTATAAATACATTGTGTGTGTGTGTGTGTGTGTGTGTGTGTGTGTGTGTGTGTGTGTGTGTGTGTGTGTGTGTGTGTGTGTGTGTGTGTGTGTGTGTGTGTGTGTGTGTGTGTTTAAGAGAAACTGTCAGTACCATGTGATATGTAAATAATGCTGTAAAATGTATTGATCGTACTGCAGTACTTTTAGCTCTATTGCTCGTTTCTTTTCATTTTCATGCTTAAAACACACTGTAATTATGCTTTGTAAATGGTATAGGGGGTTGTTTGATAAGTCCGGTAAATTTCAATAAAGGGCTGGAAAGTTTTTGTTGCAACTTTATGGGTGGTAAGCTTGTTTATTCAAAAGGCTGTACTGAAAATTTGAATGTGCTACAATATAAAGATCATTGTTGACAGCCATCTAAACTGGACAGTGTGATAGCTGCGATTGGAAATGAGAATAAAAAACAAAGTTTCGTGCTGTTATTAAACATTTTCATTTGAAGGGCTGAACTGCCGTACAAGTCAAAACAGAATTGGATGAAGTTCACGCGGACTCTGCACCAACATTGACGACCATTTGCTTTTGGATCAATGAATTTAAACGTGTGCGTAGTCACCACACTGAACACCATTTAAAAAATTCATGATCTGGTTATGCAGGACAGACGAATCAAAATTCGTGAGGTTGCTGAGGCTATAGGCATCTCAACTGAGCGAGTGTACAACATCCTGCATGAAAAATTGGCAATGAAAAGTTGCTCACAATCGACCAAACCCGCATCCGGAAGAACACTTCTACCGAGTGTCTGGCGATGTTTAATCGCAATCCGCAAGAATTTTTGCGGTGATTTGTGACCGTTGATGAAACTTGGATCCATCATTACACACCAGAGTCAAAACAGCAGTCAAAAAGTCTGGTGAAAATGCATTTTGTCAGGACCATTTTGTCAGCTGGTAAGGTGGTGGTCACAGTTTTTTTGGGTTTCCCAAGAAATAATTCTCATATACTACTTGGAAAAAGACAGAACTATAACTGGAGCATATTCTGATTTATTGTTGGATCGCTTGCAATATGAATTGACTGAAAAGAGACCGAGATTGAAACGCAAAAATGTGCTCTTTCACCAGGATAATGCACCAGCGCACACATCAGCAATCGCAATGGCGAAAGTGCATGAGTTGAGCTTTGAATTGGTTCCTCATCCACTTTATTCACCAGACTTAGTTCCAAGTGACTTCTTCATGTTCTAAAATTGAAAATTTGGCTTGGTGGTAAGAAATTGCCACCAAATGAAGAAGTGATAGTCACCGTCAACGAGTATTTTGTAGACCTTGGCGGAACCTATTTTCTCCGAAGTGATGGAAAAGCTGAAACATCGCTGGACCAAGTGTACAACCATCAATGGAGACTGTCGAACATTAAGATGAGATGATAACGGAAAAAGCTAGTCTTATTTTTTTTACCAGACTTATCAAATGACCCACCTAGGTTATTTGCTTATTAAGGCTACACTGAAAATTCACCGAAAATGCTGAAAATCACGGCATTTGCTTTTTTGACATTTTTGGTAGCTTAGGGTGTGTAGTAATGGATGGCATGCTATTTTTCCTCATTTGCACCATTTTGGGCCATCACGTAACAAAATAAAGAGATCTTTAACAGTCGTTAAAAGTAACAATCATTACTTTAAAATTATTTCTGAGAAACTTTTTTCTAACATATGTTTCTATACAAAATACCTCACCCGTCAAAGTTTTTCATTTAACTTGGTGAAACTTACAGGGTAGATACATAATATGTAAATAAGAAACTTCACATTGCCCCCTTTTTGTTAATGCTCATGTTTTGAAAATTATATGGTGTTAAGGAATAAAAAGGTTGATGTTTTCACAATTTTGAAAGCTAACACATGGACAATATTTTAGAACAAATGCTACAAGAATATTCCAAAAAATAAGAATGTGTTTCTTTTAAAATTGGTCTGTACTAGCCGGAAACAAAAATTCAACTTTAAAGATCAACTTTTTTGACGCGTAGAACATATAGCAAGTAATGTTTACAATATTTTCACAAAACTAATTAATAATTAATAAACTATTTAATGTAGGAACATGAAAATTTTCATTCAAGTTTAAAATGATACTCTAATTCTGTGGCTAAATTTTCATAATGATAGGTTTATTATTATAGAAAGTGGAATTTTCAGTGTAGTCTTGCCTTAAAGGATTGATACATTTCGTAGCATTATTTAAGCCATTGATTTGTATAAATACGTTTTCAATATATGGCACCAACTGTTTATAACGAGAGCCTGGCTTCAGAGTATGGCGGGCATTATGTTTACAACTGGTCAGCATGCCGAACTAATACACTTTTAATTCTTAAGGGTAGAAGTTCATGATCCCATGCTCTGATTGTTATGCAAGCCATTGCTTTTATTTTTAAGCAGTAGATGGAACATTGCCAGCCAATAAAGTACATATGAAGTGGTCTGATACGTCAACATTAGTATCACCAGCCTTCACTGCTCAAGGTGATAGGTTGCGTAACCCTTCAGTAACGTCATACCCACTACTGTCGCAAGCACCTTCTCTGCCATTTATGCATTAGTCACCTGTTATCGGCCGAAGGCATGCCTATTCCTCGTTCAGGGAACTACTGAAAAGGATAACGAACCACTGCATTCCGTTATTATAACCTATAAACAGAAATAATGCAAGTCTTCCGAAACACATGTTTAATATTATAATACAGCGCCATTCCGAAGAAAAATTTGCAAACAATGTATACCTATTACAGTCCTATTTACGCGTTTCATGAATTAAAGATCCACTATGTACATAATATATACATATTATTGCACAATGTTGTAGTTTCCGTAACTGTAGCTCATTTTATCCCAGAAATAACTGCAATAGAAATTTTACTATAGACATTATAGGAATCAGGTTGATTTCTTTTTAATATATAGACGTTCAACTTCATAGAAGTCAGCAGTGACGGCTTGTGAAATTTTGATTGTTTGGTGTGCATAAAATAGCATCGCATAGAGCCCACCTCGTCAGCGTAGATGGTAGTATGTATGCCTCAGGTTCAAGAGGTCCCAAGGTCGAATCTCAGTGAGGGTGAGTTACCTGGATAAGGTTTTTCTAGGGCTTTCCCTTATCCGAAAGAGGAATGTCAGGTGACTCCAAGTTCTTTGGAATCTGGGCTCATTTTGGCATTATTTCACCATTTCATTCGTCGTCCGTTATGACAACCTTGAATAAAAAAAGCATTGCATATAGAATCCAGGAACAGAAATGTATCACATTGCACTGCAAAAATCCGAGCACAAAAATGGACAAACCAAATGTCACACTTTCACTTTTGTGGAGAACATAGTCAAAAGTAATGCTGTGTCCCGGTATTCAAATTTTATTTGACAAAAAATACTTTCTCAGCACCCTACAGGTTTACTAAAATAAATAATTCATCTTCACTTTAGTTTCTCACGTTTTCAGACCTTTGTTATACTCTTGTTCAGAAATTACATGTAGTAATAATTAATGTCAGTAATAAATATAAGTACGAGAGTATGTAATATATCATTAGAGTAAGTAGTGCTCTTTATCCCTCAAATGAAAACTTTAGATTTATTAACTTTATTTTCTTTTTCCACCATTCTACTAATTTTATTTAATGAAATACGAGTAAGTTATTATGTGAATTTTAATAAAGCATAAAATAATCTACTTAAAGAGATTACTAAGACCACATCTGTGGTGTGGAGCTAGAGTGGTGCATCTGCTTCACATTCAAGAGGTTCATAGTTCGCATCTCCATTAGATACCGGTTAAGGCTTCTTCTGAGGCTTTCATTTATCCAGAAAAGACTTATGTTGAATAACTTTGAGCTCTAGAGACTTTAGGCTCTTTGGTCTTGTTTATTCAACTATTTAATACACTCACTGTCGCATATGATCTACTAAGTTAACGGACGCTAAACTCCAAGAGGAAAAAAGGAGGAAACATGGGACAGAGGGAGAGGGGCAGGGGGAGGAGGCTTTAAAATGTATTTAAAACAATGTCGAAATTTAACGTTAAAGGATGCAATACGATCTATTTATAGATGAAGTCAGTAAACGCTCATGTTAAAAGGCACAAGGCACGTGTCCAACCTTAATTTTTGAACCATATGCAGTGTAAGTAATTTATCCAGAAATTGTAACCAAATACACTCCTCCCTCCCCCCCCCCAAAAAAAAATGTTACTCAATTTTAGATGCAAAGCTTGAATGTTTCAGCAGCACTTGTGTTATCGTATACAATAGAAGCCCGCAATTTAAACCCTCGTGTGAAGAGAACGAGCCAGGTCAGAACGTCTGCCCAGCACAAGAAGGCAAGAGACGAATGAAGAGTAAGAGGAGCTTGAACTGTTTATCTGCTCTGTTAGTTTATCTGTTTACTAGGAAATGAGTGTATGACAGTGCATATGAGTCACCCAAGTTGCCAGATCTAATCCTCGTGCAATGTATTGTGTGTTGGTGAGTTATGTGACAACACTTGCGTATTTTAAACAAACCTAGCATCCTTGTCACACTCGGAAGGCCAGCATAAACACCGTGTGTACAGCAAAAGTGATTACGTTACACATACCTCTAGCTTGCCTTCTTGTCCTGGGCAGACAATATTTGTGTCTAAACTTAGCAGATCACCAGGCGGCCCCACCGAGGTTTTTCGGTAGTCTTCCCTGTGGAGTTGACGCGCGTAAGTGGCGTATCCAGTTCCACCCGTCTTGACGTTGTTGTCGATGGGGGGGCTTTTTAGACTCAAGGTATTGCCCCAAGAAAAGACCCCGGAGTTTTCCATCGCTCCCGGGTAATAGAGGCCGGGGTATTTAGACTTTCGGATAGACCTCATTGAACATTCTCTAAACATAGCAGAGCGAATACCTTTCAATTAAAAGCACTTATACGGTAAAGAAGAATGAGCGGGGATGCAGAATTTGTGGATTTTGCTTGCACATGCCACTGAGCCTGTCCTCCATCCCCGAGTCCCTGCAAGAGAAACTTCCCTAAGCGATTTGTCGTGAGGTCAGAACAATTACTTCCCAATCAATTGACACCTTTCGTGTCAATTACTTGTGAGGAATATAAACTATAGGTAACTCTTCCATTATAAAGGCAGCTCAACTAACGTTACTTAGATATTTTAAACAGAGCCGACATTCTTATAAGAGCAAACTTGAAAGTCGGTGACAGGAGGCTTGGAGAACGAAATCCTATCAACAAGTGTATGTAAGTGTTCTGTTTTTGCAATGTGTACTACAATTCAAGGTTTTCGAAGGGTTCATAGAGTTCTCTTCGAGAAGGATATGATAGTTAAAAGATTTGTTTGTATGTTTCTTTGCTAAATTCAATATCCTTTAATCGAGTACTTCATCATATGGTGAAATGACGTTCAAATTTGTTCAGGTCCAAAGTGAAATTCTAGAAAAAAAAAAAGGCTACACGGATTATGAGGGAGATATGCTACTCCCACATCACAGAGATAGGCCAGAGAATGACATTGTTTTTAAAACCATAGATTATAAAATTGTAAGGGAAGTATTCAAGTAGGAATATAAAACGTAAACAAAAAATAAAATAAAATAAAAAGCACTTGATTCCTTTTAATTTAATATGCACTCTATATTAGAAAAACATTGTCTTAGGCCAGAAAATATGGACCCTTACAAATCTTTGAGGTACGAGCATACTGTTTTCCTATGTTTTCCTTTATTCTCACCAGCAGTAAAGATGCGGTTTTGTTACTTAAGAATAAAATTCATCCAATATTTTTGCCTAGATTGCTAAGCAATTTTGTGCTTCAATTAAATGCACCATAGATATTTGAATTCCATTTTGTACGTTAAAGTATTTTGTTTCTTGATGAAGAACCAATGTATCGGCATAAATGTAACTGTTCAGAGCGCTGCGGTGAACTTGTTCCAGCTCAACGAATACCAGGGTACAACCCATTTTTATGGAGAGCTGGCATTAAAACTAGAGCCAACATCAGTCACTCATACTAGAAATTAGAGATTGTAACATTCAGTAGAATATAATTCTTGAACAATCCGTTGTTTCCAGCCTTGCTTCCTGCAATGGAAATGATATGAATACTAAGCGGAGGTTTTGTATCGACTGATGTAACTGTGAATTATTTATTTGAATGGCTGGAAACGGGTTCGGCAGAATCAGAAGAAACTTTACAAGTAGCGAAGAGAATATCTTTCGCACTGTTAGGCTTGCTTACAACAGATGTCCTCAATGGTGAAAGGGAAAACACATTTTTCTATTTCTATTCATAAAATGAAACAGAAAAGGCTAGGAGTTTTTCTTTCCTTTTGACAGGGACACAGCCTTCTATATATATATATTATGATTGTGCAAGTGACTACGTTGTCAACCTTGATGCTATGAAGGTCAAAAACGAGGTCAAACGACTACTAAATGCAGATAGAACGTCTTTAAATAAGAAAAAAAAAAAAAGGCCAAATAACAACACCAGTACACTTTTCCGAATGTATACTGCTATTTCTACACATATTTCAAATATATACCTACTTTGTATAGGTAGAGTCAGACTGAAAAATTCAGTGCCATAGTTGGAATTTGAATTTTTCAGTCTGACTCTAGCTATCCAAACCTTAGCATACACATGGCTAGTGTGGAAGAATGAATTAATTTCCATCAATTAACCTAGAATACTTTGTTATTTGCTATTCAGCGCTACCTAAAGTAGTACAACACATTTAAAGTGGTTTAATTTCGCTCTTAGAATTGCTATATTTACCTTTTATAGTTCGCATCTGCAAAACAAACTTTACTTTAAACATTTGTATCATATAAGCAGTATTTGAAAAAGTAAACTTTCTATTTTCCTGATTTCTCAGATATAACAAATAATAAGACACGTGCACTGCAAACATGTTTTACGAGGAGCACTATTTACATTTTAAGCCTTGATGCCGAATTTAGGGATTCAATAAATTAGATATGAACATCTGGTATATTTGTTAAATGTGAACTGGATACAGGTTAGGTGAGCAGTTAACCACTGGAGAGACATCGTCGTGGGCGATCCATCTGTCAAACGCTTAACAAGAAGCGCAGACCCTTCCTTAGTAGCTGGTCACAGAAACAAAAGATACAAAGGACCACATCGTAACAGATAGTGTGAATAAGACAGCTTTCGTGAGGGGATTCTCACACACAGCTGGACGGGTCGTCTACGAAGGAAGACGAGGCTCGAGAAAGATTTGTTACTAAGCAACTAATGAATTACGTGTCATCGCGTAACTTGCGCTTAACACACGGTAATTCCGGACCGTAATATAGATCGGTGTCCCTTGATCGACAACTTCGCGATTTATATGATTATAAAAAGAAGCAGTCATTGACAAGTCTTAAACTTGGATTCCATTGTCATCAGAGTCATCTTTACTCCTATCTGTACTCACACAGACCCTGAGAGAAAACTCTTGCCCGAGACTGAGGTTAGACGGCACATTGTTTCAAATTTGCATAACGTTAGCGGAAAAGTGGTGACAGCCTAATTATTAAAGCAAAGTAATTTCTGATTGAAAACTGCTTTATTGTTTTTCAAAATATTCTCCTTTATGATCAATACACTTTTGCATCCGTGTGAATCATTTGTAAAGGATTTATTCTAGTCTTCTTGAGACACCTCTAAAACATGGTTTTTGAAGGCATCAACGGCTTCTTCTGCCGACGAAAATTGTTGTCTACTCAATTTATTCTTGAAGTTCAGGAACAAAAAGAAGTCATTGGGTGCCAAAACTGAACTGTATGGCGGATGGCCCATCCATTCGAATTTTTGAGCCTTCAAATACTCTGTTGTTAGACGAGATATGTGTGCGCTCGCATTGTCTTGATGAAGAACCATCCTATGGTTCTTGGCTTTCCTTGCTTCACCGAATACTTCCAGCAAACAAATGCTTGTGTACCATTCGGCATTGACTGGTTTACGTTCCACACGGCCAGTTTTGCTGAGAAAGCAGACGACCATTTGCTTTGAAGTGCTTCGAGTGCGAACAACTTTTGTTGGATTTGCTTCATCTTGAAACACCCATACAATCGACTGCTTTTCACATTCCGGTTCATACGCATAGATCCATGTTACAATCTTATATACGTCTTTTGAGGCACCACCATTGTATTTCTTGAGCATTTTTGTACGCCAATCGACACGAGTATCATTTTGAGATTGCGTCACATTATGTGGGATCCAACGAGAGCAAACCTTCTTCACGGCTAAATAATTATGCAATATTATATATAATGTATTGCGTATGCGTGTGTGTATGTGCCAGTGGAACTAATGCCTAGAGTTGCCTCAATCTCAAATATGCCTCATGGCGATCTTGCATTATTAGTTTTTGCACAGCATCAATGTTTTCTGGCACAACTGATTTTGGAGGACCTTCACGAACTTCATCATTGAGCGAACGGTGGCCACGATTAAATTCATTATACCTGCGTTTCACAGTTGCAAAGGATGGAGCTTCGTCACCAAATGTGGAAGTTAGTTGATCGATGCACTCTCGTCTTGATAATCCACGACGAAAGTCATAATAAATCATTACACGAAAATTTTCACGAGATAAGTCCAAGTTTTGTTGAGACAAAAATTTCAAGTTCGTGTAAAGAAAACAAATGACACTCTATTGACAAAATTTCTGAAGTAAATTACAGTCAACAATATCAAACTTTCTATTGGAAACGTCAGATGGCACCTATAACATTCAGGGTTGCCAAGGCTCAAAATATAAATAGTATTCCTTGTGTTTTCGAATATTCACTTGGATACTTTGTTAGTATACAGAATACCATATCTCAGAATGAAAAACGAAAATAAATTAATATATTTCTTTAAATTCTATCTTTAAATATTTAGTATCCTAATCATTTATATATAGATGCATTCGTTTCCTTCTTAGGATATTATTTTGGTTGAACGTTTGGTTGAACGTAGTAGTAGTAGTAGTAGTAGTAGTAGTAGTAGTAATAATAATAATAATAATAATAATAATAATAATAATAATAATAATAATAATAATAATAATAATAATAATAATAATAATAATAATAATAATAATAATAATAATAATAATAATAATAATAATAATAATAATAATAATAATAATAATAATAATAATAATAATAATAATAATAATAATAATAATAATAATAATAATAATAATAATAATAATAATAATAATAATAATAATAATAATAATAATAATAATAATAATAATAATTATAGTAGTAATAATAATAATGAAATGGTACAGATGTGTGTGTTGGAGAGCTACCAATGTGTCACCCACGTTATTTAAAGGAAGTGAGTAGGTAGTTATGTCGCAAGAACCGGCCGGCCTACTCTGTAACATGCACAGCAAGAAAAGCCAAATTGGAATTATCCAATGCAGTAGCATCATCAACCTTGTGGAACTTCTGCACTTGGCAACTGCTTGAGCTCAGCAAGCAAATTGACTCGGCAATTAATCCCAATTAATTGTTCCTCGCATTGAGATAATAGGTTTTGATTGACTTAACGTCATATTGCGATAACAGAAATTTCATCTAGTAAATCTGCATGGCAACCTATTTATCCTATCTTACTGCTTTATGAGAACTAATTTTCAAAGCATGTAAAGCAACATGTGTCAATAATCTGGCTATACCATTAATATACATTCAATTAATGGTATTTATTGCCATTTAGTTATTATTATATTGAAAATGCTTAATCATTATCATTCCGTAAATTTGTTGGTTTATGGAAAATAAATGGATTTAAATAGCGACGACACTACTAAGCCATTTTTTTTTTTTTTTTTTTTTGTAAAAGCTTAATTTTGATTCTAGCTCTCATTTCTTATCTCTATATGTATGGAACCTTTCAAAAGCACATAGAATATATTACCTGACTGTCCAGTCATTCCATTTAAAAGTTAAAATACCGTGATTCCTTCGGAAATAAACGTTTTAACTCCCTGAACCCCAAAAAAGCATTTTTAGAAAAATGTGTGTGTGGTCGCGTCTATTTGTCAAACAACACATAACTCAAAATTAAAACTTAAACAACAAACTTTAATATTTAAGTTCATCTGTCAAGGATGCAACACATTATTTCAGGAAAGTTATGGAACATATTTAGGTTAATTGATGGAAATTAATCATTTCTTTACACTAGCCGTATATAGGCTAATATTTTAGATAGTCGACATGAAAAATTCAATGTCCATATTAAGAGTTAAATGATGAAGCCTGGGACTCAAGTACTTACGATAGTAAGTGGCCACAAACGGTGTATCTCGGATGCGAGCGCCCCTAGTGGTAAACCAGAAAAATATACGAGTCGATTGGAGAGTTTAATGTCAGGACGGCACGTTGGCCATGGTAGCTCAATGGGTAAGAGCAACTGGACGAAAACCAGGAGATCCGTGGTTCCAATAACGGCCATGACATTGAATTTTTCATGTTGACTCTATCTATTATGGAACATTTTTCGAAAATGGACGTTTTTTAAAATGTCTCTGACAATTTTGAATTAAAATACCATATCTTTAAAATATTTTCATGATAACTGAAACGTAAGTGAATATCTTTAAATTTCTGGGAATAGCTTCAGAGTCCTTTTCATACTGGATGACTATTGCATAACTGATTGATCTGAATTTTCCAATAATTATAATTTTCTGAAACAAGAATCGTTATTCTCTTTTTCTATCCTGACTATGCAAAGAGAAAGGTAGGTATATCAAAGCTGACACATAGCGACTAGCTCTTAAAAGACCTAACTATCGCTTAAGCTTACGTATTCTGCTATTTCTATTGTACCTATAGGTAAATGATGTAATAAAACCAATCTATAAACGTGTAACTTTTTAATTACTTTGTACAAGACTAAATAGAGAAAGTATGTGAGTGTACGTATCATGACCTTTTACGACCTGGCGTTGCAAAACCATCACATAGCTGTAGACTTAAGTGGCACTCAAATCTTTTACGAGTTGAACGACATGTGATGACTTTATTAGCCTGCCCATTAAGATAAAAGCAAGAAGAAGAAATATAAGTATATGAAAAAGACAAATAAAAACGACTTTCCATTTATGAGAATTTGTTGTTGACTAATGCCAGGGACGTATAAGAATTGGAAAATTCAAGCCTATGACAAGGAATATCTCGGACATGATTCACTACACAAAAGTATGTATTTAACATAAATCGTGTACCTTACCGTGATGTGAATGTTTTGTGTATTAAGATTTTGTTTATCTCTTACAGTTCTCCAGTTCTGCAAAAGGTATTCCCAAAAATTCGAGATTTATATGTCATTTGTCATGAAATGTGTTAAGTATATATTTTAATTTAAGATATTTTTGAGAAAATTACCATTTTCAGAAAATGTTTAATGTAAAGGATCGTTTGGCGTGAACAAACTTTCTTGAAAAAAAATTTAATGTCAGATAGACACACACGACCTTATTGTTGAAATGTTTTTTTTTTTTTTTTTTTTTTTTTTGAGAGGGGGGGAGGATACAAGACTCTCAAAGCATTTCCACTGAAATCTTAATATTCTTGGTTACTATGTTTTAATTATGTTGTGTAGAGACGTACAAGGAAACAATGATATATTATTTTAAAAGCATCTATAGTTATAGTTAGTACCTCAGCTCTAACCCTCAAAATTCACCCAAAGTGGTGTTTGTCAAAGCCCTCGTGTGCATATTACATGATCATGAAGAGTTTATTTTCGCAAAAGCTGAGAAATGGATACGTTTGGCTAGAGCACAGATACAGTAAAAAGTAGGTACACTTTTAAGTTGTACTTCTCCGTTACTTGTAACGGAATAACATCCTAGTGTGTTCAGTAAAAGCTCTTAACGATGTCTTACTTTCACCTGTAGAGTGCCACTCAGAATTAACAATCACAGAATGAAACTTATTTACATTCGTTTGAGGAAGAAGGGCATCATGCATTCTTTCCTATTGCCAACTTGTTGTTTGCTTCCCAACTGACGTGCTTCTGGCAAAACTTCTTGTGTTTCTAAATGTAGAGAGCAGACCAAACATCTGTTTTTCAACCTTCGTGACGTACTCAACGTAATCCTTGTACTTTTTAGTCATCATTCTCGCCGTCATCGTCAGAGCTGGTTCCCCCGCAGCGTTAGGCTTGCATTCGGGAGATTCACGCTCAAATCCGGAATTAAACTAACAAGGTTAATGATTATACACCAATAAATAATTTACACGTGTTAAAAATGGAATTGTAAGAAGCCTAATTTAAAACTTTATACGGAGAAGCCATTAGCAGGGTAATTTAAGAATAGAGGAAACTGCAATTAGTATAAGTCAGAGTAATTAAGGCAATTAGGATTCCATTGAACCCATTTACAAAGAAATCGATTAGCTCAAGGTTCGGGTAATTAGAAATTAGGAAGCTGCAAAGGCACGCAGCCAAAGTTCTAAAAATTAGAAAGAGAAAATTCTTCGAACTTAGCAAGTTAAGCAGTAAATATTGTGTTTTAGATACGAATTTGTAACGAATTTGAGATTTGGCAAAATATAAGTAGGGAAACTTTGGTGGAGAAGTGATGATGTGGACGGGACTTAAGTTAATAAAAGAGCATGTATTTCTAAAAATTAGCCTCTTTTCTTTCATATCGTACAGAGGTTTTATATCTGATTCATTATCAGCAATCCATAGCGCTTAAAGATCGTGCTTGAGTTATAGAGACCTGGCGGTCGCCGAAAAGGGATTTCCAGCTAGTATTTCAGCGACACATAACTACGCTTATCGTTGTAAATATCCGCTATCCGCATCATGTTACATAAAATCAATGTTTCGACTATCCTGTCGTTGTCCTAAAAAGCAAACTGTGCCGTTCGCTACGGCGAGTCACATATGAAGTAACGAAAATAGTACGCCAAAAACTAAGATGCCATAATCCTCCAGAGGAGTGGACCGACTTACCTGCTTTTGTTTAAAATACACCCTTTTTTTAATAAAGTGGGCTTTTTTTTCTCACAGACACGAGGGACTACCGTGGGTTCACCACTTTGCCTATCACAGCTAATATAGGACCCAGTCTGTGGGTCAGATATGTGGGTCCTCCTCTGTAGCATAGTTGGTAGCGTGTCTGCCTCACGTTCAAAAGGTCCGGAGTTCGAATGTCGGTCAAGATTTTTCCGGGGTTTCGTCTTATTCTAAAAGATGAACGTTGGGTAACTCTGAGCTCCATGGGGTGGGCTGATTTGAGCACCATTTCATCCATAAAAAGAAAGAAAAAAGATGCTGAGATAAATACAATTTAATATAAATTGTGACCGAACTAGATTGCTCCGCGGCAACATGAGAAGCTCACTCAGGAGCTCTCTAGTTCGATCCCTGGTGGCGCCACTCATGCGTTTTCCCTGGTCGGCAAGGAGTAGTGCATCCTCTATTACGGATCTCCAATTTCCTCTCAAGTTAAAGGACGACTCCAGAGTTGTGTAGGCTGCTTTAGGCTCCACTGCAGGGTGTAGAGCTTTCCCTGGTTCCCATTGAGCCACCCTCCGTGGTTTGGGTGCATCACCACCAGCACTTTCCAGCAAAATGGCCAAGGCCGTAAATATCACAGAGCTATGCGCCTTTCTTACATCTACCGTTTTTGCAGCCCATATCTCCTGCGTTCCTCCATCACATCCGTTCCTCCCAGGGATGTATGCACAAAGAATACAATTGCGGACAGATGTCACCTCCGTTATCTAATCTACCTCTACTTCTTCCTCTAACATAAACTGCGTCTTTTAAATAATTGAATATTTTTAGGTGTTTATCTTTACGAATGAAAAAAAGTTCAACAGTCACCCTTATAAGATTCAAGATAAGCATTTTATTGATCATACCACTATCTCCAATGCATGTTTAATCAGAATCGTTTGAACCAAAATTGGATTTCAATATGTAAAATGATCTGTGGCACAACGTCCTTGTGAACCTCTGCCTACCAACGCGGCTGCCGGTCTCCAAAGCGCAAACTCATACAACCGATATGGAGATATAACGTCAATACCAAGTTTTCTCCAGCAAGAATATTGATGTAGAGACCGTTACCTATCGTAGTTCCTCAAATGTACCATGATGTCTCACACACCGGCCCGAGAAGTACTTGTTTCCATGAATGGGCGTGAACCCATGCACTTACCGTGGTTGGAAACCGGAACAGCAATTAGCTGATTTTTTGGTTGATATATTTCACTAATTGCTTATACTTCTTAATTGCAAATTAGAAACATCGAAAATATATGCGTGCAAATCATTTTCTGGCATTTTAAAATGTTTTTTTCTTTCTTTCTGAATATACACTTTTCTTTGCTGTTAATTTTTGTTAAAGCTTTCATGTTTTAATGTTTGTAAGTATGTCATTGAAGACGGAATAACTGCTTTAAGGCTCACATAGTTCTATGTCCTTATAAGGGAGCGTTACTATTACCAATATTAAATTAACAGAGCGAATCGAAATAAATAGTAAATTTTTGTATAATACAACTAAAATCACGCAAGTTTATCATGGAAAACTAAATAAGACATGCAAAAATCATAACTTATAACACTTTTCAGTATTTGGCTTTGAGATGCTGTCATACTATCGATCAGTTCAGTGCTAGCAGTAGTTAAGTAATAAATCATAACAAAAGGTTGCCACTACAGCGATATTGATTTAAACGGCCATTTCAAGACCCTTGCGTTAACAGACCCTATTAAAATAATGCTACCTGGTGCATCATTGTTACAGCAAAGAAAAATAAGTTCGCTATTATTCCTGTGTTCGTCCCACTCAACTGAACTTAATAAAATTCATTTGTGTTTGAACTACAGGTACTAAAGCCTTTTTAAGTGATGGCTTAATTGAGGATTGCTTTATTTTTAATACGCACATTACCGATCAGACGGGCTAGAAAAAAAATTAATTATAATTTATGGGTGCCCAAATTAGCCAAGGTCTAAATAGTTGTCTTTTCAACGAAACACTCTTGAAAACTGCCACTCCAAGCAATTCACTGTAAGTGAGGATCGAATTTGGATCCCTCTTACTAGACACTTACGTCATCTGTTGCACCATGTTATTTCAAGTATTTTATATTTCTGAATCTAATTTATTCAAATGAACTTCAGGTAAGTAGTTTAGTTTTCGTAATTAGGCACCTTCAAATTGGGATAAACTTTATTTTCGAGTAATTACGTAGAAAATGAAGCTAGCAACAGTGAAGCAATAAGTGTTATACAAATATAACTATTTGTAACAAGAAACTTCACTTATCTTTAGAAAAATGATGTCAATTTTTCTTATTAGTTGAATTAGTTGACATCGATTTCACGAACCCTTGCTCGTGAAGTGTTGACTGAAGACGCGAGTAATCGATCTCAACTAATTCAACTAATAAGAAAAATTGACATAATTTTCTTAAGATAAGTGAAGTTTTTTGTTACAAATAGTTATATTTGTATAATATTTATTTTCGAGCCTTACTTTCAGTCAGAAAGTCTTAAATGTTGTTGAAAAATGCCTTAAGTTTCAAAATTCTTATAATCTACATTCGTCTTTACATCACGTTTAATAGAAAAGTATCTGGAAAAAAAAATCACAGGTTTTTCAATTCTATTTCTTTAATTTATTTTAGTGTTGTAGTATTTGTCAGATTGATAAATTAAAGATAAACATTTCTGAAAAAATGCCAATAGATATTATTTTGATTCTGTTTAAATCCGAAAATACTGACATAATTTAATCCAAATAGAACTTAACTCAGTGATAGATACCAATTATTAAAAAAGGAAAGAAATAACCAGCAGAAGATGCAGTTCCAGATTGTTGTATTTAGTTAATACGTTTGTTTTCTTGCCCAGATTAAATCCTAAGTCATCAAGTGAAGTTTCTAATCTCTTGGATTCTGGATTTAAAATTTTGAATGCGCGAACGAAATTTAAGGTAATTCACATTTATAGTCAAAATTTTGCTATTTATAGCGGGTAAGGCACAAACATTTTCTCAGGTTTGAGTAATTGGGCCCCTCGTTATCTGATCGGATAAAACGCGGTTGATTTCTTTTAACAAACGTCACTAGGGAATTATAGACCTTGCCTATTATTATTGGATTGAATATAAGTACATAAACGCACCATCATTCTCAACAGTGTATATGAAACATAAGTGGAACCCTTGCTTTGAAACCGTACGACCGTGAGAAACTGGGTGATGGAAGCATGACGATTGCGATGACATTGTTTTCCGTGACGTTAGACAGGTACACTCAGATAGGTGCGAAGTCCAGTTAGTGCAGCGATACACCTCATTGTCACGAGAAAAAAGCCCCACTTAGTCTATGATTCCTTACATCAATGCCTATTTAAACGTGATTTTATACAATAATGTTTACTGCATTAATATAAAATAATATTTGGTAATGTTTTAGAACAATACGTACCAGGCGTTCACCCTGAAGGAAGAACGTCGTCTTCCAGTAGTGTGATATTTGAGGTCTTCGCCTTCATCCACATCATCTCGAAAAGGGTTAAGATGTTCAGGGTAATCGTAAATGCTAATTGTTCTTCGTCGGGTCATTATGCACAATATGCAATATTACGCACACTTACATACCAAGATGATTTTTCGTGAAGCGTGTCATCACGAAACTAAACACCCTAGATGTTATGTAAACACATGTTTACGTCTAGATTTCAAATCGCAAAACCATCAATTGTTTCGATCACTCGTCATATTTTTCAAGTTCTCACACGAATACCAACCGCTCGGTGCGGAAGTTGCACTGCTACTGATACCCCGCTGACTCGATGGTTTCCGTGAGTCCACCGAAAAGAACCGAGCGTTGCAAGGCAGATCCGCTAATTACACGTTGCTTCGTGTTTGTTTCTATTTAAGTGGGTAAATGTTGTTTAACTAATCACACGTTAATAACCACCATAATGTGGTAGAAGACCAGCGAGTATCACTTTTCCTTTTTTAGTTTAACTTCCGGCTTGTGCAGGCCGTTCGGTCGGTCAGTCGAGCAAGTTGGCATTTAAAGGAGCAGTGCACGTCGCACACTCATCTACTGCATGCTTATTAACATTGTAGTGACATTAATTTCACTTCGCACTGTTTTGCAAGTGGCTTTAAACGGGAAGAGGAGCTGGCCATGGAATCCAAAACCGGCTGTGTAGGCGTCATCGTGGGCTGGAACTGGAGTCCTTTCAAATGGAAACAACCGCAAACCCAATGGCAATTTATTTTTCAGACGACCATAATAAAATTCCCTGAAAACAATTTAAAATATTAGATACCATTACCTTCAATCGTTTCCCAAGTTATTTATTTTTTGTATTTAAAATATGCATATTAGAAATCAGTATAAATATACATAATATATATAGTCTATTGTCAGGAGTGAACCGGATACGAACCTACGGAGATCTCCAAGACTGTTTTTAGAAGCTTTGAAACATGTTGCCAAATTTTACTCAATATCCTTTTTCTCCTTTAATAAAAGTCTGCACAGATTTTAAAAAGAACAACAAATAAGAACAATTACTTCTTTTTGGGGGGAAATAATTATTTTAGAGAGAACATGCACATAGCTTCTTTCGCTTTAATGTTAGAAATATAGTTCACATTATAAGAAATGAACCGAACTTTCAACAAAATCTTCAAATAAACACATCTTAGAGAATCATACTAGATAAAACTGTCTAGTCCATTCAATATCAATTTCAATATTTGTTAATATTTGGTTAATTGAATAACAGAACTTAAGGCTCATCTCCGTAGCGTAGATGGCAGCGTATCTGCCTCATATTCGAGAGCTTCCGAGTTCGAATCAGGAGTTATCTGGTTAAGTTTTTTCCGGTGTTTTCCCTTATCCCGAAAGATGAATGTCGGCTAACTGTAAGCTCTATGGACTTTGGACTCATTTGAACATAATTTCACCCATTTCATTCATTCATCGTCTGATTCAGATTCTGATTTATTCACCAATAAAATTCATACAGAATGGGCTTCGAAAGAAAAGCTAAACCAAACATTATCATATTTACAATATATAAAGAGAGTTCAAGAAATAGCACGGTTGCACAATATGCCGCGATATGACGTAACCGGCTAAAAGGGCCTTAATTAAAAAGAAAATTGGCTCCGTAATTCCAACGAGGAATTTTACAATAATGTTCCCAATTTAAAAGTACAGTAAATATTGTAGGTGACCTTTAATAACAAAAAGAACTTCAGATATTTGTAATTTAAGAAACAAAGTTTCAGAGATACTAAATTACACATCATTAGGTTCTAGTTTAGGGTGAACTGCCATTATGAGATATTTTACTAATTGGAGCATTAGGTATAGCATTGTCCATTTGCAATATACGAGTGTGAGGTTGATTTTGTTTATGGGAGTTTAAAGAAAATTTGCGAACACATTTCTGTCAGTTGCAATTGTTTCCAAATACATAATAGTTCATTAAGAAGTCTTCCAAAAATATACAAATTGCTAGCATTATTTTGGAAAATATTTAAAATAATACATGTTAGAATGGATATACATATATCACGACAAATTAAATTATCATATTTTCATTATATTAAACCTAACAACGCATCTGTCCCTTTTTCCCCCTAACTCTTATCTATCTACTACGTTTCCATGCGGTATTCAAATCGATTCTCTTTCCGGACTGAATACTGCATTGAAACGGATATTCAGATCCTACTGAATGTTTGATTCGATCTCTTAATAGTGAGATCGGATCGAAATTGTTTTGTATAGAAGCACTTACCATTTTCAAATCGATTTCAATTCGCCAAAGCATCATTTCCTATATTTATAACACTATGTACCTCCATCATTTTTCACAGGTTCGCCGACGTAAACCAATTCGACCGACATAAAAGCTTGAATTATTTATTCTCGAGCTTTACGTGACCAAGTCGATCTCAATACATACTGAATCTAACATGGAAACGTGGGTCGTACTTATTCAGTGTGGAATTGGACTCTGATCGATCTCAGTTCAACTAGAAACGTAATGCATGTTAGTAAAGTATATTTTCAAAACTTTTAAGCACACTATATCTCGAATGGCAGACAAAACTTCGGTAAGGTCAACACTATCCCAATTTAAAGGAAAAATCTAGAACTTCTGCTCCCATTAACAATATACTAGATTTACTTTAAAAATTAAAATCTATTTTTAAAATGACTGCGCATGTAGAGGATTCCCGTAACAATGCGCGAGCGTTGAGTAGGCAGGTAGGCAGGTAGGCAGGCAGGCAGGATGTAGGTAGGTAGGTAGGTGGGTGGGTAGGTAGATGGGCAAGTAGGTAGGTAGGTGGGTGGGTGGGTGGGTAGCTAGGTAGGTGAATGGGTGGGTAGGTAAGTGAGTAGGTGGGTATTTAGGTAGGTAGGTGGGCAGCTGTGCAGGGGAGTAAGTGGGTATCGGGTGGGTAAGTGGTTAGGCTTGTAGGTAGGTAGATATGTAGGAAGGTAGGTAGGTAGGTAGGTAGGTAGGTAGGTAGGTAGGTAGGTAGGTAGGTAGGTAGGCAGGTATGCATGCGCACACGACCGCATGTTGTATAAAAGTGATAAGACTAACTTTACAGAAACTACATTTCAAGGAATCGTTTCTTAAATCAAAGGTCCCAATATAATCATAGAAGTTATGAAGGCTATTCAAGTAAAACAAAGTCCGCATCTGTAACTTAGGTGGTAGCGTGTCTGCCTCACATTTAAGAGGTCGTGGCCTCGAAACTCGATCAGGATGAGTTATTCTTGATAAGGTTTCTTCCGGGATTTTCCCTTATTTTTCAAGGTGATTGTCAGATAACTCTAGCTCTGTGGACCCTGAGCTCATTTGAGCATCATTTCAGCCATTCATCGTCCGATGTGGCTTAACGTTGGAGAACGTAAATTAGAAAAGAAAAAAAGTAAAACAATAATTAAAAAGAAACTGACATGCTGCACTCACTTGGCTTTGTTTAAGCATTGTTGTATAAGTTCTTTAAACAGTCCTCTATCTGTTATCTACTTCGCGTTTTTTGTTTGTTGCTGTTGTAATTTACGTCCTCCAACGTTAAGTCATATCGGACGATTAATGGAATGGGCGAAATGATGCTCAAATGAGTCCGGGGTCCACAGAGCTTATAGTTACCCGACATTCGTCTTTCAGGATAAGGGAAAACCCCGGAAAAAACCTTATCCAGGTAACTCACCCTGACCGAGATTTGAACTTGGGACTCTTGAACGTGAGGCAGACACGCTACCACCACGCTACCAAGGCGTAAAATGGAAATAAGGAACATAGTAAATCTTAAATGAGAGTTACATCTTTCAACTTCTGGTCGCTGGCATGATGGCTTTGAAATTCCCTCCCCTCTGAATGAATAATAGATAAAAGGCGATAAGGATTTCCTATTTCAGAAAAGTATAAGCATTTGAAAATTTAAACGAATAACAAGAATTATCTCGGAAATGCGTAACTAAAAAAAAATTGTATACCTTAACGTTACTTAGGTGCCTTATCTTCTACGGTTTACCAGTTATGCAAAAGCCATTCCAAATGAGTACTGAAGAGGGCATTACCAGGAAATTGAAGATAAACATTTCATTCGTCATAAAAGTATCGTAAACATATAGTATTTTATTCAAAATATTTGCAGACTTTTTGGCGAAATTAACATTTTCAAGACATTTTCCTATTAAGGATGGCTTGAAGTGGATAGATAATTCTTGTGAAAATCTTCGTATGGCAACTTGGAAGATGTACTTAGGTTGCACAAAGTGCAATTAAATTAAAAGCCATCTCGTAGCGATTCACTTTTTACAGTCGGTCAGTAGACGTAGGCTGCTACATTCTTCTTATTCTTAAACGAAGTGTATAATGAAGGTTTATAGCAAGAAGAAGATAGGAGAATGGCCTTTAAGTAGAAAAATGAATAGAGATAATTATGAAAATGCAACAATTATATTCTTTCGTTCATCTGTGCTTTTGTTGGTGTACCTTTCTCTGCCTTTTTTCTCCTTTTCCTGCTTTTATGTTTTTAAACTGTTTTTTTCAGTTGCACATTTTCTTAATAATAATAGTAGGTAATGGTAGGGGCAGTAGTATTTATTTTGTCTTCAAGCAATTTACAGGTGTTGACTAAGAAAATAATAATACAATAACTGTCACAGATTATCTCACGGTTTGTGATTGAAATAATTCAGAATAGAATAAAAAAGCAGGATGATTGATTAACCATACACATACTCTGTACTTAACATTATGCAAATATAAGTGCTTAACTCTATAGGGAAATTTATTATACAATTTCAACATTAAATTTAAAAATTTTTGTTAGTCAAAAATAACATACTGAACTTGAATCCAGGATTGTAATTATGAATATCGCTCCTTACATCGTGATTGTCACAAGAAGCATGTATAAGCACTAAACTCAATAACTAGAGATCTGCATGAAACAATAATAAATGTAAGTTATTCTAATTATTTTAATTTGAACAACGAATATCTCATTGAACTTGTTAGCCATATCTTATACCTGATATAAAAGTGCAAAATAACACTTCCCAGGAATGCAGTTTCTGAAATTTTGGATTAAAAATATTATACTGGCTAATCTATTTATTTAGATGGTCGATATGAGAAATCTAAGATAGTTATCAATTATCATAAAATATGTACTTGTCTACTTCGAGACGACAATGCAAAATCATCTGCAGCATATGTATTAATAAAAGAGGTTCCAAAGCTCATAGAACTCTGAGAACACTCTCAGAATATTAGGGAAGTGGGCCTACTTGCAGCAGGCAAAACATTAACTTCCGACAGAGGAGTTTCTTAGGGAACACTGTCTGTTGTATTCATTTCGGGGCGGAGTGACCCAGGAGAAACTCAATTGCCTTTCGGTCATGTTGATTGATGAACAAAGGAGGAATGTCCAAGCAGAGCACCAGCTTTGCAACGCGCCCGGATATCACACATCTGACTTATTTATGTTCATTGCAACACGTATTCCTCTATAGGGTAAGCATTAATAATAAAATATAACCGAAAATATTTCGCAGTTCTTTGTTATTTTACATAAAAGGTAGATGCTGAAATTTGTATTAAATTGACAAAAAAGTTAATAAAAAAGAACAATCTAAAGATTAACGCACAAAATTGTCGTTGCGATGAAACGTTCTTTCAATTTATTGGTTGAAAATTGTACCTGTAAAGTACTAAACATGGTCGTGCCGTGGCCTGGCAGTTAGACTGCTTGATTCTTACCTGGGTTCGATCCCAGGCAACCGCATCTGAGATTTGTGATGGACAACACGACGCTCCGGGATTTCCGGTTTCCCCTGCCATCATTCCACCAATTTGTTCCATTATCATCTTTCCTTTCACCCACTTCCCCTCGTTCCGTTCTTCTACTTCTCTCATTCTCATTCATCGGGCTGACCACCCATCCTGGATTTCCAGAGTTGCGATTCCTCAACCCGACGCCTAATGGCACAAACATTAGAGGACCAAGTATTCCCGAACACCATGATAGTGGTATAACTAGGGAAGCTAAAGAAGAGGAAAATTACTAAACATACTTTAACCTTCGAGAACATTCCTCTTTGTATGGGAAATATTTGAAAAGAACCCAGCTTTTCTATGATATCTGTTTGAAAAGAGCCCAGCTTTTCTATGATATCTATTTGAAAAGAACCCAGATTTTCTATGATATCTGCTTGAAAAGAGCTCAGCTTTTCTATGATATCTGTTTGAGAAGAGCCCAGCTTTTCTATGATATCTGTTTGAAAAGAGTCCAGCTTTTCTATGATATCTGTTTGAAAAGAGCCCAGCTTTTCTATGGTATCTGTTTGAAAAGAGCCGAGCTTTCCTATGATATCTGTTTGAAAAGAGTCCAGCTTTTCTATGATATCTGCTTGAAAAGAGCCCAGCTTTTCTATGGTATCTGTTTGAAAAGAGCCCAGCTTTTCTATGATATCTGTTTGAAAAGAGTCCAGCTTTTCTATGGTATCTGTTTGAAAAGAGCCCAGCTTTTCTATGATATCTGTTTGAAAAGAGCCCAGCTTTTCTATGGTATCTGTTTGAAAAAAGTCCAGCTTTTCTATGGTATCTGTTTGAAAAGAGCCGAGCTTTCCTATGATATCTGTTTGAAAAGAGTCCAGCTTTTCTATGGTATCTGTTTGAAAAGAGCCCAGCTTTTCTATTATATCTGCTTAAAAAGAGCCCAGCTTTTCTATGGTATCTGTTTGAAAAGAGTCCAGCTTTTCTATGGCATCTGTTTGAAAAGAGCCCAGCTTTTCTATTATATCTGTTTGAAAAGAGCCCAGCTTTTCTATGATATCTGTTTGAAAAGAGTCCAGCTTTTCTATGGTATCTGTTTGAAAAGAGCCCAGCTTTTCTATTATATCTGTTTGAAAAGAGCCCAGCTTTTCTATGGTATCTGTTTGAAAAGAGCCCAGCTTTTCTATGATATCTGTTTGAGAAGAGCCCAGCTTTTCTATGATATCTGTTTGAAAAGAGTCCAGCTTTTCTATGATATCTGTTTGAAAAGAGCCCAGCTTTTCTATGGTATCTGTTTGAAAAGAGCCCAGCTTTTCTATGATATCTATTTGAAAAGAGCCCAGCTTTTCTATGATATCTGTTTGAAAAGAGCCCAGCTTTTCTATGATATCTATTTGAAAAGAGCCCAGCTTTTCTATAATATATATTTGAAAAGAGCCCGGCTTTTCTATGATATCTATTTGAAAAGAGCCCAGCTTTTCTATGATATCTATTTGAAAAGAGCCCAGCTTTTCTATGATATCTGTTTGAAAAGAGCCCAGCTTTTCTATGATATCTATTTGAAAAGAGCCCAGCTTTTCTATAATATATATTTGAAAAGAGCCCGGCTTTTCTATGATATCTATTTGAAAAGAGCCCAGATTTTCTATGATATCTGTTTGAGCCCAGCTTTTCTATGATATCTGTTTGAATAGAGCTCATCTGGAGTGACTGCAGTCAGAGAGGCAGTGAACAGCTGATAAACGAATAAAGTTGATTCGTAGCAATTAGTTATCATTTGTTACCTTACTCATTAGTTCACTGACATTTTTTAAAATAGTGTAAAGTGCACATATGAATGAAATAGGGAAATGATGGCCAAATAAGCCCTGGTTTCTTAGGCTTAAAATTTACTGTCATTCGTCTTTTCAGAAAAAGGTATTACCGAGGAAATAGTAATTTGGTTAACTCTCCCAAGTGAGATTCTAATTCCGGACATCTTGAATTTCATTAGACACGCTACCTCCATACCACATAAGTGGGTTACAAGTTTTTGCGTTGAATATGATGATATAACCATGTTGTGCACTTAAATGAAATAGTACCTACATAGTTAAGTGTTACGGATCACGTTTGACTGCTATAGGGGCCATCTCCCTTGTTTAATTAACTAACTAGCGCATTTACATATTGTCACTGGAATGCCTCAGTATATGTTATAATTGCAAGAATGACATTTGTGTGACGTATGAGTCATGAATATTATATGTGTAACACGAAATAGCAGAATATGAGAATTATAATTACGACACAGTTTTATTTTCAGTTAAGTCTGAATGCCCTTTAATTAAGTTAAATAAAATCCTCTTCTCTTTGATTGTAAATGGTTCTCTGAATACCACTTCCTTTATTGATACTGCAGCAGTGTTTCACCGGCAAATGTTGGAAGAACTCCACTGGCTATTTCAGTAATATGGAGTTCAAGTTGTTCAACATTATTTTTCTTCCACTTCCACTTCAATGGACAGCAAAGACGGTGAGAATGATGAATATGCATGAAATAAATTGGAAACGACATTTCGAATGGGAACATTACCGACATATGTCTAAGGTAACGCTCACGCATTTACCAGTATGATGTATAAGAACTGAACTAAGTCAGTCAGGCAGACAGTGCTGGGGGCATTTGAACTGCTGACTTACCGTTCGCAAGTTAAGACCTTCATTTTATTTACTTTCAGCAGTTTAATGCTCTTAGGTCATATGGTACAGCGGTGGTGCCAATGATGATATGAAATTAAACGATAAATTTGTCAAAGAAGATGCTCCAGGCCTAAGTTTAAGAGTACCTCTCCAACATTTGCCATTACGAAGACTGGAGAAAACCTTTAGAAAGTTCCTTAGGGAGGACTATATCCGTTGAATTTTAACATCAAATCTTTCGCTCAAAATTCAGTGACTCAACTATCTTGTCAGTGACTTAAATGCCACTTTTAAAAGTTAGGTACACCAACCCTTTTTCCACAAAGTTTCTCTGTTCAACATGCAATAATATTAAAGTCATTAATAGTATTTCATATTTAAATATATATTTAGAACAGTTAAAGGCAATATATAGGTCTAATTAGAAGCTACTGCGACAATACACATGAGACAGTTCCCGAGTTCTTATCTTGGTTAGGGTGAGTTACCAGGATAATGTTTATTCCGGAGTTTTCCCTTATCCTGAAAGACGAATGTCGGGTAACTCTAAGCTCCATGGACTCCGGATTCATTTGAGCATCATTTCACCCATTTTCATTTATCGTCCGATATGACTTAACGTTGAAGGACGTAAATTAAAAAGAAAGACCCTCATCAACGATGTCTACGGTGCATATTGAACACCATTATAAAAGAAGAATTATGGGGAATCAATAGCGAACTTCCTATTGGGAAACAAATTAAAAAGAGGACACGAAACTGGATAGGGCAAACGCTAAGAAAACCAGCAGGGTCAATAGTGTGCTAGACAAAATCCGCAAGGAGCACAGAGATTTGTCGCCCAAGGGAATCATGGAGAAGAACAATATTGAAGGAAGCGGCCGAAAAAAGAATATAAGGGCAGAAATCTACTGTAGGAGAAGAGACAGGAGACGTTTCATAGATGTCCCATGCTCCAGAATGAGAGAGACGAAATAAGTCAATTAAGAAATAGTACGTGTTGACTCTGACACTACTCATGGTTTGGTGCTGCCGATTTAAAAACTGAAGAACGTTAGGCATCTAGGAGAGCAGTCAATTGTTTAAGAACTTATTACCACGAGAAGTACACACGAGTGCATTTCACTCTCTCATTGAGGCCTTATCCACAAATCAGAATGGAACTTAATATATAGCTTTAAAGCTTAGTGATCGAAAACTAATGACCGATAAACTTTTCTTCTAAATTAACTTTTACACCTGTAATCTCTCCTCCTTCAACAGAGGTCTGTAACGCCCCTTTTCATGCATTTTTCTGTTTGCTATGTTAGCTAGGAACACTGAAACGACATATAACTTGATATCAGAAAGACATTAACATAAACGAATAAATATAAAATAAATGACGTATATCAGAAGAGATATATGTCATAACGTGAGCATATATTCGATAGACGGCCACAGTGATAAGGCCACTCTGCGAAGGTCAATAAACTCCCTTTGCAACCCCTGTAAATAAACAACTCTATCGTCTGTTTTGCCCTAAAGGCAAACTTGGTGCCAGCCAGTCGCAAACCAACCCATTGTTACAACCCCATGCGCGCTTCTGACAACAGACTTTGAGATTTTGACCAACGCTCAGAACGCATGCTTCCGCATAAAGTTTAGCAAGCGGGCCGTTAGAGAAAGCGAATCTGATATTAGGACCAAAACTGCAAAATCTGAACACTGATCGTAAGTGGGGATAGGTACTAGCCAATGGAAAATTAATATTAGTTCACGTGATTTTTCAAACTCCAAAAAATACCCAAAGTGATGGCTGACAGTAGGTTTTTCTTTTAAGGGTACTTCGGTCCTGTGATCTACATGAGAGGGACTCGTGTTCGGCGTCATCTAACATATACGCTTCCACGCCAGGCACCAAGGCAAAGTACAGTATTTAACAGTCGTTCCAGTGAGAATTAGTGTAAATATTAGTATATAGGTAATGCGATATATATACATATACACTACGCAGTGCTATTGTTTCTATACATCACATCACAATACTGACGCGGGATACAGTGACACTGAACACAGCAACCACGCGAACGACAACTTTACGGTGGCGAACAAAGGAATCTAAGGGTATACAGTAAACTTTCATACACCAAATTCGAGGTGTCTTCATTCAATCCACAACTAGTCAGGACGCACCCACTCTCTGAAGTTCAGATGAAAGTACTCATCCGAGAGCTACATCACGTAACCTCGAACCGGTTCCAATCTCCCTGTCCTTAATCTCCGCACGCCACCAATCCTTATTTGTGAGGCGTTGAGCACAAGGGAGAGCTCGACGTGGTTCGCTACGGGCCGGGCCGCCTCAACTATTGGCACTTGCCATAAACTGTAAGCTTATGAGATTTGTCATCTTATTTCAAAATGTAAAGGAAGAGCTGTATAATACGAGAAGAAACAGTTAAAAATAGAATAAAAATTACATCGTTCTTGAATTGTAATTATCTTACTTGATATCCCCCTTTCTTATACTTATTCTTAGGCACTAAGCATTCAAACTCACGCTTGTAGAAATTATTTTCTGCCTTTCAAAATCATCATTCATCCAACCTCAAAATAATCAAGACAACGTTCATTCGTTAACTTCAATAGTCACCGAAAAACCATATTGTCGTGATATTGCCGAAGATAATTTCAGAAGAAAATTTTTGGCAACCTTATATACTGCTGACAATAATTAACATACCATTTTATCCAGTATCATAATTAAACTCCATTATGCACATGTGCTTACTGCCAAAATAGGCGCTATTGTTCTCTAAAAATTGTTAATAAACATAATGATTTTGAAATAAAAACATGGGAACAAAGATGGTCATACAAATATATCTGAATAGAAATTTTTCCTAAGAATGTATCAGAGGAATGAAGATATATTTGCCTTGTATACAATTCAGGTACCCATTCATTTATAGGAAAAGTTACAGAAACGTTCATTCCAGCACACGAAATCAGCATTTGGAGTAGAAATTGCCGTGCTCATGTCTAACGGTGTCATTCAATTAGTGAGAAAGTCAAATGTGCGAGTTGACTTGTGGGGTTCGAGAAGTTATGAAGCAGTTGGTAATCCAGCAATCCAGCAATCAATAGCGAGTCATTTCAGTTTACCTGAATAGGGGTGTTTTAAATAAGCACATAACCACTTAGTACGGCTTTATCTGGGCTGTTTAAAAGGTTTATCATTTCTCTCAAGCTTTAGTCTTTGGGCATAGCTTACTCCAACCTTCTGGGCACTGAGGCCGCATGTGCGGTCACCGTTCCACGCGTTGACCATGCCCAATGCTGTGCCACCCGGCCGCCCGCTTGTAGGTTAGCGGAGGCAGACCGTGGATCGACCAGAGGGAATAGGAATCTGGATGGGTTCATGTGTTCCTAGACTCATTTGTGTTCCCAAGGGGAAGCAGCTGAGGGTATAGATTGCCCAGTTTGTAGTTTTTCCTCCAATGAGGAGGTGCTTTATGATCGTAGTGATCATGACCATTCACTAGCTGGTTGTAGGGATACAATTTTATTGTGTATAGTACAATATCTCTCTCGCACCATGTCCACAATTTATGAGAGTGCGTCCAACAGAGGCTTAAGTAAGCTTAAGCACTACAGTAAACCCTATGAACCAGTCATATTTGCTCTGAGCATTTACAAATCTAAAATTAAGTGTAACTTAGCGTTAGATAACAATTTTAGAGTCAAATAAAGCGCGTTTAGCAGCACTTTATGTCATTTCGTCACAATATGAATCAGAAACCTAACGTTACTAATAAAGACTGTGACGCATTTCAGTAGTGCTGTTTGATTCATTCAACTTCAGTATGGGAATTTACCTGCGAGAAAATTTTGTACCTTAAGTGTAAGCTACTATAATTAACAAACGCTTTAAAACACTAAGTGTAGAAACTGACAAGAGAAGAGAGAACCTTAATGAACCTTGTTTGAAATGAACTCTGGATAGAGTAATATTCACTTCTTCTATTAATGTGATTCAATAAATAATTCCATTTTTCCCCAAAAAGCGAATGTCTTAATAAGAATTTATATAGTAAAGTCTTGTATAAGCAAAAATATGATTTTATTCACAAAAGAACATTAAATAGTATACACACGTCAGCTAAGTGAAATGAAGCTATGAAATATTTACGTATGAATTGGTTACTTCATAGTTCATAGGAGTGAAGCGTTCATTTTAAATGACATACTCACTGATCAATCACAGACGCAAAATTTAATGGCGGTTGGCGGGAGGAACTGGTCAACACAACTTGGCATGCACACCAAGATTATGTTTACTTGACAACTACAGTAATAACCTATAAAGTATTTTCATTTCGTCTTGTTACTGCGTATAGTTTCTCTCCGCCCTTTTACACATGGCAATGTCGTACTTCACTGCTAGTGGCCAACCTTCAGCCGCCATTAAATTTTGCGTCTACCATAGTACGGAATTCAACAAGTCCCGAGTTCGAAACTCGGTCAGGATGAGTTACCTGGATAAGGTAACCTGCAATAAGGTTTTTCCGGGGTTTTCCCTTATCCTGAAAGACGAATGTAGGGTAAATATAAACTCTATGGATCTTGGGCTCATTAGAGCTTCATTTCACCCATTTCACCCGATATGACAACGTTGGAGGACATAACAAAGGAAAAAAACTAGTACAGAATGAATAGAAACTGCTAACGGTCACTTGTTTCATTTGAATGGGTGATAGTAATGCTCATTACCTCAAATGTGCATCGCGCTGTTCGTGATCTTATTCATCCTTGGTTTCCATATGCGACATAAAGGAAACATAAGCTCTCTGTTTATTGTGGAACGCAGGACAGGGTGATACAAATCGTGCCTCCGATTAGTCAACCTTCAGTGGCATAAGGACCCGGAAAATTATTTATTATATCTTCGGATTTTCAATAGAGTGCGCTTTGGTTTTTTGTCATAAAGGTATAGACAGTAAACATTGCAATCAACCAATATGTTTTCATATCCTTCGCCTCGCAGTATACTATAGTACAATTTGTGCTTCCCCTAAGAAACCTTCCCCTAGATTCAAGGTTTCGGGAAAGTGTTGCTTTCGATCCTTAACGTACTGTGATAGTATAAGATAATTTTGAATCATATTTCTAAAGTTTCGATCACATCATATTTGGTATTTCTAAGCATTTTGAATATTCTCTCTGTGCTTTCATACCACAGTTACGCAGCCGTTTTCATACATCACTGAATTTCTGCCAGGAAAACATTTTGTGACAATACCCATGATAAAATGATACCTTTCTATCACGATCATATTCATCCACTTTATATCACACAACATAAATTTATCTACATTCGTGCACTCATTGGGTATTCTAACGCATTCTCTAAAATGATTTATAGCATTTTGTTTTAACAACTGTTTTCAAAATTTAGCCACACCCATTTTTGGTAGGCAAACAACCATTTTGTAATAGTTCACAAGTTTCTACTTTATGCTAAAAACATATCCTGAAGAAACCCTTTCCTAGTACAAACTTTTCAGAGGCTTCACTTTCGTCTACACCCCTTCCGGCTAGTCAGTAATACATCCTTAAGTACATGGTTCAAACGTAATATTCGTTTTCCTTTCTATTAAACAGATAAGAAAAATAACTTTCACATCCTTGTAATTAAAATTAAAAATAACAAAAACCTCATTTATTGCTCTGCATGTTCCTTTGCATGAAATGCAAACTTATCTCTGGATTCACTTGGTCAAATTACCTACCACTTACATGGAATGCTTTCGCGAATTTCCCATATTCGAAATGAACATGCACATCCACCTCGGGCAGTTCTCTTAGGCATGGGACGCACATCTACATTCGTTTCGAATACCCCGTAAACAACTTCATGTATCTCTGCCTACGCTGAGAAAAAAATAAAAGAAGGTTTACAACTTACTGATACTCCACAACATCATAGCAACATATTGCATTTTTAGAATGGGTACGTCATCGTCATTTACAAAATAGGCATAAGATTTTCCTTCATTTTTAACTTCTTTACTAATGTTTATTCTAGTCATAAACACTCAAACAAACTCACACTCTCATGCCTCCCGTTCTTGATGGCACCAGTAACACAAGACGAGAATCCCCAGCAAGCCTCCCATACACACAAAGTGTTGCAGAATTCGACCAGTTAAATTTAAGGGGTTATAGAGGGGTGTTAGCCAAACAATTTGAGCTAGCTCCTTATGGTTCTAGAGAGCACTATTTTATGCAATAATCTAAACTGTATTTAAATCAGTACACCAATGAACTATCTTAATGATGCCTATATGAAGGATTTCCTGCATTGCCAGACAATGTTCCATTGTTTAGGTCTCTTGGGGATTGTGATCCCAGTAGGCTGAATCGGGTACTTTAGGTAGCTTGAGGCCATCCCAGATAACCATGAAGCAATTCCTGACAGCAACTTAAGTTGAGCTCCGAATAATTCTACAAAGAGCTGATTGGTTCCTAATTTCTATTCCTTAGCAATCATAATGAATCTATAATTTACACACCAGAGTGCGTGGGCTTTGTACCTTATTTCTCCTGACACTGAGCAACAACGTGCTGCCTTATATATTTACTTCTCGCCTAAAAACAAAATGTTCTTCCTAGTCTACGCATCTTCCACAATTGCGGTAAAACTCTACTGAGGGTGAGCACGTAGCAATATCATTCCGCCTGAATCCAGCCTGCCAGCCATCACTCACGCACGCCTGGAAATGTAAAACATTTGTAACTCTGTGGTAAAGCAGGGAGTTTAAATCCAGTGGCACCAGATTCCAGGTGTAAGCTCTGCCGAATGTTTTATCCCTCATTTCCTTTTTATTTTCATTTCTTTCCGTTTTATTTATTTTCGTCCTTTAAACTGAGGATTGTAAACTGCTTTATTCGTTATTTCCGCTGCTGTAATCAATCACCTTCAAGAGGTCTTGAGTTTCAATCTTGGTCACGATGATAACTTGGTTAAGGTTTTTTCAGGGTTTTCCTGTACAATGAATGTCGGGGAGCCCTAAGCTCCATGGACCTTAGGCTTATTAGAACATCATTTCACCCATTTCATTCATCGTCTGATACGACTTAACGTTGGAGGACATAAATTTTAAAAAACCACAAAAGTAATCAATAAAATCATATGACCCAAGTGCATTTTGATCAGGAATGTACAAAATAAAAATGTTTTAAACCTAAGTAATTAGATTCCTGTATGGAGGTGGCTTTACAAATGTATTACTATGACCTGGTATATACTAATACACTATTGTGCACGCGAACTGAAAGAATGCGCTGTTAGCTCTGGAAAAGAAATAGCTTGCAGTGCCTGGAAGGATATATTGATGAAGCAGATGAATAAGCAACAGACAGAAAGAAACAGGCAAAATGTATTTACGGGACACTGATGAAAATGTACACTGGAGCAAATGAAACATATTGGTAGAAATACTTGACTGACTGATCATGGGCATTGAATTTTCTAGATTAAAATAGAAGTGTACATCGGAGGAAAGTGAATTGCTTTTGGCGTATAGTACATATTCTGAACGAAATGAAGAGTATTTGTCGGAATTCTGTGTGTGTTTAGCACAGAGTAGAATATGAAAACAGGAAGAAGAACAATTATAAGTAGGGCAAAGCGGGCTTATCGATGAACTACAGAGTGGAGCATGAGATTTAATTCGGAATGCGAAACAAGGAGAAAAGCAGAGTGAACATCTATAGATAAAATGAGGAAGGCGATTAGGGATACGTGTAAGACAAGCATCAACTCGTTAAAGTGGAATAAATAAAAGTAATCCAAAGATAGGACGTTAGATACCATTCAATTGCTTAAGGAAGATAGAGAAGCAAAGTACAGAAATGATTAAAAAGAAAATGGAGTTAAGAAGAAAGAATGTAAATAAAGAGCAGAATTTTGTGGGGATAATAAAGCGAACATGGAAAGTAATATACGAAGAACTTCAAGGATTGAAGGGTTATTATCTAAAACTTGGGAAAGCCTGTACAAAGGAACTCAGACAAGGACTGTCCGAATTACACAGTCAATGACACACACTTTTAGCAGGATTCCGAAGACTTTGAATACATCACAAAATAAGATAAAACAAAGGAATTAGCATGTAGAGTTGTATTACAATGCATAAGTTTGCAAATCATGGGTTAGGTGGGACGATTTTGACGAGGCGTATGATGGTTGAGATGTTTAGGGAAATGACAGATTTTCTGGACTACTGTGTTTTTGTTGAGTGCTACCTTTGTCTGATGTTCAGAAAGAGCCATAAAATTTCGTTTTATGATATCGTCCTTATTTCTTAGAGCCTTAAGATTATTTAGAGGGATGTCGACCTTCTTTTCTAAATACTGAATGCATTTATAACAGCAAGTATACAAATCATTGATGCATTCAAACTGTGCACTTTGTTTCAATGATGAAATCGATGCTATTGAATGGCATGCTGAAGGTGGATTGGAAGTATTGGACAAACCTGGTGATGTCCAAACGTGGTGATGGCATTGTAAGTTAAATACTTGAGGAAAGAAGATAAATTATTACATACAGTGCACGTTTAATGGCGGAAGTGTTCGTGCACATGATAAAGGCAGTAAACATCACGAAGGAAATGAATTGAGCACATGTTTAGTGCATCTGGTAAACTGATAATATTACGTTTAAAATGAGAATAGGGGTTGGCGAATCTAAATATGGTCCAAAGAATCGTACCATGCAACTGGCTGGTGTGTATTAAAAAAAGGCAACCCTCTCAGAATGTTGGACCATCTATTTATGTTTTGGTTAAAATGTAAGCAAGGGAATGCTGCGGTGAATAAAAGAATAGTAACAATTGATAAACATCTCATCGATTGAATCCACGATAAAGAATAAAAAAACGAGATCTAAAGCGAGATTTTGTAACCAGCGTATAAAATTTTGGAATTTGTGCCATATTAAACTGTACTAATGGATTGTACAACTGAGTACAAAGCTACTGGACCTAACACATCACGCTCCTTCCGAAATGGAAAATAATACGAATTAGGATATCCCTGTAAGAAGGAAAAGAGCGGGTAAAAGTTTCGAAAAAGAAATATGTAGGAAATAAGTGAGAAAAGGAGATTATTTGGATATTTCTGAAAGGTATTGGGAAGAAAATAGGAAAGCAATTATATATGAATGCAATGATCTGTTAAATGTAATAAAAATGAAGCATAAAGTTATATAATTAAAATGAATTGAAAATACGGACAGTGAAGTATATAATTTGGGATGCGATGACAAATGACCATCTGACACAAAGAGGCATTGCAATGTGAGTGATACATTCAATACGTTCTCTAATTAGGTAATCCTGGCGGAGGGAACTGAACACTACATACATGTCCCAAAATTTGGACATCGGAAAGGAATATATGTTCAATAACAGTTATGACATCTTAAGGGCAGTTGGAATCAATGCCATCGTCAGTTAAATTAATCTGAAAAGGAAGGAGAAATCGCACCATAATTAATTGAAAGTAACAAAACGGACACCAGTAACGGATATTGATTGTTTACTGGTTCAAGAAAACGCAGCTCTGCAGTACAGAAGTAGGTGCGACAGCGACGACATAATGCTCTCTTGAATTAGTTAAAGGATGTTTCAAATATCTGGAACATTAACTAAAAGTAATAGGCAAGTAGGCTCCGGGTGTAGTAACTCCGTGCCATGGTACTGCCTTAAAAAGCGGCGGAAATTCGATTTTAAATTATTTGCATACCTCTAATGCGTTCGTGCATTGTACACGAGGCAGTGAAATATCGTGCACATTAACAGAAAAACACAGAAGCTGAAGGAAGTTCTCAGTTTGAAGATGTGTTACTATTCTATGGATTCGTGCCAAATGGGATCTGGCACGAAATTACGTCACTCCCGCAATAACTAGACTTTTGCGGGGAATGATGGGGCAAAGTGATAGGAGAAATATGTGCCTATCGTAGGCAGCATATACCAATCAGTAGTGCAAATCGCACATAAAGACTAATATGCTATATTGAGAAATGACAGATAAGTGTAAAGGTGTGCAATGTAAAAGTTAGCGGAAACCTGTGTTGTTATATTTTTCTTTTCTTAGGGAATTTGGCACTGCGACCAGTCTTGGTGTATTGCAGCATATGCCCCAAAGTGGGTCATGCCCGGGAGAAAGAGTGAGGTGAGAGAGGAAACAGAGGGCAGCCGTCCAAAGAAGCCACTACAGTGCAGAGGGCGGGGCCCCCACATTCTACTTAGATGGAAACCCTCCCCGGCAGGCCAGAACAACCACATTCCCCCGTACTGTGGTTCGAAGACGGTCCCAGGAGTCGGTTCGGAGATCGGCAACCGATCTACCGGAGGAGGAAGTGGTTCACTCAGAGCATATCCCGCCATGCACCGCCGACACTTGCGCCGACACTTCTACCCTGAAAGAGACCACCAGATGAGAGATGATATGAAGTGATAATGGAGATGAAATAGACGGACAGGAAATTTCGGGAGATGTAATCAACCTAGCCAGTATTTGCCCAGCGACATACTTAAAAATTGAATTAATATTTGTTGTTTAAAGTTACCCGTATTGCGCAGGTAGATAATTAAAAGAAATGTTTGCTTCTAATGAGAATATTGAAGACTTGAGTGAATGAGTAGTGTGATGTGATATTTTATTTATTTAACTAATACAAATAAAGTGTTTACTAAGATAGCCCATACTCTATTATCGTTAGTAGACAAGGTAGAACTGAATAGGTACACGGGAAGACCTGATCTTGACCTGCACGTAAATATATAACAAGAAAAGTGGTGCGCATAAGAACTAAAGAACATTTGCTCGAAAAATTAGTGGTTCTGTGGATATGACGTCAAAAATGCTTCATTTAGTTAGAAAAAGATGTGTGAATTTAGTTCACATTAAGTTACCTATGAGAGTATCTTAAAATGATCGGTAATTTATTTGTAAATTTTGTGGTAGCTGCATATTTGTTTCAGGAAAAAGTTGGCTAAACTTCTTAGACAGATACGTGATCAGTTCTGCACTGCCGTTTGCAGGTGCCATTGGATGTGCAAAGGAAAAAGATCGCTATTATCGGTGGTATACATATTGCGTCATATAACTGAGCATCATTTCAACCATTTCTTTCATTCATTGTCGGATATCTCCCACCCCGTTTGTTAAAGGATGTTAAACATCCGCGGAGTAATGCTGGCACTAATAGTGCATTCATACTTCAGCCACCACTGGGGACAGCAGGAGGAAAAACAGATGCCAAGGAAGTAATATTGTGACCTACACAAAGATCCTGTTGCATCGCTGGCGTATGTGAAAGAGTGAAAAAAAGGGCATTTGAAAAAAAAAAAAAAAAAAAAAAGACAGCTATCGCGGTACATCATCGCAACTTTTCTTATACCAGTTGTTCCCAATAGGGAATGTGTTTATCGTGTGAAGACTTTTGTGCGTGGTAAAACCACTGAGGATATCTGTTGGTAAATTGAGTGTTGTTCGGACTGCAGCTTTTATAAAATACAGTTTTCTGAATTTCAGACGACGAATATACTCATTAAGAGGTTTGTTTGAACTGAATAGCAAAATAATATAAAATATTAACTTTCTGCTCCCATGAAAGCCAATAAAATCAAGAGGTGTTGGAACAACGTTACTCAAAGCACACCTGAACCTGGAATTACATTCATAATGAGTAATATTTAAATGAGTAACATAGCTTCCATCAAATTCGTTGTCCAAGTAAAATTTAATGTTATGAATAAATAAATCACTACTTATATTGTTTAACGTATCGATTGATGAGACAACTGATTCAGAGGGGTTGGCTTCAGAGGTTTTGAAGGCGGTTAACCACATTCAGATCTAGAAATTGTTCGATAAATCCATAGCTTTATTGTGATCCAGAGGAGCACAACATAACAACGTC